>CM069151.1:42266188-42601188 GCA_035221665.1 Okamejei kenojei | reverse complement strand
GCCAAATGGCTTAATTCTACTCCCAGAACATATTATGAACCAGTTTTACATGGTCTCACGGGTATGGGTCTAAGTCTACACTATCCTTTTGGAGAGGAGGGGGCTACAACTGGGACAAATGTTGCTTAAATTGTAACTGATACGCTTCAATGTGCTGTCATGCGAAGAACTATACTCTGCACTCTGCATCTTCCCCTTTACTCTATCTATTGTACTGATTATAAGATCGTATCAGAAGATATAGGAGCAGAATTAGGCCATTCGGCCCATCGAGTCTACTCTGCCGTTCAATCACGGCTGAACTAGTTTTCCCTCTCAGCCAAATTCTCCTGCCTTCTCCCCATAATCTTTGACATCCTTAAGGGGCTGTCCCACTGTACGAGGTAATTCAAGAGCTCTCCCAAGTTTAAAAAAAAATCTAACTCGTGGTAAGCACGCAGAATGTACGTAGCGGGTACGTCGGAGCTCGTGACGTCTCTTAGCGGCTCGTAACGCTAACGGCAGGTACTCGGGAAACAGGGGTAATCTCGTGAAGATTTTTCAACATGTTGGAAAATGTCCACGAGAGCCCCGAGTACCTACGAGCGCCCATTACCGTAAATCTGCGAGTTCGAATCAGGGGGAGCTCGGGGAACTCTTGAATTAGCTCGTACAGTGGGGCAGGCCCCATTACTAATCAACAACCTATCAATCTCTGCTTTGTAGATAATGCACTAATCCTGCCCAAAGCCGCTTACTCTCTCCTCCATTTAACATCTACTACCCGAGATTCTCGCAATCTGGTGCGAGTTTCGAGAAGCGTTTCCGCTCGGATTTGTTTGACCCACAACCTGACGCCGTTTTTTTGGAAAATAAAATGTTATTTAAACATGGGCGGCACGACCATATATTCCTGGCGATGCCAAACGAGTAACTTCTTTCCCTTTGATTGGTGCGACTAAAGATGGGTTTAATCATGAGATGAAAAAATGGATCACAGTGTGAATCCCCTCATGGTAATCTGATTTTAAACAGTGACAGATTGTTGGCTAAATTAATATGAGTTCAAATGTCTCGACTAGCAAATATGATTTGCCTCTGACACTGGGCCATCCTGTTGAGGTTTATTGGAAATTTGGGGGGCAAAAAACAGAAATTTGATTCTAAGACTTTACACCCAAGAGAGGGAGGAATTTCAGAAGCCAAACGACAGGCAAAAGGCTTGCGAGAAGCTTGTCTCGTTCCTGGATTGTAGGTGTGGTCTCCCACTGGGAGGGTCTATTGCCCAAGTCATTATGTCGGGATCTGAAAGCTATGCTGAACATAATTGGGAGGAACGTTGCGTGTTACAGTAATTCGGGACAAATTGCCAGGAGAAATCCTCTGCAGTTTGACCTAAAATCCCACCTCGTCTTGTGTAAATATACTAAACCCAAATCCCAGTCTCGCAGCCCTCAGAGGTGGGGAGTGCTGTCGGCTGATGCAAGCAACATGAAGGTCAAGGAGACGTAGTCACTGGGGAATGGTACTTAATCCCGCGCTCTGTGTAATAGAGTTCAGGATAACAACACGGGGTTTCTGAGGCCTCTGCCTCTCGTGATCGCAGAGCTGCTCTGCACTGAGACACAGTGCGTACAGACAGACACAGATCGAGAGGATTTACATCACAGGTCAGCCTGGAATGGCTTTACATGGGCAATTAAACTAATGCCCCAATCACTGCGGTAATTGCTGCAATCAGCAAGGGTACATCAACTCTATTAATAGGATCATGCGATTGGGTACTTATTCACTGACCCCTGAATGAACCGTGAAACATCGAGGTGGTCTACGCGCAGGGTTGTTAAGAAGGTTTTAAATAGGTTCGGGAAGATGGTGGTGACAATACTGAGTAGGAACCCAGTGCCTGGGTGTCGATTTAAAGTTGGGAGGTGAAACCAACGAGAGAGTTTAGTCACGTTTAGTTTAGAGATGCAGCGTGGAAACAGGCCCTTCGGCCCATCGGGTCCGTGCGGCCTGCGATCACATGTGCACTTGCTTTGTATTAGTTTAGTTTAATTTAGAGATACAGCACAGGAGCAGGGCCTTGTCAGCCAGAGAGTTGTGAGTTGGTGGAATTCTCTGCCACTGAAGGCAATGGGGGCCGATTCACTGGATGCATTTAAAAGATAGTCAGATAGAGCTCTTGGGGCTAGCGGAATCAAGGGATATGGGGAGAAGGCAGGCACGGGTTACTGATTGTGGACGATCAGCCATGATCACAATGAAGGATAGAAACATAGAAAGTAGGTGCAGGAGGAGGCCATTCGGCCCTTCGAGCCTGCACCGCCATTCAATATGATCATGGCTGATCATCCAACTCAGTATCCTGTACCTGCCTTCTCTCCATACCCCCTGATCCCTTTAGCCACAAGGGCCACATCTAACTCCCTCTTAAATATAGCCAATGAACTGGCCTCAACTACCTTTTATGGCAGAGAATTCCAGAGACTCACCACTCTCTGTGTGAAAAATGTTTTCCTCATCTCGGCCCTAAAGGAATTCCCCCTTATCCTTAGAAATTGAAGGACTGAATGGCCTCCACCTGCATTTATTTTCTATGTTTCTATGTTTCTAAATCCATGCCGACCAGTGTTCACCCGTATGCTAGTACTATCTTCCACTCTGGGCTCAATTTATAGATGCCCATTAACCTCACGTCTTTGCAATGTGGGAGTAAACTGGAGTACCCAGCGGCAACTCTAGTGGTCACAGTGAAATAGTACAAACTCCGTACAGAAAGCACCCGTAGTCAGATCAAACCCGCAGTCCGGATCGAACCAGGATCCTGGTGGCCGATTAGGAAAAGGGGAGATGCAGCGAGACCTGGGTGTCATGGTACACCAGTCATTGAAAGTAGGCATGCAGGTGCAGCAGGCAGTGAAGAAAGCGAATGGTATGTTAGCTTTCATAGCAAAAGGATTTGAGTATAGGAGCAGGGAGGTTCTACTGCAGTTGTACAGGGTCTTGGTGAGACCACACCTGGAGTATTGCGTACAGTTCTGGTCTCCAAATCTGAGGAAGGACATTATTGCCATAGAGGGAGTGCAGAGAAGGTTCACCAGACTGATTCCTGGGATGTCAGGACTGTCTTATGAAGAAAGACTGGATAGACTCGGTTTATACTCTCTAGAATATAGGAGATTGAGAGGGGATCTTATAGAAACTTACAAAATTCTTAAGGGGTTGGACAGGCTAGATGCAGGAAGATTGTTCCCGATGTTGGGGAAGTCCAGGACAAGGGGTCACAGCTTAAGGATAAGGGGGAAATCCTTTAAGACCGAGATGAGGAAAACGTTTTTCACACAGAGAGTGGTGAGTCTCTGGAATTCTCTGCCACAGAGGGTAGTTGAGGCCAGTTCATTGGCTATATTTAAGAGGGAGTTAGATGTGGCCCTTGTGGCTAAAGGGATCAGGGGGTATGGAGAGAAGGCAGGTACGGGAAACTGAGTTGGATGATCAGCCGTGATCATATTGAATGGCGGTGCAGGCTCGAAGGGCCGAATGGCCTGCTCCTGCACCTAATTTCTATGTTTCTATCTCTGGTGCTGTTAGGCAGCAACTCTACCGCTGAAACACCATGCCGGCCTTTGGGAATTGAGGAATTCAAATTCAGTCATTAAATGAAAGCAGAACATATACATGTATAATATGTAAATAATTATCGTGAGATAACTTTATGATTCACTCTATCTCTATCGGTGGTGTTGGTCCCTCCCCCTCTGTCTATCACCAACTCAGTCACTGTGATTTAGAAACATAGAAACATAGAAAATAGGTGCAGGAGCAGGCCATTCGGCCCTTCGAGCCTGCACCGCCATTCAATATGATCATGGCTGATCATCCAACTCAGTATCCCGTACCTGCCTTCTCTCCATACCCCATGATCCCTTCAGCCACAAGGGTCACATCCAACTCCCTCTTAAATATAGCCAACGAACTGGCCACAACTACCTTCTGTGGCAGAGAATTCCACAGATTCACCACTCTCTGTGTGAAAAACGATTTTCTCATCTCGGTCCTAAAAGAGATGAGAAAATTTCTCCGAGTTGATGAGCTACAGTGAAAAGCTTTGTTTTGCAGATAACAGTGTACATAAACCCGTGTACATCAGGGAGAGCAAAGGGGAAGATTGCAGAGTTGTGAATATATTTCTCAGTATTGCAACATAGCAGTTCCAGAGACAAGGTCCAATGTTCACAATTGGGTAGATCTCACTCTGAAGAAGGGTCTCAGCCCGAAACCTCACCCACGCCTCTCTCCAGAGATGCTGCCAGTCTCGCTGAGTTACTCCAGCTTCTTTGTGTCTACCTTTGATCTCACGCTCGCTCATTCTTTGCCTTCTAGTATATTTCAACTCTCTCCGAGTGTGTTTTTGAAGAGGCGTGATGTTGTAAGTATTTTGCACCTTTCGGTGCGTGAAAACGAGTGAGTTGTGTGTAAATGAGTGTGAGAGGGTTGGGCCTGGGAACACAAAGGTGTGAGCGTGCTAACGAGAGACAGTGTGAGAGACTGTACGTGCGGCTGGGAGTCGAAGAAGCGATTCTGAATCTCCTGTAAAGGAGCAGTCTGTTGGCGTAGATCAGACTGAAGAAGGGTCCCGCCCTGAAACATCACCTGTCCATGTTCTCCAAAGATGCTGCCTGTCCCGCTGAGTTCCTCCAGCTCTTTGTATCCTAATCTATTGGCATTCACTGACTGGGCATAAGCCTATTGAGTGGCGGGGTGGAGGGTTGGGTTGGTTACTTTGGGTGAGAGGGTGAGTGATGAGTTGGCCCCGGGTGCTGGACCGCACACAAAGCCCGGCCGGCGGGCCAGCTGAGGAGTTTTGGCCCGGGCCGCGCGATGTCGCGCGCAAAGTCCGGCGCCCCATCCAACTCATGAAACGATGATCGGCCATGAGAAGGAGGGGTGGTGGTGTCGGCGGTAAGCAAAGGTCCGAAGGTCGGACAGCTGGCCGGGCTGCCGACCGACCGACGGGGCCACGGGCGAGACTGCTGCTGCTGCTGCTGCTGCACTCCATGGGCTGCACTACGTTGGGACAGGTGAGGCGGGGCCGGACTCGGCGCTCCGACCCGACAGTCCCCTCGACCCGAGGAGTCGCAGTCAAATACGGGACAAACCAACTTAGCCCAATATACCAGATGTCCCGGCTAATACGGGAAAGTTGGCAACCCTACTTGTAAGGGTCTTGAACTTTAGCAGCAAGGGACAATGAATGATATCGTCCACCCTTCTTTCTTGGGGCTTGCTCCCCTCATCCTCACTCAGGGGAGTCCGGCTCTTTGCCTTGGCCACTCACATCCCCAGGGCCCTTGCTTAAGGCCCCAGCTACGACAAGTCCCTTGTGTGCAGCCACGTGGGATAAGATAGAACTAGTGGGAGCAGGCGACCAATGGTGGCCGTGCAATGGGTGGGCCACAGGTCCTGTTTCCTTCCTGTGTCGCAGCCATAACCCCACAGCAGTCCGGGAACCAACCCGGAATACCCGGCTCACCCGCCATGGACCGGGAAGACCCCTGGCGGGCCGTCACCTGCCGACTCTATAAATAAATACACTGTTTGGCACATGTGGCACTAAAGCACCACTGAACTATTAAACTAAACCTAGCTTGAATCGTACGGGTGTCAGGGATTGAAGGGAGAAGACAGGAGAATGGGGTTGAGAGGGAACGATAGACCAGCTATGGGTGAATGGTGGAGGAGACTTGATGGGCTGAATGGCCTAATTCTGCTCCTATCACTTATGAACTTCAACTAAAATGTAGAGGGTAATACCAACTCCCAGGGTATAGTTTTAGTTTAGTTTAGTTTCATTTATTATATATAGTCACGTGTACCGAGGTACAGTGAAAAGCTTTTGTTGCGCGCCAACCAGCCGGCAGAAAGACAGCACTTGATGACAATCGGAGCATTCACAGTGTACCGATAAAGTAAGAAATGTTGTCCTATTTTCTATGTTTCTATAGAGTTAGATAGAGCTCTAGGGGCTAGTGGAGTCAAGGGGTATGGGGAGAAGGCAGGCACGGGTTATTGATAGGGGACGATCAGCCATGATCGCAATGAATGGCGGTGCTGGCTCGAAGGGCCGAACGGCCTCCTCCCGCACCTATTTTCTCTGTTTCCCTAAGTAGAGATTTTAAAGTGAGGAGCGACTGTAATTTGTGATTGTAGGTTGGCGTCTGCGGCAAGCGCGCAAATGGGCGCCTGGGCTGGGCGCCATCGTGGAGCTATTTCGGCGAGTACAGTGGCGTCAAGCCCGCTGGCGTTGAGGACGGGAGAAAGGTCAAGTCCACCTCTGCTTGCTCGCTGCGTCGTGACGTGCTGGCAACGCGTCCATTCGCCGCCCGGACCAACCAGGCTGCCAGCCGCTGCCTCGGTCTTCCAAGTGGCCATCTGGTGCCCTCCCTCCTGCTCCCTCCACCCGCACGCCTCGCCAACGCATTACCGTTCGTTTGACATGGGAAGACGAACAGAAGGAAGCTTCACGTCTTCATCACTTTGTAAGTAGAATAGATTGAATGCCGCCAAAAAAAAAAAATCCCCCAAAAAAAAAATCACCCGAGCAGATCCCCGGGAAACTAATAGGAGACGATTCCTCCTGAGTTTTGATTGCGACTTATCATTTAACACGAGGCATTTAATGCACCAGCCTTCACACTGAACTCTGCAGAATTAAACAAAGCCTCAGTAAAGGTTTGGACCAGGATTGCCAGTCAGTGAACCCCCACAAAGTTTACAATGGGAGATCGACACACAAAGGGGGAGTACCTCAGCGGGAGAGGCAGCATCTTCTGGAGAGGAGAAATGTGTGAGGTTTCAGGTCGAGACCCTTGTCTACCTTCGGTGTAAACCAGCATCTGCAGTTCCTTCCTACAGGTTTACTACGGGTTTGTCAAAAGAAAAAAACACTTGAATATGGGCAAGCTTTGGAAGAATGGTCTCGACCCGAAACCTTCTCTCCAGAGATGCTGCCTGTCCCGCTGAGTTACCCCAGCATTTATTTGCGGCAAGCTTTGGTAAATGTTGCCATTGAGACTGAATTCCCAGATTCCCCCCTCCCGCAGGAAGGTTTTCACAACGCAGAAACAAAACGATTATTTTGATGGGATTGCTTGCCCGTTCTTTCTGCACTTGTTCGCAGACAAAGGAGGTTATCGTTTTGCTGCAGTTATGAGCCACAAGAACATATTTAGTCCATCTGGCCCTGTTCTGACTCCTTGCTTGAAATTCACAGCCTCCCCCGTGACTAATATGCACGCAGGTTTTTATTCAGCATGACCCGTGGCAGTTCTTATTGATGACTGCCCAACTGGAGAAAATCATCTTTCCTGATGCACAATATCAATATTGTTAACCATTTAAAAAAAAAAACTGATTTCATTCCCTGTTTTTTTGTTTCCCAATGTAATTTCCTCCGTCTTTTTCTCTGTTTATCATTCATTCTGCCTTTCTCTCTAACAGTGCAGTGGGCACGTTCATGGATCACCAGTCTGGTCCTGGGACATGGGGTCAAATTGTGGGGGGGTCAGAGAGGGGGAAAATAAAATGCATATGTTCTTAGCCAAAGAATGACAGATTGGACAAACGTGGATTGTGTTCTCCAGAGGTTGATGGGAGAACCGATAGAATTATATATAATTGTGAGAGGCATAGATAGGGTAGACAGTCAGAACCTTATTCCCAGGATGGGAATATCCAATACTAGAGGGTATAGCTTTAAGGAGAGGGGGCTCAAAGTTTAAAGGAGATGCGCGCGACAAGTAATTTTACACAGAGGGTGGTGAGCGCCTGGAACACACTGGCAGGGTGGTACAGGAAAAAGATGCCATTGTGGTTCTTAAGCGACTTCTAGATAGGCACAGTGGCACAGCAGTAGAGTTGCTGCCTTACAGCGCCAGAGACCCGGGTTTGATCCCGACTATGGGGGCTGTCTGCGCGGAGTTTGTACGCTCTCCCTGTGACCGCGTGGATTCTGGTTTCCTTCCACATTCCAATAACATACAGATTTGTAGGTGAATTGGACTCTCCTCCCTCTCCCCCCCCCCAGCTTCCCAGCGGCTAATGTTACCTTTGTAGCCAGAAGTCGGGTCAGATAGATCTCGGACACCATCTTGCTGCCCCGATCGCCTTCCTTCTGGTCTCCGTGTTCATGGTTCTTGACCAGATGCCAGACCTTGACCCCGGTCTCCAGGTCAGGGGTGATCATGGGCGTGCGGGACCGCAGACTGTCCGGGCTGCCCGTGTACCTGATCATGGTTTCTGTAAGAGGGAAGGGAGGTTGACCAGCATTGTCCCAGCATTTCTCACACACCCTGTCAGTAAACGTTTCTGGCTTCCCCCAAATAGGCAGAAGACAACAATGACTTAAGAATAAGGGGTAAGCCATTTAGAACTGAGAGGAGGAAACATTTTTTCTCACAGAGAGTTGTGAGTCTGTGGAATTCTCTGCCTCAGAGGGCGGTGGAGGCCGGTTCTCTGGATACTTTCAAGAGAGAGATAGATAGGGATCTTAAAGATAGCGGAGTCAGGGGATATGGGGAGAAGGCAGGAACGGGGTACTGATTGGGGATGATCAGCCATGATCACATTGAATGACGGTGCTGGCTCGAGGGGCCGAATGGCCTGCTCCTGCACCTATTGTCTATTAATGGCAAGAATGACAGGAGGAAGAAGTAGATCAGCCACGATTGAATGGTGGGGTAGATTTGGTGGACCGAATGGCCTAATTCTACTCCCATCACTAATGATCTAATGTTCAACCTTCCCTCTTGGTAATGGGTGAGCTTCCTGCACTCAAAACTTTCCAAACTCAATCCTGCCTCAATTAGTTTAGTTTCGAGGTACAGCGTGGAAACAGTGCGGGTGAAGAAATGGGGGAGCCATATGGGTTGGGTACATTGCTGCACTCGTGCTTAGAATATTTATCGGGGTACATTGTCAAACCAACTGCATCAGCTGAGGAATTTAAATTCAGCAAGTCAAATAAAAATCTGGAATTTAAACAGAAAACGTTTCGGTAACATTGAACATGAAATGGCCTGTGAAAAACTGTATTACCCATGTCTGATCATCATCTTCACTGGGTCTGGCCTACATTTAACTTCAGAGAGACACAAAGCGCTGGAGTAACTCAGCGGGTCAGGCAGCATCTCTGGAGAGAAAGGGTGAGTGATGTTTCGGGTTTTGTTTATTTTAGAGATACGGGGCGGTGACAGGCCCTTCGGCCCACCGGATCCGTGCCGACCAGCGATCCCTGCACATTAACACTATCCTACACCCACTAGGGACAATTTTTTTTAAATATTTACCAAGCCAATTAACCTGCAAACCTGTGCGTATATTTGGAGTGTGGGAGGAAACCGAAGATCGCGGAAAAAAAACCGACGCAGGTCACGGGGAGAAGGTACAAACTCCGTACAGACAGCGCCCATAGTGGGGATCGAACCCGGGTCTCCGGCGGTGCATGCGCTGTAAGGCAGCGACTCTACCGCTGCGCCGCGGTGACCAGCCGAGGGGTCTGGAAACCCTCTTCCCAACTTCCTGCAACTTGAGACCCATGGCCAACTCTCTGAAATGGCCTTGGTAGCTGTGGAGCTGAAGATCAGCTGGTAACGGAGGCAAAAACTACAGGCTCTGCATTCAAGGCACAGAACATTTAGTCTCGCATATGCAGCAGCTTGAGCCAGTTGGACTGGATAATATCTTTCTGTGTAAGCCCTCTGTCGCTCCTCTCGTTAATCAGCTTTCTGCTTCCTGCTCCAAGTTAACAACTTGGCAGCCAGGAGGAGAGCGTGGTAGATCAAAGGGTTGTTCTTGGCGGAGAAGGCTTCTGTGAGATGGAAGCTGGGTGCTGTTAGCTCTGGGGTGAAGGTAGACGCAAAGTGCTGGAGTAACACAGCGGGCCAGGCAGCATCTCGGGAGTAAAGGAATTCTCCAGAGATGCTGAGAAGGAGCTTCAGATGCTGGAAAATCGAAGGTGGACAAACGTGCTGGAGAAACTCAGAGGGTGCAGCAGCACCTCTGGTGAATAGGAAACCCAGGTGACGTTTTGGGTTGAGACCCTTCTTCGGGTGAGAATGGGTTCGGAGGTGAGCGAGTTTGGGACAGGAACTCACCGTATTTGCTGGCTGAGGTTCGAGAGACTGTGGAGTTATTCACCGCATTGTAAGCCGTCGTTTGCTTGGGAACCAGGGCAACCACGGAGCCATCTGTCACCTGCGGAGGGTTGGGAGAGGGGGGAAAGAGAAAACAAAGGTTGGAAAACTCATCGAGCAATTGAAAGACTTTGCTTTCCTGTTTTAATTGCGCCGACAGTGACGGATGTGTGGAAGGGGCCTGCCGAGCAGCGGCGCAGTCGAGGGCGTCTGGTGCGCAGGAAGCCGCCGAGAACCGAAGGAAGGACTAGTCTCGAAAATGGACACAAAATGCCGGAGCAGCTCAGCTGGACCGGCAGCATCTCTGGAGAGAAGGACTGGGCGACGTTTCGGGCCGAGACCCTTCTTCAGACTGATTATGACGGATTATTCTCCACAATTATGAAGCTTCGGCGTGGCACGATCCTTTTTCATGTCAGCTTGCGTTAAAACAGGAGCCAGCCAGAGACAACAGGGACCTGTGCCTACCAGCACTGCCTCTGGTGCCTGCTTACTGCAAAGACTGCGAGATGTTCTGGAACAGAAAACTCCCCTCGACAATGCCCCGTGCATTTGTTTCATTTAAGGATGTGTTAACTCTAGATTTGGATCCCTGCCTGCACGGCTCACTGTTCCAAGTTCCGTGGGCGATCCAAGTGCTAATGCGAGCAAGTTTCAGTTTTGGTTGATGATTCAGAGACACAGCACGGAAACAGGACCTTCGCCCCACCGAGTCCACACTTCCACCCACCAGCGATCCCAGCGCACTGTCCGACACACACCAGGGACAACTTTACAATCTACAGAAGCCGATTGACCTACAAACCCGCACGACTGGGGTGCGGGAGGAAACCGGAGCACCCGGAGAAAACCCAGCTGGTCACAGGGAGAACGTGCAAACTCCGCACAGGCAGCGCCTGTGGTCAGGATTGAAGCCGGGTCTCTGCCGCTGTGAGGCAGCAACTCTGGCTGCGTGGTTTTCTGCTGGTGCTCCGGTTTCCTTCCACTCCCCAAAAAAGCACAGGCTCGTAGATTAATTGGTTTCGGTAAAAAATTATAAATTGTCCCTAGTGTGTAGGATAGTGCTAATGTATGGGGATCACTGGTCGGCACGGACTTGATGGGCCAAAGGGACTGCTGTATCTCTAAATTAAGTCTTTAAGTTTATAGGAGCAGAATTAGGCCTAAGCCTACTCTGCCATTCAATCGTGGCTGATCTATCTTTCCCTTCTGAACCTCATTCTCCTGCCTTCTCCCCATAAACCATTGGCGACCTGTACTAATCAAGAAACTAAACTAAACTTGCCTTGGGCTGCCAGACCCATGAGAGGGAAATGAAATACAAGATGAGAGGATGAGGGGAAAGGTTTATTTTTCACACGGGTTGTTGACAGCTGGAACTCAGTGCCAAAGGAGGTGGCAGAGTCACATATAATCACAACCCTTAACCGGCACTGGGAAGGCAGAGAATGATACAGATCTAATGCAGGCAAACAGGATTAGTATCGACAAACGTGAACACGGGTGGTGTGTAGGAAGGAACTGCAGATGCTGGTTAACAGCGAAGATGGGCACAAAGTGCTCCAGTATCTCAGCGGGACAGGCAGCGTCTCTGGAGAGATGGAATTCTCCAGAGATGGTGCCCGACCCGCTGAGTTACTCGGGCATGTTGTGTCTATACAATTTCTAGCTTCTGTCAAAGTTGCGGACGACACAACCCTTATTGGACCAAGTGCTTAAGAAGGAGCTGCAGATGCTGGAAAATCGAAGGTAGACAAAAGTGCTGGAGAAACTCGGCGGGAGCAGCAGCATCTATGGAGCGAAGGAAATAGGAGAAAAGGCTATTTCCTTCGCTCCATAGATGCTGCTGCACCCGCTGAGTTTCTCCAGCGCTTTTGTCTACCTTATTGGACCGATCCAGGATGGGGAAGAATCTGCCTACAGACGGGAAGTGACACAGCTGACGTCCTGGTGCCATCGCAACATCCTGTTGCTCAATGCTCTTAAGACAGTGGAATTGATAGTGGACTTTAGGAGAGCTCCCCCTCCCCTCCCCCCACTCACCATCGACAACACGAAGCACCAAGGCCAATTCCTTGTATGTGAATACTTGGCCAATAAACGCATCCATGCGTTCGTTCACGCACGTAGTGAGCCTATTACTGTGCCGTGCAATCTATGACTCTACGCTACAGAGAGCTTTGCGTAAATTCTGCATCAGAAAGTCCATCTTTTAGAATAAAGGTGAGGCCATTTAAGACTGAGGGTGAGAAAAAAAAAATTCACCCAGAGAGTTGTGAATTTGTGGAATTCCCAGCCACAGAGGGCAGTGGAGGCCAACTCACTGGATGGATTTAAGAGAGAGTTAGGTAGAGCTCTAGGAGCTAGTGGAATCAAGGGATATGGGGAGAAGGCAGGCATGGGTTATTGATTGGGGACGATCAGCCATGATCACAATGAATGGCGGTGCTGGCTCGAAGGGCCGAATGGCCTCCTCCTGCACCTATTTTCTGTGTTTCTATGTTTACCAATTGTTAGACTAATTGGCGTTCTTTCTCTGCTGATCAATATGACCACGCTGAGTTCCTCCAGCGCTTTGTGTTTCGCTCAGTGAGGTACCTGGTGGATTGATCGAGAATCAACATGGGGCTTTGAGCTTCTGTCGGGTCCCCTCCCCCAATATGCCTCCATTGACATTAGTCTGAGAAGTACACTCATAATATAACAATACTCTTCCCTCTGTGCCACTCATCAGAGGAGAGAACATTTAGCAGGGATTCAATGGAAGTGTACATGCAAGCTACCCGATGGAAGTGAGTATCCAATCTCTCAAGCCTTCCAATCCATGCAGGTTCCTCGTGAATGCTTTTTAATCGTTTGATTAGTACGGGTGTCAGAGGTTACGGGGAGAAGGCAGGTGAATGGGGTTAGGAGGCAAAGATAGATCAGCCACGATTGAATGGTGGAGTAGACTTAATGGGCCGAATGGCCTAATTCTGCTCCCATTCCTTATGACCTAATGCTTTATATGAGAATTAGGTATTGTCAGTAACTTGGAAGATGAGTAAAGAGGCCAATCATACCCAGTTCAATACCACTGCCTCACAGCTTCTGCGGCACCTTAACCTTCTGTAGCTGAAACGCATCTTCCCTGTAGTGTGGAGACCAGAATGGCGCACAAACTCCAACTGCGACCTATCCAATGGTTTCAACAATGATTTTAAGGTGAAGGGGGAGAGATTTAATAGGAACCTGAGGGGCGACATTGTTCACACAAAGGGTGGTGGGCACATGGAACAAGCTGCCAGAGGAGGTATTTGAGGCAGGGACTATCGCAATGTTTAAGAAACAATTAGACAGGCACACGGATAGGGCAGGTTTAGAGGGAGATGGGCCAAACGCAGGCAGGTGGGACTAGTGTGGATGGGACATGTCAGTGCGAGCAAATTTGGATGAAGGGCATGTTTCCACGCTGTATGACTCTAAGACTATAACAGCTCCTGTACTCAATGGCCTTGCCAACATAGGCAACCATGCCCATACACCTTCTTTACCACCCTGCCTAGTGTTGGCACTTTCAGGGAACTATCTACTTGTAAACCAAGGTATCTCAGTCCAAGCACACTCCCGGCCCTGTAGTAAATGGTCGTGCTTCAGAGCGCTCAACTGGAGTCTGTCAGTGCGGCAGGAGGCCTGGGCATCGATGGCAGAAGGCACGCTCATGAATCTGCTGGGATTCCCAGGGGAGAGCGGCTCAGGCAACTTAATTTGTTGAGAGGATTACAGGCACCGATCCAAAATTGGGATTCGGATGATGTATAAACCGTTTCAACATTACTCTCACAGTTAATAGCTTTGACCGGATTAGCACATTGTCCACTCACGCCACCCTTCATGGAGTCCCATCTATCTCCCTCCCTCTCAGTGTGGATCAAATGCTTTGTGCCACTCTCATTGACCTCACTTGGCCATGGCTCTGACCAAGCGGTCGCACGCTAAACTCACGCCGGGGAAAGTATTGAGGATATTGCTGGTTCTGCTACCTGGCCCAGGAAATACTGAGTGAAATACAAAGTGCTGGAGTAACTCAACGGGCCAGGCAGCGTTCTGGAGGACACCAGGGAACATAGGTTTAAAGTGAGAGGGACAATACTTAGTAAGATGCTAGATAAAGGCTTTATACAATGGAAAAACTATGGAATCAAAAGGGTGGAACACCTTTACAAGAAAGGCACTTATCTCTCATTTCAGGAACTGCAACAGATTTATGGATTACACTCAAATATTTTTTTTCGATACCTACAACTCAGAGATTATGTTAGGTCAAATACACAAGATTATAGGAATAGGGGACCAGAAATCCTAGATGAATGTCTGAATAAGCATCCTAACACAGAAAAATTAATAACTTATATTTACAACACCCTTTTAGATAGCGAGATACCATCAACGGAATCATATAGACATACATGGGAAAATGAAATAAATCAATCCATAACGAAAGATATATGGGACAAAAGTTTACAATACATACATCAATGCTCGCTAAACTCCAGACATGCTCTAATACAATTTAAAGTTTTACATAGATTACATTATTCCAAAGTTAAATTAAATAGAATCCACAAATATTGTCGACCTGCGATAAATGTCAACATCCAGAGGCTAATTTAACACATACCTTTGCAAATTGTATAAAAATTAAGGATTTCTGGACTGAGATTTTTAGAATAACTTCTGAAGTTATTAATACTAAACTGGATCCGGACCCAAAATTAATAATACTTGGAACATCAGGACAAAGTTTAACTCTTACAACAAGTCAAAGAAATTTCCTAGATTACAGTATAATAATTGGGAAGAAATTAATATTAAAATTTTGGAAAGGCCCTATATCCCCCACAACTAAAATGTGGATTACGGAAATGTCGGAGACCCTACACCTGGAAAGAATCAGATTTGCCTTAATGGACAAACAAGAAGTTTTTGTTAGAACATGGTCTTCTTTCATTGATTACTTAAAAGGGTAGAATGGTTCGGCAGGAAACCCTAACTGAAAATTGGATTTAGGAATAGATGAAAAGTTATATCTTATATTCCTTGATCTTATCTCCTACGATGTATTAATAGTAAATTATTCCTTTCTTTATGATTTTCTTTTTCGATGTTGATTTTTATTTTATTTTTCTTACTGTTCTCCTCTCTTTATAAAAAAAAAACTATTAGAGTCAAAATGATACACTTGATAATATTAATAATGTATGCTTGTTGAACATGAAATATTGCTATCATAACATATGTTCGCTAAATCACTGTCTAAATACTCTAATAAAAATATATATTCTAAAAAAAAAAAATTATAAGCAACCAGAGGAGGTATTTGAGGAAGGTACTATAACAGCCCACTGAGTCCATGCCAACTAGCGATCACCCCTGTACAATGGCACTATCCTACGCACTACGTATAATTTACAATTTACCTAGAAGCCAATTAACCTACAAACCTGTTCAAGAAGGAACTGCGGATGCTGGAGAATCGAGGGTTACACAAAATGCTGGAGAAACTCAGCGGGTGCAGCAGCATCTATGGAGCGAAGGAGAAGGGTGAAGAAGGGTTTCGGCCCGAAACGTTGCCTATCTCCTTCGCTCCAGAGATGCTGCTGCACCCGCTGAGTTTCTCCAGCAATTTGTGTACCGACCTACAAACCTGCATGTCTTTGGAGTGTGGGAGGAAACCAGAGAAAATCCACATGGGTCATAGGGGGATCGTGCAAACTCCAGACAAACAGCACCGATAGTCAGGATCGAACCCGGGTCCCTTGCACTGCAAGGCAGCAACTCTACCACTGCACCGCCTTCAAATGGGGGAAGGAGGGACTGGTGCAGATGGGGCATCATGGTCAGCATGGGCAAGTTGGGCTGAAGGGCCTTTCTCCGTGCTGTATGACTCCACAACACTATTTCCAATCTGTTCAGGAGTAAGGGTGATCCAAAGTGATGTTACCGACGCAACAGGTGGCAACAAGAGGGTTTAACTTCACATCTGATGCTCAAGCTGCGGGTGCCAAGTTGTGGGAAGTTTTATTGCTGCATTGGAACAGCGTAAATGCTTGGCGCGTTGAGGCAGAAGGCACACCTCCCTCTGGAGTAGTCTTGGCTCAAACTCAAGTTTCGGAGGAGGGGAAGGTGCACGGGAGCCTCCTGCGGGAGCCATCGCCCGCAAGGTAAGAAAATAAAACAAACAAGTGTCATGTGATAGCGATGATAAAGAGACTGCCAGCCCACCACGTCGCATTATTCATTCCAGACATTCACCGAGGCCACAAATACGCAAGTCATATTCATCTCACCCTCATGCACCTGCATCAAGTGGCATATCTTTATTCAAATCGATCACACCCGGACAGTGAGCCTTGTGGACACGGCAAGCACGCTGGGCTTTGTTAGTTACAGTATTCACAGAACCCTCCGTTCCCTCAACACAAAGAATTTCATATAATTACTATTATTGTTTGTTTTTTATGTGTATGTGTGTGTGTATATATATATATATATATATATATATGCATGTGTGTATAGGGAGGGAGGGAGGGAGGGAGGAAGGGAGGAAGGAAGGGAAGGAAGGAAGGAAGGAAGGAAGGAAGGAAGGAAGGAAGGAAGGAAGGAAGGAAGGAAGGAAGGAAGGAAGGAAGGAAGGAAGGAAGGAAGGAAGGAAGGAAGGAAGGAAGGAAGGAAGGAAGGAAGGAAGGAAGGGCATGCAGATGATAGTTTAACCTGGATAGACACAAAGTGCTGGAATAACTCCTTCTATCCAGAGATGTTGCCTGTCCTACAAGAGTTACTCCAGCATTTTGTGTCTCTGTATATCTGTGTATATGTGAGTACGTGTACATACACACACTGAACTTTTTCCCCCCGTTTTATTCCATTATTTGCAGAGTACTATGTTTCCATATTCTGTTGTGCTGCTGCAAGTAAGATTGTCCTTGTTCTATCTGGGACACATGATAATAAAATACTCTTGCCTCATATCCAGACGAGCATTATTATCACAGCTGGAAAAATCAAAACTATCATTTTCAATATTTGACCCACCCCACCACCACCACTCTCCCCAACCGCTAACAACCTCGGAGATTTTGACAGGCTTCGTCAAGGATAACCTGCCCTCTCCAATAAAAGAATTAACTCCTGTCTTCATTATCACATCTCCGATGCAATCAATTTCTAATCTGATTTTCCTTCCCCCCTCCACGCTGGCAGTCAAAACCGTGACATTTAATTTATCATCAATGTGGTCCAAAGTCAAATACCCTAATTTAGCGGTTGATGGCTTATCTCCCAAATTATTTGCACATTAATGAAGAAAGGACGCTTCAATCAGAGGAAAGGATCTGTAATTTGTGCAAGGCAGATAGCCAAGCCTTCCGAATTAATTCCGAATGAACTCCCTTGCTCTCGCACTGCTGTTGGTGAACAGCTGACCCAGAACCTCCCACCTCGCGGCCCCCGCTGCTCACCTGATAATGCACCAGAGTGTTCAGCCTCTTCCAGTCGTTCTCTATCTTGGTGGTGACATCCTCGTCCTGAAGAATCACCCTGGTCATTCTTCCCTGTCGCCATTCTGTTTGGAAGGAGAGCGTTCCCGCAAAGGGAGGGGGAAGGTTCAGTTTCAGTTTAGTCCGTTGTCACGCGCAACGGCCGAGCTCCAGTGAAAAGCTTTTTGTTGCGTGCTGACCAGTCAGCGGAAAGACAACACGTGATTACAATCGAGGCCATTTACAGTGTACCGGTACAGGATAAGGGCGCGTGTAGGTAGGGATGCCTGCAAATGCTGGTTTAAACCGAAGATGGACACAAAAAAACTGGAGTAACTCAGCGGGATGGGCAGCATCTCTGGAGAGAAGGAATGGGTGACATTTAGGGTCGAAGCCCTTCTTCCGTCCCGCTGGGTCACTCCAGCTTTTATCATGTCTGTGATGAAAAGGAAATAACGTTCAGTGCAGGGCAGAGCCAGGAAAGTCCCAGCAAAGATAGTCCGAGGTTTACCAAAGAGGTAGATAGTAGTTCAGGTTGGAGGTGTGTGGGGGGGGGGGGGGGGGGGGGGGGGGGGGGGAGGGAAGGGGGGGGGGGTGAGGGAGGGGGAAAACAGGGGTCAGTGGAAAACCAAATAATAAAAGAGACAGGAGGAATATACTTAGTGAAGGTTAGTCTACTCTAGCATGAAGTACAAATCAATCAAAGTTGATTATCGTGAGAAAACAAGCACTTTGAACACCGCATGCGGAAGTCACCACACCAACACAAGGATAATGTCTCATTCAGCATCAGTAACTATTTTCATTGACTTTCCATTCAACTCTCCACCTTCTTGACCTTTTGAGGTCATCCACAATGTCTGGTTTATTTCTGCTAGTTTGCCGGTCGGACAGTTCAAAGCCGCCTGGAGAAGAGTCTCGACCCGAAACAGTCACCCGTTCCTGCTCTCCAGAGATGCTGCCTGTCCCGTGCAGTTACTCCAGCATTCTGTGTCTATCTTCGATTGAGCCCAGCATCTGCAGTTCCTTGCTACACACATACTGCAAAGCAGTCACTACCGTTTTTAAGAAGAGCACTTTATTTCCCATTCAATTTTCCCCGGACTGGATAACAGCCAAGGTATTGTCACATCTGATGCTGTCCTAATACCTCACTCAAGTGCGCGCTCTTCAGGAGTCAGCCGAGACCATGATTATAAATCAGCTACTCTGCTGTGTGTGCAGTTTCCTTCATGGTCTCCATGACATTGCAACCTCACCTTGCCCTAAATGTTTGTCTGAACTCTTCCAATTCCGGCCCCTTGAACAAATAGGACATTGATTGCTCCACCATTGACCTGCTGATCCAGCCATCTTGGCCTGGACCTCTGGAAGTCCAACTCTAAGTTTAGTTTAGTTTCGTTTCCTAAGGGGCCTGTCCCACTGTACGAGGTAATTCAAGAGTTCTCCCGAGTTCTCCCCTGATTTGAACTCGGAGAATTGCGGTAATGGCCGCTCGTAGGTACCCGGGGCTCTCGTGGACATTTTTCAACATGTTGAAAAAGCTTCACAAGCTTACCGCGATTCCCGAGTGCCTGCCGTTAGCGTTACGAGCCGCTAAGAGACGTCCTGAGCTCCGACGTACCCGCCACGTACATTCTACGTGCTTACCACGAGTTTGATTTTTTTGTTAAACTCAGGGGAGCTCTTGGGTAAACTCGTAGTGAAAAGCTTTTAGTTGCCCGCGATCCAGTCATGAATAAACATGACGACACATGATTATAATTAGGCTGTCCATAGTATGCAAATACAGGATAAAGGGTACAATGTTTAGTGCAAGATAAAGTCCAGCAAAGTCCAATTATTGACCGTGCGCATGTCTCCAATGAGTAGATGGGAGATCAGAACTGCTCTCCAGTTGGTGGGAAGGTGGTTCAGTTGCCTGATAACAGCTGGGAAGAAACGATCCCTGAATCTGGAGGTGTGCGTTTTTAAACTTCTGTGCCTCTTGCCTGATGGGAAGGGGGAGTAGAGGGAGTGAGCGGGCTGAGACTGGTGGTCCTTTATGCTGATGGCCTTGCTGAGGCAGCGTGAAGTGGCGATGGAGTCGATGGAAATGCCAGCGTTTATTGGCCATCCCTAATTGGCCTGAACGGCGGTTGCCATTCAGAGTCCACTATACTGCTGGATCTAGTATCATGTGGACAGCAGATTTGGTGAGGATAGTGGATAACTTCCCTGAAGGATGTTAATGAACCGGATGGATTTCTAAACTTAGCACAGCTTTTTCCCAGTTCCTATTAACGAATGGTTTGTTTTTAGTAATTCCAGATTTATTAAATCACTTGAGTATGAGTTCCCAGCTGCCATGGTGGGGACTCAAGTGGGAACGGCAGAAAGACTAATATCTTTTTAGTCTTTTTGGGATGTTTTTATGTTTAATGTTAAATTCCTTGATAACGTAATGTTGTATTCTTATTAATGTGTTGCAATGGCAACTGGAATTTCACGACACAAATTGGTGCACGTGACAATAAGTGAACCTTTGAATCTTTCCTCTGCCCCGAGCGAAGCAACCTCAAGACGTCCCGAAAAACCCTCACAGGCTTTAGACTTTAGAGACAGAGTGTGGAAACAGACCCTTCGGCCCACCGAGTCCATGCCAACCAGTGATCCCCGTACACTAGCCTTTCCCTTCACTCTCGGGACGATTTACAATTCACAGAAGCCAATAAACCTGTAAACCACTATGCCTTTGGTGCGCGGGGGGAAACCGGAGCTCCCGGAGAAAGCCCACGCGGTCACGGGGAAAGCATGCAAACTCCGTACAGACAGCATCCATGGGGTCGGGATCGAACCCGGCTCTCTGGCGCCGTGAGGTAGCAGCACTACCCGATGCGCCACTCTGCCGCACATGATGGTCATGTGCATTGAGATACAGGGAAAGACATTTGTATTGCGTGCTGTCCGGCTAAATAATATCACACGTGCGTAAGTAGAGCTAGCACGCACGGTAATTTTCGCCAGTAGGTAGGGCAGCGGCTGGAGTCGAAGGTTTAGGAATCTTACCCAAGTCCATATCAGCGGCTTTTGGTCGATGGGAGCAAGGTAAGTTCTTGAAGATGGCGTCTAAGATCTTTTCCTTGACCTGGGTGATCGTGTCACAGTTTAGCGTCTTTGTGGAAATCTCAGGGCTGTTCTCGTTGTCTGGATTCACACAATTCAGAACCTGAAGAGGCACAAAGTAAAAGTTGTTAGATGATGAATTACGAATGGTGAAACACAGTCTGGGTTCTGTGCAGCGTTTGTACGTTCTCCCCGTGACCGCGTGGGTTTTCTCCAGGGGCTCCGGTTTCCTCCCACACTTCAAAGACGTGCGGGTTTGTAGGCTAATTGGCTTCGGTAAAAGTTATAAATTGTCCCTAGTGTGTAGGGTAGTGTTAGTGTACGGGGTGATCGCTGGTCGGCACGGACTCAGTGGGCCGAAGGGCCTGTTTCCACGCTGTACCTCTAAAGTTTACAGGTCTAAAGAAGAGTAAAATAAGGTTTAGGAAAGGACTGCAGATGCTGGAAAAGTCGAAGGTAGATGAAAATGCTGGAGAAACTCCGCGGGTGAGGCAGCACCTATGGAGCGAAGGAATAGAAACATAGAAACATAGAAAATAGGTGCAGGAGCAGGCCATTCGGCCCTTCGAGCCTGCACCGCCATTCAATATGATCATGGCTGATCATCCAACTCAGTATCCTGTACCTGCCTTCTCTCCATACCCCCTGATCCCTTTAGCCACAAGGGCCACATCTAACTCCCTCTTAAATATAGCCAACAAACTGGCCTCAACTACCTTCTGTGGCAGAGAATTCCAGAGATTCATCACTCTCTGTGTGAAAAATGTTTTTCTCATCTCGGTCCTAAAAGATTTTCCCCTTATCCTTAAACTGTGACCCCTTGTCATGGACTTCCCCAACATCAGGAACAATCTTCCTGCATCTAGCCTGTCCAACCCCTTAAGGGTTTTGTAAGTTTCTATAAGATCCCCCCTCAATCTTCTAAATTCTAGCGAGGTGACGTTTCGGGTCGAGACCCTTCTTCAGACTGTGATCAACCTTAAAATAAGCCACTGAGAGAAATAAAGTCTAAATCCATCCACACACACTACGTGAAGAAGGGTCTAGACCCTTGTATGTCTCAATGTATTCAAGAGAGTTGGATATAGCTCTTAGGGTTAACGGAATTAAGGGATATGGGGAGAAAGCAGGAACGGGGCACTGATTCTGGATGATCAGCTATGTCCTTATCGAATGGCGGTGCTGGCTCGAAGGGCTGAATGGCCTACTCCTGCATCTATTTTCTAAGTTTCTATGACCCTGGTCAATAGAGAATAGGAGCAGTCGGGCCCTTTGAGCCAGGAACATCACCTGTTCCTTTTCTCCAGAGATGCAGCCTGACCCGCTGAATTTCTGCAGTGTTTAGTGTTTGTCTTCTGTGTATGCCTGACCTGCACACATTGCTACGGTGCTTTTGCACAGCTGATTAACCCTTTGTTGCGATGGGGCAAAGCAGGTCGACAGGCAGCCAGCCGTTCAGGGTATTACAAGAGGCCATTTCATCATCTCCGCCTGCAGCAGGTTCCCTGCGCTGACGTCCCCTTCTCTCCTTCTCCCCAGAAGCACGTTTAATGAGTTGGCAGGGAGCGCGAGACGCGGGCTGGGTTACGACCAAGCTGCCAGCTCTCTACTCAGCAGGCGCGGCTTCCAGTCCCCAGTCAAGTGCTTATCAGTGGCCGGGCATGTGGCGGTGGCCATGCCAGCGTGAAATGGCACCGCACGCCAGAGCGACCAGTCTCATCTGGTGAGCTTGGTGGACAGCAGGTCGCTGTTTAAACACCGCAAGAGCACATGTTCCTTGCCAGTCAGGACCAAGCTAAAACCCTTAAGCAATCCCTCTCCTCCCTCAACAGTATGTAAACCAGACAGCAGACTCCCGAGTCTAGAGGCGTAGAATCAAGGAGCTGTGGATGCCCATTAGAAATATGGAAAATATAAAAAATAGGTGCAGAAGGAAGCCATTCGGCCCTTCGAGCCAGCACCGCCATTCATTGTGATCATGGCTGATCGTCCCCAATCAATAACCCGTGCCTGCCTTCTCCCCATATCCCTTGACTCCACCAGCCCCTAGAGCTCTATCTAACTCTCTCTTAAATCCATGCAGTGATTTGGCCTCCACTGCCCTCTGTGGCAGGGAATTCCACAAATTCACAACTCTCTGGGTGAAAAGGTTTTTTCTCACCTCAGTCTTAAATGACCTCCCCTTTACTCTTAAGAAAAAAATATTACACAAATTACACATTATTACACAAAAGGACACAAAGTGCGGGAGAAATTCAGGTCAGGTCAGTGGCGAAGAGTCCCGACCCGAAACAGTCCCTATCCGTTCCCTCCACAGATGCCGCCTGACCTGACGAGTTACTCCAGCACTCGCCCCTTCGTGCAGTAACCAGTATCTGCGGTTCTGTAGTTCTACTCCAGCAGTTTGTGGAACCTTCTCCACTGACCCGACCCAAAACAGTGCCTGTCCGTTCCCCCCACAGATGCTGGCTGACCTGATGAGTTAATCCAGCATTTGTGCTTTTGTGTATTGACCAGTAGCGGGAGTTTTTTGTGTTTTACTCAAGAATCCAGCATCTGCACCTCCTAGTGTCTCCACCCGATAGAACACAGGGAGTGCTGCTGTAATTCCTTGTGTCTCCACTCGACAGCGAACACGAGCGCGGGGAGCCGAAGGGTCTGTTTCCGTGCTGCATGGCTCCACCTGTACTGTGGGCTGCAACCTGCTAATCGATCAGTAGCACCAATCCTCAGCCATAACAGAGCCATAACATTTTCAAAATGTGAACCAACGAAGATAGTCTGCAGAAGGGTCTCAACCTGAAACGTCACCTGTTCCTTTTCTCCAGAGATGCTGCCTGACCCGCTGAGTTTAGCTTAGTATCGAGATGCAGGGCAGAAACAGGCCCTTTCGACCACCGAGTCTTTGCCGAATGGCGATCCCCGCACATTAACACTGTCCTACACACAGTATCCTATAGCAAGCCAATTTACCCTCAAACCTGCGCGTCTCACAATACAATACCATTTATTTGTTGTCATTTGAACTTCAATGAGGTTGAAATTTGGTTTCTGCAGTCATACAAACAAGAAGGAGCGCCAACGACAGGTGCCATAGACATCTTTGGCACCTGTATGGCTTTGGAGTGTGGGAGGAGAGTGGAGCTCCCGGGAAAACACATGCAGATCACAGGGAGAGCGTTCAAACTCCGTACAGACAGCACCCACAGTCAGGATCGAAGCCGGGTCTCTGGCGCAGTAAGGCAAGCAACTCTACCGCTGCGCTGAGGTTACCCCAGCGTTTTGTGTCCATTTAAATGTAAACCAACATTTGTCAACAGAATGCATTACCCAGTATGTGTAGGAAGGAAATTAAGGTGCTGGTTTTCACTAAAAAATGCCGGAGTAACTCAGCGGGACAGGCAGCATCTCTGGAGAGAAGGAATGCTGGCCTGTTCCGCTGAGTTACCCTGAATACATCTTGAATGTATTATCCAGTCAGGTGTTGATTGGATCATCAACAGCAAAGAACGGCACATCATTACCTGAGAGATAACAGATCCCCAATTCCTCCATCCTTTCCAACACATCCCCCCCCCCCCCCCCCCCCCCCCCCCCCCCCCCCCCCCCCCCCCCCCCCCCCCCCCCCCCAAACACCCTCACACCTCCAAACCCCTACTCCCCCTCCCAGGCAATCTGCATCACAAAGGACAGTGGAAACAGAAGATGGGCCAACACAGGCGCCTTATCGGAAAGTGCAAAGACTCCAGTTCCTTTGTAAAACCATCTGATGGCTGTAAATTGAGGAACAGATGAACTTTTGCGAGCCTGCTGCTTTGTGCATGTGCGCAAGCTGCTTTCATCTGACAAATTTATAGAGTTGCCTTTAACGAAACAAAAGGGAGCAGGCAGAGCAGGCAGAAGCCCGTGGAGCGAGGTCGGGGATTTAAACAGGCTCTGGAACTAATGGAGCGGCACAAAGGGTGGTTGATTTAGTGCAGGGCCTCCATGTTTAATTCCTACCTGATTAGTCTCCCATTTTCAAGGCCTGGACTCTTCAATTGTTTATCCTCTTGCCTTTTGTTCGGCTGGCCTAAGCCTGACTTCTTTACCTCGTTGCCAGCTCCATCTCCCTCTGCTCTTGCCTACAAGGTCATGAGTTCACGAGCCAAACTGGAGCCTGGAAGTCTGGGCGGACGCTCCCAGTGTTTCCAGGTCCGCTTGGATGGCATCGGATAAACCAAGCCCTCGTCGGCCATTGCATAGAAGGTACCGGAGCTTGAGTGCGTGGCACACCAGTCTCAAGAACCTGCCTTCTCTCTATACCCTCTGATCCCCTTAGCCACAAGGGCCACATCCAACTCACTCCTGCTATATTTAAGAGTGAGTTGGATGTGGCCCTTGTGGCTAAGGGGATCAGAGGGTATAGAGAGAAGGCAGGTACGGGATACTGAGTTGGATGATCAGCCATGATCATATTGAATGGCGGTGCAGGCTTGAAGGGCTGAATGGCCTACTCCTGCACCTAATTTCTATGTTTCTATGTTTCTATCCTACCACAACCAGAGAGCAGTGCTGAACTACTATCGACCTCATTGGATCAGAGTTTGCTGGCTTTACCTTGCATTAAACATTATTCCCTTATCATGTATCTACACACTACGCACCGAGCCCATGTTCATGCCTGGCTGTATGCAATAAAGTCTAGGAAGGATCTGCAGATGCAGGTTTAAACTGAAGGTTTAAACTGAAGGATCTGCAGATGCAGGTTTAGACTCGGCTTGTACTCGCTAGAATTCAGAAGATTGAGGAGGGATCTGTGGAATTCTCTGCCACAGAAGGTAGTTGAGGCCAGTTCATTGGCTATATTTAAGAGGGAGTTAGATGTGGCCCTTGTGGCTAAAGGGATCAGGGGGTATGGAGAGAAGGCAGGTACAGGATACTGAGTTGGATGATCAGCCATGATCATATTGAATGGCGGTGCAGGCTCGAAGGGCCGAATGGCCTGCCCCAGCACCTATTTTCTATGTTTCTATGTTTCTATACCAAAGACATGCAGGTTTGTGGGTCAATTGGCTTCTGTAAGTTGTCCCTAGAGTGTAGGATAGAACTAGTGGGTAGACACAACATGCTGGAGTAACTCAGCGGGCCAGGCAGCATCCCTGGAGAACATGCACCGGCGTCGTTTCGGGTTGGGGACCCTTCAGACTCAGTGAGTTATTTCGGGAACGGGATGATGATTCCGATCTGCGCTTCCTTCCTACACATTTCGATTTACTCCAGGACTTTGTGTCGTTTTTGTCCAAATCAGCATAGAAACATAGAAAATTCGGCCCTTCGAGCCTGCACCGCCATTCAATATGATCACGGCTGATCATCCAGAGTCAGTGCCCTGCTTCCTGCTTTCTCCCCATATCCCTTGATTCCGTTAGCCCGAAGAGCTATACCTAACTCTCTCTTGCATCTGTGGTTCCTCGCGTCTAGTGCTCTTTTCAGTGTCTGCGTTAGCCCCACAAAGTCGCCAAGCAGAATCCCGCAAGTTCCTCTCTTGTTCTTTAATTAACGAGCCGCTTGACGTTTTATCCAACGCCCGGCTTGGGGAAAAGATGCAGCAAGCGAGATTATTTTGCTGAAACAGGCACCTCCTTCATTCTGCCAATTGGCGGTATTGGGACGTCAATAAGACGAGTGTTCATCATCCCCTTTTGTGAGGTGGCAGATATCAACTTTCAAATCTATGAGCCTTTGTCAGGTTTTATCGTTCAATGTGCGGATTCCATAGAGCCTGTCTCTTCAATTGTAAAGGCTGTAGCTTTCAATTAGGTGCTGCTCTGTGTGGCGAGCATCACACTCGCACGGGCTGTCTGAGATGTTCATTTTATACAGTGAAGAATAGCATCCTGATCTCAGATTACTCAGGCTGACCGATGGGACACTGTCAAGGTCACATATGGCGCTGTAATTTAACACTGCGGGAACGAGAACAAGTCTTTCCCAGGCACCGATACCTCAACGCTGTTACCCATAGGGTGCAGGAAGGAGCTGCTGACGCGAGTTTCAACCGAAGATAGACACAAAAAGGCTGGAGCAACTCAGCGGGGGCAGGCAGCACCTCTGGGTGACGTTTCGGGTCGGGACCCTTCTTGTTGCCCAGACGGCCGGTCTGAAGGAGGGTCTCGACCCAAAACGTCACCCATTCCTTCTCTCCAGAGACGCTGCCTGGCTGCCCCGCTGAGTTACTCCAGCTGTTACCGACAGGTTTGGGTGCGTTCTCGTGCTCCAATGTTCACTGTTCTATGGAACTAAAAAAAAAACATCGACAAGAATGAGCACCTTAAAGGGGGAAGGAGAGGAGAGAGAAGTGGCGGGTGTTGAGGGAGGGATCTCCAGACCAAAGTAATGTTGGGCCATGTGCCAGTGTGGCTCACGGAGGTGATGGGGGAACAGGGCTACAAGAGAAACATAGAAACATAGAAATTCGGTGCAGGAGTAGGCCATTCGGCCCTTCGAGCCTGCACCGCCATTCAATATGATCATGGCTGATCATCCAACTCAGTAACCCTTACCTGGCTTCTCTCCATACCTCCTGATCCCTTTAGCCACAAGGGCCACATCTAACTCCCTCTTAAATATAGCTTTTATTTATTTATTTTTTTGTTAGGGGTTGGACAGGCTAGATGCAGGAAGAGAGGAGTAGTTGGTTGGAGGATGATGATAGGAGAGGGAATTTGCAAGAGCTGCAAATTGGCTAAAGTGGCAAATTGCACTGACTCACAACAGCCTGGGTGACCTTGGATGCTGTTCCGCCCATTGCATTGACAGTCATAGAGTGAGACAGCATGGAAGCAGGCCCTTCAGCCCAACTTGCCCGCACCTGCCAACACATCCCACGTACACTAGTCCCACCTGCCTGCGTTTGGCCCGTATCCCTCTACGCCTATCCTATCCATGTCCCTGTCTAAATGTTTCTTCAACACTGCGACCATCCCTGCCTCAACTATCTCCTCCGGCAGCTCGTTCCATACATGCACCATCCTTTGCGTTAAAAAATATATCCTCGGGTTCCTATTAAATCTTTCCCCCCCCTTCCCTTTCAACCTGGGTATGTCCTCTGGTTCTCGATTCCTCACCTCTGGGCATGACACTCTGTGCGTCTACCCGATCTATTCCTCTCATGATTTTACACACCTCTGTAAGATCAACCCTCGTCCTCCTGCTTTCCAGGAAATGTAGGCCTTGCCTGGAGGGGACTGTGGTTCTGCAGTATACCTGTACACCCCACAGAATTTGCTCCTGTCATTCTCTATGTCCTTTGTCCTTTTGCACACCTTTCATTCAGTTGTACCTCTGCATATCTCTCATTTCCCTCTCCCCCGACTCTCAATCTGAAGAAGGGTCTCGACCCGAACCGTCACCCATTCCAATTCTCCAGAGATGCTGCCTGACCCGCTGAGTGGCTCCGGCATTTTGTGTCTGCCTTTCCTCAGTCAGATGCTGCCTGAACCTTTGTAACATTTGCAACTTTTAAAGTTTCTTTCGAGCGAAAACACGTTATTTCAGGCGGTGTCTGCCATTATCTCTCCCCTGATTCAAAAGCAGCCAGAAGCGAGACTTCTTGAGCCGAACAAATTGCCAGAGACACTTTTTCCATTACGAGCCTCGCAGAAACACGTTGAACCAAATGGTCTGCTCATCCCGAACGCCTCAGGGTAACAGAGCAGTAAATTCTGCGATCAGGTTATCTCAATCTTCCATCAGTAATTCCAGATCATTCCGACAGTTGTCTTACTTATTAGTGCATGAGAAGGATCTTAAAGGCACAGGGACCCAGGTTGCTGCTGGTATCGAGCTGCATCTCACTGAGCATGTTCAACAGCCCGGATCTCTTCCACTGTCGCAACCCCATTCAGTGCTAACCACCCTTCAAGACAGGGGGCGGCACGGTGGCGAGCGTTCGAGTCGCTGCCTCACAGCGCCCGAGGCCCGGGTTCAATCCTGACTACGGGTGCTGTCTGTCCAGACTCTGTACGTTCTCCTCGTGAGACTTCAGTTTCTCCGAGATCTTCGGTTTCCTCCCACTCTCCAAAGACGCACGGGTTTGTAGGTTAATTGGCTTTGTTATAAATGTAACATTGCCCCCAGTGTGTGTGGGACAGTGTCAGTGTGCGGGGACCGAAGGGCCTGTTTCCGCGCTGCATCTCTACATTAAAAAAAGCTAAACTAGTTATTAACACAATGGGGATGGAAACCTGACCGTCTGATTGTGAGCCAAGAGATATCTGATAGTGTTAGAAGGAGTCCAATTGTTTTTGCAACATGCCTGCGTGATGAGCACATTGCAAGCAGGCAATCGTGTGAGGGTGGCAGGGAGGGACTGCAGATGCTGGTTTACACCCAAGATAGACACAAAATGCTGGAATAGCTCAGCGGGACAGGCAGGCGTCACTGGACAGAAGGATGAAGAAGGGTCTTGATCCGAAACGTCACCCCTTCCTTCTCCCCAGAGATGCTGCCTGTCCCGCTGAGTTACTCCAGCATTTTGTGTCTGTCATAGTGTGAGGGCGAAGGGAGATAGAATACTGGAGGTGAGCATTGAAACACAAGGAAGGTCTCCAATCCTCGTTGCTACCCCTACCCTCCGGGCCGATGCTCAGCGGCTCTGGAGGGGGCAGGTATTATATCCGGCAACTTTTTGACAGTACAATTACATGTTATATTTGAAGTGTAATCAGCCTGAGAGCATGGTCATTCAGGGATTGCCATATCCCTTAATCTGTCATGTTTCTTCAGCTTTAATTATTCATACAAGCTACAAATAAATTAACAGATTGTTTACAGGACCCTGAGCTAGCTACGGTCCCCGCTGAAGCAATGCATAATTCACCACGCGGAGCGTTTAGTCTGTACAACAGAAGATGTGGTCTGGGCATCGCACCAGCTGTCTCCCTCTCCTCCTATGTCCACACTACAGCCCAGTGCTGCCACCCCTCCTAGCCACACACACACACACTCAACACAACCTCAGGAGAGGCACAGTAACAGTGCCGGAGTAACTCAGCGGGTCAGGCAGCACAGGTTCATAAGTGATAGGAGCAGAATTAGGCCGTTCGGCCCATCGAGTCTACTCCGCCATTCAATCGTGGTCGTATTCAAGAGAGAGTTAAATTTAGCCCTTTGGGCTCATGGAATCAAGGGATATGGGGAGAAAGCAGGAACGGGGCACTGATTTTGGATGATCAGCCATGATCATATTGAATGGCGGTGCTGGCTCGAAGGGCCGAATGGCCCACTCCTGCATCTCTTTTCTCTGTCTCTATGTTTTATCTCTCCCACTCAGCCCTGCGGCAGCTCCGGACAACATGGGTAGGCAACGTCTGGTCGGAACCCGCCGCCATAGTAACTCTAAGAAGGCTCCCGACCCGAAACGTCGCCCCTCCATGTCTCCCGGGAATGCTTCCTGACGCGCTGAGTTGCTCCAGCACTTTTGTATCTATTTTGGTAAAACAGCATCTGCAGTTCTGTGCGTCGACAACTTCAGAGAATTTCAATTCCTCTTCACTTGTTTGCCTTCCCAGAAACAAGCAGTTGGCGCATTGATCCGCTGACAAACAGGTGGCTCTCTGTGATAATGTTTTTAGTGCGGGAGGGAACGGCAGTTGCTGGTTTACACCGAAGGCAGACACAAAACGCTGGAGTAACTCAGCGGGTCAGGCAGCATCTCTGGAGAGAAGGAACTCTTCAGATTCTTCAGACCGCAGAGGGTGTCGACCCGAAACGTCACCCATTCCTTCTCTCCAGAGATGCTGCCTGACCCACTGAGTTACTCCGGCATTTTGTGTCTATATTTAGTTTGAGACACGGCATGCAAAACAGGCCATTTGGCCCATCAATCAGGGAAGGATCGCAGTGATTATATGACGCGCATTTGCCAGAGGGAAGGGTGGATATTAAAAAAAATACCTCGGCTCTATTCACTCTGGTGTTTTTCGCAAAGGATGGGAGTTCCTTGGGCGAATCACATGTTCCATATGGCAAGCGACACCTCTTCCTCAGAAGAGTTTTATTTCTGCGCACCTCCAGTTTAGGGATAATTAACTCATCAGTTTAACAACCCATCTGATGCCAACCAGCATATCCTGTCCCCTGTGTTTAGTTTAAAGGCACAACGCGGAAACAGGCCCTTCGGCCCACCGAGTCCGCGCCGACAAGCGACCCCCGCACACTAGCGCCATCCTACGCACTACGGACAATTTACAATTTTACCCAAGCCAATTAACCTGCAAACCTGCACGTCTTTGGAGGAAACCGGATCAGCCAGAGAAAGCCCACGCAGGTCACGGGGAGAAAGTACAAACTCCGTACAGGTATCAGGTTCGAAGCCAGGTCTCTGGCGCTGCGAGGCAGCAACTCCGCCTCTGCCCCGCCATGCCATCGCTAAGTTGTGATCTACACAAATTAACTCACTCATCCTCCAAGGCATCCCAGTTACCCGTGCCCCATCCCCACCCCCCCCCCCCCCCACCACTATTCTCCTGCCCTTGGTGGGTTTCCTTGCTTACCAGGGTCTTGTAGTCGATCTGCTGCCTGATGAGCTTGTCCTCACTCAGAGAGTAGCGGGCCTCGCCCGTAATGGAGTCGATAGGCCCCTTCTCCATCTGCTGCTTGATGGCGCAGAAAAGCATGTACAATGGCTCCCCTGCACACTCCTGTTCAACACAACACGCACACACACACACATGAGAGGTCAGCATTAGCACGGAAGATATGCAACTGGTACGGTGAGAGTGGAAGGGTTTAATAGGAGGGACAATGTTTTCACACAGTATGGGTGTAAGGAACGAGCAGTAAGAGAAGGTATTTGCGGCTGGTATAATAGCAGCATTGAAAAGACATCTGGACAGGTACAGGGGTTGTAAAGGTTTAGAGGGATGCATGGGCGGAAATCCCAGGGGGGGACAGGGGGACATGCCCCCTCCCCATGTTTTGAGAGGTGGGGGACAACCACCGCCCATGTTTTGTAATCCGGATTTTAAAGAACGGCGAAAAAAAATCTATTAAAAATTTCCGCCGTCCACGAGATAGTGGGAGTGGGACTGATGATCGAGGGCGCCGATTGGACGAGAGAGACATCGGTCAGCAGGGGGCGGCGGGGAGGGACGGGACATGATAATTCAGTGCAATGATTGGAGAAAGGAGGTGTCGGTCAGAGGCGGTAGGGGGGGGGGGTGGGACTGAGGATAGAGCGCGGTGATTGGAGGAGGGAGACGTCCTGGTGGAGCTAAGATCATAGAGCAGAGCTTGAATCGGCACGTTTGCGGGCCAATTGAAGCGGTTATGGGGAGAAGGCAGGAGAATGGGGTTGAGAGGGAAAGATAGATCAGCCATGATTGAATGGCGGAGTAGACTCGATGGGCCGAAAAGGCCCAATTCTGCTCCTATGACTAATGAACTTATGAAGGTTGGAGTAGTGTAGATGGAGCATCTTGGTCGACATGGGCAAGTTGGGCTGAAGGGCCTGTCTCGTTGTTGTATGACTCTATGATTACATGACACAATGTTGCTCCTGGTGTCCAGTATATTTAAAGTACACTGCTATCTACCGTGTGTTGACGATTTGTTGGGAATATGAATAGAATATGAACAGCCCTTCCTTAAGCTAGGTACTGTCCAATTCCTCTCTACCCCATGGAGAACATTGTCTATGGAACTAATGCTCTAAACTGCTGAGAACTATATTCAGAGAATGGAATATGATAGTTTCATTATTCTGAGAATCATAGCCTGTATACTCATGTACTATGTGTATAGACATTGCTGTATTCTACAATTATGAGCTGTAGCTATGTTGTATCTAGTCCATATATACTGCACTCCCCATTGCTCCATCTATTGTACTTGAGTTTGTCTTGGTTATATTTATGTACGGTATATCTGATCTTTGCATAGCCTGCAAATCACAGCCTTTCACTGTTAAGGGGCTGTCCCACTGTACGAGCTAATTCAAGAGTTCTCCCCAGTTTCCCCTAATTTGAACTCAAAGAATTACGCCAATGGCCGCTCGTCGGTTCTCGGGGCTCTCGTGGACGTTTTTCACACGTCACCAGTTTCCGTGTTTCCCGAGTGCGTGCCGTTAGCATTACGAGCCGCTACTGGACATCCACAAGCTCTGACGTACCCGCTACGTACATTCTACGTGCTTACCGCGAGTTTGATTTTTTTTTTTTTTTTTAACGGGGGAGAGCTCTTGAATTACCTCGTACAGTGGGGCAGGCCCTTAAGTCAGTAAACGGGACAATAATAAACCCAAGCTTAAAATATGTGGTACTGTTCGTTCAGTTTGCGTGCTGCCTCACTCTGTCAATGGAGGAGGCCAAGGACAGAGCGGTGGGAATGGGGATGGGGCGGGGAATTGGAGTGGCTTGGAAGTAGCAACTCCAGGAAACTCCCTGGCGACACAGCGCAAATATTCAGCCAAGCGTTCGCCTCCAACGCACGGTCTTACATCGGGGCGATTCTACAAATATTGATCCCAGGAATGAGTAGGTCAACCTGTGATGAGCGTTTGTCGGCACTGGGCCTGTACTCGCTGGAGTTTAGAAGAATGGGGGGGAGGGGGGGGGGGGGGGTATTGTACTTGAGTCAAGAGGGTGGTGAATCTGTGGATTTCATCGCCACAGAAGGCTGTGGAGGCCAACAATTGATATTTTCAAGGCAGAGATAGATAGATTCTTGATTAGTACGGGTGTCAGAGGGTATGGGGAGAAGACAGGAGAATGGGGTTAGGAGGGTGAGATAGATCAGCCATGATTGAATGGTGGAGTAGACTTGATGGGATGAATGGCCGAATTCTACTCCTGTTCCTTCTGACCTAAACTGTTGGAGTAACTCAGCGGGGCAGGCATCATCTCTGAAGAGAAGGGATGGATGACGCATTCTTCAGTCTGAGAGTTAGGGGGAGAGGGAAACTAGAGATATGGAAGGGTAAGATGTGAACATGACAGATCAAAGCAGATGATGATCGAGGAAATGTTGAATGGTTCATAGTTGGCTGAGGACCTACACATGAGTCAGGCAAGGAGCATTAGTGGTCACCAGAGGGTCGGGACCATGAACAAAGCAGACTGAGATCTGCCAACGCAGCAGTGTGTGCTCAGTCCCTTGAAGGGCTCTACCTAATTAAATGAAGCACAAATGGCAGCCGCAGAGAAACAGCACAGCTAATAATAAATGAGCTTTCTCTGGGAATGTAAAATGTCATACATCTTGCCTTTTTCCGATAGCTTTCTTGCAAGCGGCTAACTTCTAAAAAATATATATTCATTTTCCATGTGTAGGCTTCAATAAGCAAGGCCAACATTTATAGATGGATGGGTAGTTATAGAGTTATAGATTCTTACAGCGTGGAAAGAGGCCCTTCAGCCCAACCTGCCCATGCTGGCCACCATGTCCCATCTACTCTAGTCCCACCTGCCTGTGTTTGGCCCACATCCCTCTCAACCTGTTCTATCCACATAGCTGTATAAATGTTTCTCAAACATTGCGACGGTCCCTGCCTTGACTACCTCCTCCGGCAGGATCGTTCCATACACCTACCACCCTTTGTGTGAAAAGGTTACCCCTCAGGTCCCTATTAAATCTTTCCCCTCTCACCTTAAAGCTATGCCATCTAGTTCTCAGAACCAACATTGGAAGAGACACAAGGAACACCTTGGTTGGCATGGATGAGTTGGGCCGAAGGGCCTCTTTCTGTGCTGTATGACTCTAAGACTATGACATGGGCCCTTCACACACCAAGCATGTGCTGGTCTCAAGGGAAAAGAGAGAAACCAGGAACTGCAGATGCTGGTTTATATAAAAAGGCCACAAAGTGCTGAGGTAACTCAGGGGTCAGGTAGCATCCCCGGTGAAAAAGGATAGGTGACGTTTTGGATCAGGACCCTTCTTCAGTCTGATTGTGAGTAGCAGGGAGAAAGCTGGAAGAGAGGTGAGGCAGGATAAAGCCTGGCAAGCGATGGGTGGATTCATGTGAGGGAGTTTGGTTTGGCAGATGGATGGGCAAAGGCCAGAGATGGGAAGAGGACAAAAGGCTGTCAGATACAGAGAGAAGAAACCGAAAATGCAAAGCCTCCCAAAAATAGAGAATGTCATTTAGTTTAGTTTAGAGATACAGAGTGGACCCAGGCCCTTCGGCCCACCGAGTCCGCGCCGACCAGCGATGCCCGCACATTAACACTATCCTACACACACTGGGGACAATTTACATTGCTGCCAAGCCAATGGACTCACAAACCTGTACATCTTTGGAGCGTGGGAGGAAACCGAAGATCACAGTCACGGGAGAATGTACACGGGGGGACAGCACCCGTAGTTGGGATCGAACGCGGGTCTCTGGCGCTGTAAGCGCCGCGAGGCAGCAACTCTACCAGTGCCCCACCCATTATGAGTCAGTTATTTAAAGCATTGATGAGACCACATCCAGAATACTGCACCTACTTCAGACGATTTCTGAAATATTTCCAAATCAGGATGTCGAGTGGGTTAGATGGGAACTATGTGTTTGACACATCTATTCCTATTGTCCTTCCTGGTGGTAGGAGAAGCCATTTGTTACCATGAATTTTGGGGACAGTCCACACTGCAGCCATAGTACACCATTGGATGTTTAAGGTCTATCATATTGAAATATAAAACCCAAAGACAAAGAGGTTGTAAGGTCAACCATGGCGTCAAGTTGGGAAAAGGGGAAGTACAACGGGATCTGGGGGTGTCCTTGTACATCAGTCTATGAAAGTAAGCATGCAGGTACAGCAGGCAGTGAAGAAAGCGAATGGCATGTTGGCCTTTATAATAGGAGGAATCAAATATAGGAGCAAAGAGGTCCTTCTGCAGTTGTACAGAGCCCTAGTGAGACCACACCTGGAGTATTTTGTGCAGTTTTGGTCCCCTAATTCTAGGAAGGACATTCTTGCTATTGAGGGAGTGCAACGTAGGTTTACAAGGTTAATTCCCAGAATGGCGTGACTGTCATATGCTGAGAGAATGGAGCGGCTGGGCTTGTACACTCTGGCGTTTAGAAGGATGAGAGGGGATCTCATTGAAGCATATAAGATTGTTAAGGGCTTGGACACACTAGAGGCAGGAAACATGTTCCCGATGTTGGGGGAGTCCAGAACCAGGGGCCACAGTTTAAGAATAAGGAGTAAACCATTTAGAACGGAGACGAGGAAACACTTTTTCTCACAGAGAGTGGTGAGTCTGTGGAATTCTCTGCCTCAGAGGGCGGTGGAGGCAGATTCAAGAGAGAGCTAGATAGGGCTCTTAAAAATAGTGAGTCAGGGAATATGGGGAGAAGGCCGGAACGGGGTACTGATTGGGGATGATCAGTCACATTGAATGGCGGTGCTGGCTCAAAGGGCCGAATGGCCTACCCCTGCACCCATAGTCTATTGTCTATTGTCTCTTGTCAAGAAACAGATTCCATTTGGAATACAAAGTGAGCCTTGTCAATTGGTACATGCTTGTATCTCCAAGCCTAAAAACAAATATGTTTCCACTCAGGCAGTGAGAAACATCTTCAGGCTGCTAGTTCACAGTGGGGTGGACTGGAGGGAAAAGCTATGAGAGAAAAACATAGTGGGGGGGGGAAGAATATTTGGCAAGCTTACCTTAAGGAATTTGTACAAGAGGAACGTAAACCAGTTGGTCAGCATCTTTTCTGCCACAGATTCAGTTCTAAAAAGTAAAAGAACAAAGAAAGAGAAAAAAAGATTGAATAGATTTTATGTAAATGTGTGGTGTTAGTGCTGAATCTTCACCAACGAAGACAATTCTTGAGGGGAATAAGGAACTATAGATACAATTGCGTTGTGCTTTTAAGGTCATGAAATCTCAACACACAGGCCAGGACAGAACTCAGCAAGCTGTGGCAACGAGGCAATGACGATTTTGGAAAAAACAATCTAAATAGCACTTCAACTCCCTCTCCCATTCCCAATCTGACTCCATTGCCAGAGTGAGGACCAGCGCAAATTGGAGGAACAGCGCCTCATATTTTGCTTGGGTAGTTTACAACCCAGCGATATGAACATTGACCTCCAATTTCAGATAGCCCTTGCTTTCTCCCTCCTTCCCCTCCCTCTTCGCAGCTCTCCCACAAAGCCTACTGTCTCCGCCTCTTCCTTTCTTCTTCCCGTCCCCCCCCCCCCGACATCAGTCTGAAGAAGGGTCTTGTCCCGAAACGTCGCCTATTCCGTCTCTCCATGGATGCTGCCTCACTCGCTGAGTTACTCCAGCATTTTCTGACTACCTTCGATTTTTCCAGCATCTGCAGTTCTATCCTAAACTTAGTCAGAGATAACATTGCATTGACCTGGCATTTTGAAAAATGCTTTGTCAATGTCCATCACTGATTCTCGAGAATCAGTGATGTACTACCTCAACCGTAGTCACTGTTGGAGTAACCGGACCATAGAACAGTACGACACAGGAACAGGCCCTTCAGCCCGTAGTGTCCATGCCAAACATGGTCCCAAACTAATCCCACACTGCCTGCACGTGATCCATGTCCCTCCATTCCCTGCATATCCATCATAAAAGCCTCTCAAATGCTTCTACTGTATCTGCCTCCATCACCACCCCAGGCAGTGCATTTTAGACACCCTCTACTCTCTGTGTAAAATAACTTGCCCCTCACATCTACTTTAAACCCTGGCCACACACTCATTTCACTCCTGCCATCGGGAAGAAGGTAGTGTACGGTGTTTCCATATTCTGTTGTGCTGCTGCATGTAAAAATGTCATTGTTCCGTTGGGGACCTACAGTTTAGTTTAGTTTGCGTTTATTTTAGAGATACAGCGCGGAAACAGGCCCTTCGGCCCACGGGGTCCGCGCCGACCAGCGATCCCCGCACACTCACACCATCCTACACCCACTCGGGTCCATTTTTACATTTACCAAGCCAAGCAACCTACAAACCAGCACGTCTTTGGAGTGCGGGAGGAGACCGAAGATCTCGGAGAAAACCCACGCAGGTCACGGGGAGAACGTGCAAACTCCGTACAGACAGCGCCTGTAGTCGGGATCGAACCCGGGTCTCGGGCGCGGCATGCGCTGCAAGGCAGCAACTCTACCGCTGCGCCACCGTGACTGCCCGTTGATGTATCATATCGTCTGATCGCACACAATTGATGTATCATGATCGGATCGCACACATACGGAAGCTTTTCACTGTACCTCAGTGCAAGTGACGTTAATAAACCAAAACCTGAAGACAAAGCGCTGGAGCATATGAGGGAGGGAGTGGACAGGCAATGTTTTGGGTCAGGACCCTTCTTCACGATCAAAATGCCAGCTTATGCAGGAAGTAACTGCAGATGCTGGATTAAATCGAAGATAGACGCAAAGTGCTGGAGTAACTCAGTGGGACAGGCAGCATCTCTGGAGAGAAGGAATGGGTGACGTTTCCGGTCTGAAGAGGGGTCTCGACCCGAAACGTCACCCATTCCTTCTTTCCAGAGATGCTGCCTCTCTCGCTGAGTTACTCCAGCACTCTGTGTCTACCTTTGAATTAAACCAGCATCTGCAGTTCTTTCCGACCCACCATAAATATCTGTGTATCAGTCGCTCCCCTGATCAACCTTTTGCAAATCAGCCGCCGTGGGTTTAAGTGCTTTTCCTGAATGGCAAAACTGGTAATGAAAACATAATGTAAACAGTGGTAGAGCTGCCGCCTTACAGTGCCAGAGACTCGGGTTTGATCCTGGCTACGGGTACTGTCTGAACGGAGTTTGCACGTTCTCCCCGACTGGGTTTTCTCTGGGATCTTTGGTTTCCTCCCACACTCCAAAGACTCAGTCTGAGAAAGGGTTTCGGCCCGAAACGTTGCCTATTTCCTTCGCTCCATAGATGCTGCTGCACCCGCTGAGTTTCTCCAGCACTTTTGTCTACCTCCAAAGACTTGCAGGTTTGTAGGTTAATTGGCTTGGTATAAATATAAATTGTCCCTAGTGTGTGTGTGGGATAGTGTTAACGTGCGGGGATCGCTGGTCGGCGCGGACTCAGTGGGCCGAAGGGCCTGTTTCCGCCCTGTATCTCAAAACTAATCTAAACTAAAGTTTAAAAATCCTATTTATTCCATTCATGTTATATTTTACAAAGTACAACGTTATATTTTACAATTTCACAAATGCAATTCTCAGTAAAATATGAATGAAGGGGAAAATACTGGCATCAACACTTTAAATAAATAGTGCCAAATTCCAAGAACTCTACGTTTAATGGTTCAACGGATGGGAACGTCAGTATTTTTTCCTCTCCCTGACTCTCAGTCTGAAGAAGGGTCTCGACCAAGAATGCCACCCATATCCCTTTCCCCAGAGATGCTGCCTGACCCGCTGAGTTTTACTCCAGCTTTTTGTGTCAGTCTCAAGTCTGTCTTTGGTGCTTCCAAATATAGCGAGAAAGTTAACCTGTACGGCAGTGTTTATGTCCTGCCTTTGATCTTTGATCTATGTGAAGGTATCATTCTCCAGCTAAAATTAGCGAGAGGCAGTATCATGTGCAGATAAGGTCCGTAACTGAAAAGTATCTCTTGGAACATTGCTCATTGCAAGCCAGGTAAGAGACTGTTAGATGGTGACAGGTGTTTTAAGCATTGCATCTCGCTGAGTATTATTCCTGGTGCTGCAGCAAAGTTCTGCTAATCTGCCACGTCTCTTTAAGGTGATGGATTCTCTTTGCAATAGATGTCCTCCTGTTAATTACAGGTTAATTACTGGGGGACAGCCACGTTTGCAAATTGTCAGGTGCTTGTCAATTCTCAGATTTGGGTCAATCCGTAAAATTTGTTTCAGCTAAACTTGTTAAACTCCAGCCGAAAACGAATTTGTATTTTCAACAATTTAAAAAAAGCTGTTGATAAAAGGATGGTACACAAAAAGCTGGAGAAACTCAGCGGGTGCAGCAGCATCTAAGGAGCGAAGGAGATAGGCGACGTTTCGGGTCGAGACCCTTCTTCAGACTGCTGTTGATAAAAGGAAGTGGATTATCAGAATGGTTAGGATAGATAGATAGATAGATAGATAGATAGATAGATAGATAGATAGATAGATAGATAGATAGACAGACAGACAGACAGACAGACAGACAGACAGACAGACAGACAGACAGACAGACAGATAGATAGATAGATAGATAGATAGATAGATAGATAGATAGATAGATAGATAGATAGATAGATAGCTAGCTAAAGACGGAGAGCTATGTAGGAAGGAACTGCAGATGCTGGTTCACACCGAAGATAGACACAAAATGCTGGAGTAACTTCGCGGGGCAGGCAGCATCTCTGGAGAGAGGAGTGGGTGAAGTGAGAGTTGTGAGTCTGTGGAATTCTGGTGGAGGCGGGTTTTATGAGTGCTTTCAAGAGAGAGCTAGATAGGGCTCTTAAAAATAGCGGAGTCAGGGGATATGGGGAGAAGGCAGGAACGGGGTACTGATTGGGGATGATCAGCCATGATCACATTGAATGGCGGTGCTGGCTCGAAGGGCCAAATGGCCTACTCCCGCAAAAAAGAGAGAGAGAGAGAGAGAGAGAGAGGGAGAGAGGGGGGGAGAGGGGGGGAGAGAGGGGGGGAGAGAGGGGGGAGAGAGGGAGGGAGGAGAGGGGAGAGGGGGGGAGAGGGGGGGGGAGAGAGGGGGAGAGGAGGAGAGAGGAGGAGAGAGGGGGAGAGAGGGGGAGAGAGGGGGAGAGAGGGGGAGAGAGGGGGAGAGAGGGGGAGAGAGGGGGAGAGAGGGGGAGTGACACACACACACACACACACGCACACACACACACACACACACACACACACACACACACACACACACACAGATGGGCAGGCTGACAGAGGGTGTGAGCTGGTGACAAAGAGTGAGGTGCTGAGATAACAGTGAAAGAGCTACAGCTGCTGGGACTAAGCTGTCAGTCTGGGTATACTTGGTGCAGGTCCATGTGGAGTACAGGCATAGCGCTGAAAACCTCCAAAACATAACCCCCCCGAGCAGTACACAGCCTCAACGGTGCGTCCATTCAGCCCCAGCGCTGAACGAGATTCCACACCTAATCCCACAGGTTAGCTCGGCCGGTTAACATGTGAACGGGCCAATGAAGGCATCTCAACAGTGAAATCCCCCCCACGACACACGGCTGGGAAGGCGACGCGCCATTCCAACGCTCCTCATTCCTTCAAGTACTAACAACATAACTTTAATCTTCTTGAAGCCTGACCTGTGCAGTTACATCCTGTCACAATCCCCAGCAGCTGGTGCAAGTCATCCCATTGCAAGTGTGACTTCCAATTAAAATATGGAGAGAATTGCATTTTGATGCAGTCACACAGAAGAGCCTGCCTCGCAGTATTAATTAAATCTCGCTTATTTGATTGCTGTTAACTGGTCATTATGTCTTAGCTCTTCCCAGAGCGAGGGGGGGGGAGGGGGGGGAGGGGAGAACAAGAGAACTTGAGAATGGAAAGGGATGTCATTTAAATTAACACGCAAAAGAAGAAAATTAAGATTTTCAATTTTTTTTCAAAATTAAGAATCAATCGCAGGAATAATTTGCTTACAGATTTGCCCCCGCCTCCTCCTTCACCTCATTCTAGGTTTCCTGGAGAAAAGTCTAGTTTTATTTCTGCGTTTAGTTTTGTAGATAGTTGGATACAGGCCCTTCGGCCCACTGAGCCCATGCCAACCAGCGATCGCCCCGTACACTAGTTCTATCCAGCACTTTACAGAAGCCAATTAACCTACAGACCTGCACGTCTTTGGAGTGTGGGAGGAAACCGGAGCACCTATGGGAAAAACCCGCACGGTCACAGGGAGAGCGTACAAACTCCATACAGACAGCGTCCGCAATCAGCATCGAACCTGCGTCTCGAGAGCTGCAAGGCAGCAACTCCACTGCTGCCTCACTGAGCCGCCCATTACAATCAACATGACATCCTCTTCCCAGGCCTCTTCCTCAGCCTGAAAGCTTGGAAACTGAGAATTGTCGGGCAATGTTAGCAGAGGGGGATTTGAACTCACTTACCAACACGTGTTTGAAGACTAATATAGTGCGCCCCATGGGTCTTGAACATTGCAAAGCACTTTACACCTGCCTGTCTCGTACAAAACGCAGGAGCTAATTTAGTGTAGCTTTGTGTAGAGATACATAGAGGAAACTTTGGCCCACCCAGGCCGCACCGACCATTGATTACCCCGTGGACCAGTTCTATACTACACACTAGGGACAGTTTTTACAGAAGCCAATTGACCTACAGACCTGCACGTCTTTGGGATGCGGGAGGAAACCCACGTGGTCACAGGGAGAGCGTACAACCTCCACACAGACAGAACCTGTGGTCTGGATCGAAGCTGGGCCTCTGGCGCAGTGCGGCAGCAACTCTACCGCCGCAGACTTTGTGCACCTCCTCAAACCACAGAAGATGATGACCTGATTATTTACGCGTAGCACACAGGTTTGATATTTAACCCTGGATGATTCCGATCTGCATACATCAACGTGCTTCGTGTGTCGAACCATTTCATCGTCCTAAAAGCCTCCCTCAGTCTTTCTTATCAGCGTGCGGGTAGATTAGTTTTAGAACGATCGGGGGACTAAGTACTCTGGAGATTTGGCTCGGAAGAGGAGTTGAGACCTTATCAATTTGAATGGCAGAGCAGGTTTGAACAGCCTGGGGCACAATCAGACTGAAGACAGGTCCCGACCCAAACGTCACCTATCCTTTATCTGCAGAGATGCTGCCTGACCCGCTGAGTTACTCCAGCACTTTGTGTCTATCTTTTGTATAAAGCGTCTGCAGTTCTTTGTTTCTACATTTTCTTGCTGTTATGTTCTGGAAAACACCCCTACGAACAATGACCCCAATTCTTTCCGTGTTTCCTGAAGGATACACTCACAGTGCTGCAACTGGTAGAAGCACTGCCTCACAGGCGCCAGAGACCCAGGTTCGATCCTGTCCTCCGGTGCTGTCTGTGAGGAGTCTGCACGTTCTCCCCGTGACCGCGTGGGATTCCTGCAGGTGCTCCGGTTTCCTCTCACATCCCAAAGATGGGTTTGCAGCTGAATTGACTAAAGGGCCTGTCCCACTGTATGAGGTAATTCAAGAGCTCTCCTGAGTTAAAAAAAAAAAATCAAACTCGTGGTAAGTACGTAGAATGTACGTAGCGGGTACGTCGGAGCTCGGGGCGTCTCTTAGCGGCTCGTAACGCTAACGGCAGGTACTCGGGAAACGCATGTGGACAAATGAAGGACAAGGTCAAGTGTTCGTTCTATTTTAAAATTGGAGCGTGTTGTCATGGGGACCGATGGTGTCGTTTGCACGACTAGCCCACATTCACATTCATTGCGCTCTTGAACCTATCCCGTAACCCTCAAAACTGTACCCAGACACGTTGAAAAATGTCCACGAGAGCCCCGAGTACCTACGAGCGGCTGTTACCGTAAATCTCCGAGTTCGAATCAGGGGAAACTCAGGAGAACTCTTGAATTACCTCGCTTATCTGGTTTCCTCAGTATTCCTAACAGTATTGGGTGAAATACAAAACTCAGTGTGTGCTTGACAAATGGCAGCAACAACAACCTCCCAGTATTTAGTGCAGAATTTCAATCGTTTTAATTTTTTTTAGAGACACAGCGCGGAAACAGGCCCCGAGTCCGCACCGACCAGCGATCCCCGCACATTAACACTACCCTACACACGCTGGGGACAATTTACACATGCACCAAGCCAATTAACCTGCAAAGCTGTACGTCTTTGGAGTGTGGGAGGAAACCGGAGAGCTCGGAGAAAACCCACGGGGCCACGGGGAGAACGTGCAAACTCCGTATAGCCAAGCACCCCGTAGTCGGGATGGAACCCGGGTCTCTGGCTGCCCACAGTGTAGATAATAGTCCCATGCTGTCTCATAAGAGCATGCAGGAAGATTGTTCCCAGTCCAGACAAGGGTCACAGCTTAAGGGGGGGAAATCCTTTAAGACCGAGATGAGAAAGACTTTTTTCACACAGAGAGTGGTGAGTCTCTGGAACTCTGCCACAGAGGGTAGTTTTGGCTTGTGGCATCAGAGGTATGGAGAGAAGGCAGGTACGGGATACTGAGTTGGATGATCAGCCATGATCATATTGAATGGCGGTGCAGGCTCGAAGGGCTGAATGGCCTACTCCTGCACCTAATTTCTATGTTTCTATGTTTCTATAATCAAAAGATAGGCTGTGTTGAAGGATAGCCGGTCAAACGTTCTCAAGCAAAATCACAAAGCGCGAGAGTGAGTCAACGGGTCAGGCGGTAACTGTGGAAGAAATGGACCGACAGTGTTTCGAGTCTGGACCCATTCTTTGGTCTGACGGAATAGTTGGGTGAAAGCTGGAACAGAGAGGTGGGCGTGGGGCAAAGACCAGCAAGTGCACAGGTGGATACAGGTGAGGGAGGGGCTTTGATTTTTTTGATTGAAAATCCCCCTCAACAGTATCCATCCATCAATTGCCTAGTTCTTCCTAATCCCCCTTTTCCAGCTTTCTTCCCCCAGGAGAGGTCAGTCTGAAGAGGGGTGGCACGTGGCACAGCGGTAGAGTTGCTGCCTCACATCGCCAGAGCCCCAGGGTTTGATCCTGACTACGGGTGCTGTCTGCACTGAGTTCCCTCCGTGACCACGTGGGTTTTCCCCGGGGCGCTCCGGTTTCCTCCCACACACCAAAGAGGTACTGGTTTGTAAGTTAATCGGCTTTGGTAAAATTGTAAATTGTCTTTAGTATGCAGAATAGAGCTGGTCGTCGCGGACTCCGTCGGCCAAAGGGCCTGTTTCCATGCTGTCTCTAAACTAAACTAAAGTGTCCCGATCCAAACGGCTCCAATCCAATTCCTCCACAGATGCTGCCTGACCCACTGAGTTCTTCCAAGACTTTGTGTTTACCTCAAGATTCCAGCATCTGCAGCTCCTGTAATTTGGTTGCTGAGGTGACCCGCTGTCTTGTCAAACACTATTTCATTGTACCGTTGACCTGTGTTAACCTACATATGACAAATAAAACTGAACTGAACTCCTTGTGACTCAAAGGTAGACAAAAGTGCTGGAGAAACTCAGTGGGTGCAGGCAGCATTTGTGGAGGAAGGAAACAGGCAACGTTTCGGGCCAAAACCCTTCTTCAGACCGTGTGGCTCAAGGTGATCTAGAGATTAGTCCAAAGTTTGGTTTTAAATAGTGAAGTGAGGTGAATGGTTCAGGAAGTGAGTTATAATGGTTCAGGAAGGTTTAGGGTGATTCCAAAGCATAGATGCCTGACTTCTAAAGGCACTGCAACTAAAGATTGTTAAGGGCTTGGACACGCTAGAGGCAGGAAACATCTTCCCGTTGTTGGGGGAGTCCAGAACCAGGGGCCACACACACAGTTTAAGAATAAGGAGTAAGCCATTTAGAACGGAGACGAGGAAACACTTTTTCTCACAGAAATTGGTGAGTCTGTGGAATTCTCTGCCTCAGAGGGTGGTGGGGGCAGGTTCTCTGGATGCCTTCAAGAGAGCTAGATAGGGCTCTTATAAATAGCGGAGTCAGGGGATATGGAGAGAAATCAGGAACGGGGTACTGATTGGGGATGATCAGCCATGATCACATTGAATGGCGGTGCTGGCTCGAAGGGCCAAATGGCCTACTCCTGCACCTATTGTCTATTGTCTATTGTCTATAACTGATCCTTGAGCAATTAAGTTGGAGGGGATGGAGTAATCAAATGACCAGAGTATAGACATCCGAGGTCAGTGCAGAGATAGGGAGGGGGTTAGACAGACTGAGGTCAGTACTATTACAGCATTTAAAAGAGAATTGGGACAAATGCATGGTTAGGACAGGCTGAGCGGAAGGCTGGCAAATGGAGCTGGCTTGGATGGGGAATCTTGGTGGGCATGGGTGAGTTGGGCCAAGGGACCTGCTTCCATGCTGTGTGGCTCTGTGACAAAGCACAGACGCAAGACCATCTCACACACACACACCGAGTGGCCCATGGAGCGTATCCGTGCTTGCATCACTCACGCTTCACCCAGGCGGCCACGTTGCCAACGAGTATCAGGCACGACAGCCGCACCAGAGGGGAATGTTGTTCACCGCTGAACACACCAGCAAAACAGCCGATGGCAGACAGATGCAGCGTGAGGGGAAAGATTAGAAGGAGCCAGCCTCGATCATCGTAAAACTCCGTTTAAACGGGATGAGAAATGACATCCGCGCGGGAATCATAGAGACATCACTCAGGGACTGTGTATGATTAAAAGTGAAGACACACGGGCCACTCAGATAATTAGCGCGTTACATTTGTTGCTTTTAATTAACCCTGATCGTTCCATCACAAGGAGTCTCCGTCCAATTCACACACGGTGGCGCTGCGGTAGAGTTGCTGCCTTACAGCGCCAGAGACCCGGGTTCGATCTTGGCTACCGGCGCTGCCCGTGCAGAGTTTGCACGCTCTCCCCGTGACGTGCGTGGGTTTCCCCCGAGATCTTCGGTTTCCTCCCACATTCCAAAGACGTGCAGGTTTGTGGGTTCGTTGGCTTGGTATAAATGTAAATTGTCCCTACTGTGCGAAGGATGGCGTTAGTGTGTGGGGGATCGCTGGTCAGTGCGGACACGGTGGGCCAAAGGGCCTATTTCCTCACTGTATCTCTAAACGCAACTAAACTAATCTAAACAGCCTTATCTCTGTGATTCTGTAGGTCCTCCCTTTATGGGCTTTCCTTCCCGATAGCAGAGGTAAACGTTACAAACCAGACTGACTATCCCACAGCTTTGGGGGTGTCATCTTTCTGATAAGCCTTTAAGCAGAAGCCTGGCTGTGCTACCCTTCAAAACTTTAATTTTGATTTTATTTAGTTGAGATTTCATTCTGGGTGTCCTTCATCATTGTTACTTTTTTGCTAATCTTTCATTCATTTGTTCTATATCTCTCTGTATCACCATCTATATCTCATTTCCCTTTCCCCCGACTCTCAGTCCGAAGAAGGGTCTTGACCTGAAAAGTCACCCATTCCTTCTCTCCAGAGATGCTGCCTGAACCGCTGAGTTCCTCCAGCTTCCTTCGGTTTAAACCAGCATCTGCAGTTCCTTCCTACACGTAAAAACTTTTGTTTAGTTTAGTTTTAGAGATGTAGGATGGAAACAGGCCATTCGGCCCATCGACCAGCGATCCCCATACACTAGTTCTATTCTCCCAAGTAGGGACAATTTACAGAAAGCCAATACAGTCCTCGTATGTTGCGAAACATACTTGGCCAATCAAGTACGATTATGATTATGATCTTTAGGGATGTGGGAGGAAACCGGAGCACCTGGAGAAAACCCACGTGGTCACAGGAAGAGCGCACAAACTCCGCACAGGCAGCGCCCGTAGACGGGGTGGAACCCGGGTCTGTGAGGCAGCAACTTTACCGCTGCGCTGCCTGGTGTGTGCACTGGTGTAAGTGTCTCTCTTGGCAGCTGTGTTCTAGCCGGACCGGTTCCACTATGGGCCTTCAGTCACGCAGCCCACCTCATTGGCATTCTGGGAGGGAGCGGTGAGCAGCTTGGGTCTATAATTGGGAGCGAGGTGCTCAGACGAGATTGCTTCCCGACTTCACAGCTGGGGGACCCTGGATTTGAATGGGACATGTAAATCTGACCTCCAGCACACCCTCTAGAGTCGTCATCAATTAAACCATGGCTTACATCTCCTACAAATCCCACTGAGCATGAAATCACCCCAGCCCCGGGGCCATGCTGTGATTTACACACCGTCACTCCTGATGAATTGCGTATATATATAGTGAGTCTTTTTTATCAGACCTGGACCCCTTTGACGGTTAGCCGGGGCACAGATTTAGTACGTTCTCCCCGTGACCTGCGTGGGTTTTCTCCGAGATAGAAACATAGAAACATAGGCAATAGGTGCAGGAGGAGGCCATTCGGCCCTTCGGCCCTTCGAGCCAGCACCGCCATTCAATATGATCATGGCTGATCATCCAACTCAGTATCCTGTATCTGCCTTCTCTCCATACCCCCTGATCCCTTTAGCCACAAGGGTCACATCTAACTCCCTCTTAAATATAGCCAACGAACTGGCCTCAACTACCTTCTGTGGCAGAGAATTCCACAGATTCACCACTCTCTGTGTGAAATTTTTTTTTCTCATCTCGGTCCTAAAAGACTTCCTCCTTATCCTTAAACTGTGACCCCTTGTTCTGGACTTCCCCAACATCGGGAACAATCTTCCTGCATCTAGCCTGTCCAACCCCTTAAGAATTTTTGTAAGTCTCTATGAGATCCCCCCTCGGTCTTCTAAATTCCAGCGAGTACAAGCCGAGTCTATCCAGTCTTTCTTCATATGGAAGTCCAGCCATCCCAGGAATCAGTCTGGTGAACCTTCCCTGTACTCCCTCTATGGCAAGAATGTCCTTCCTCAACGAGACGATGGACTGTGCACTCAACACCTGCAAGGCCAAGGGTTGTCTACCTAACTGCCCCACTGTACAACATAACCTCTGAGCACAAAACAAAGCCCTGGCAAACAGGGACCACTCCATTTCTTGGCCAGCTACTTCCTGCGTGGCCACATGTCGAAGATGGAAACCGCCATCACCTTAAACAGAAGGACTTAAGGACATAAGGTCCTCGACTCTCCCACCACATGCCAGCACAGTCCTTGGCTGCCTGAGGAAAAGAGTGCCTGAAGCTCACGATTATGGTGAACCATCTTATCCACAACTAGATGGGCAATCCCGAGCTGCTATCTACCTCATTGGAGACCCTCGGACTATCTTTGATTGGACTTTGCCGTGCATTAAGCATTCTTGTTATCCACTTTGGTGGCAAAAACAGGAAAAGCCGATATTATTTAAATGGTCCGATGCAGCGAGACCTGGGTGTCATACACCAGTCATTGAAAGTAGGCATGCAGGTTTGAAAAAAGCGAACGGTTTATGTTAGCTTTCATAGCAAAAGATTTGAGTACAGGAGCAGGGAGGTTCTACTTCAGTTGTACAGGGTCTTGGTATTGCGTGCAGTTTTGGTTCTCCAAAATCTGAGGAAGGACAATTGCATAGAGGGAGTGCAGAGAAGGCTGATTCCTGGGATGTCCGGACTTATTGAAGAAAGACTGGATAGACTCTACTCTCTGGAATTTAGGAGATTAAGAGGGGATCTTATAGAAACTTACAAATTCTTAAGGGGTTGGACAGGCTAGATTGCAGGAAGATTGTTCCCGATGTTGGGGAAGTCCCAAGGGGTCACGCTTAAGGGATAAGGGGGAAATCCTTTTACTTTCTTCACACAGAGAGTGGTGAGTCTCTTGCCACAGAGGGTAGTTGAGGCCAGTTCATTGGCTATATTTAGAGTGAGTGGACTCAGAGGGTTGGAGAGAAGGCAGGTACGTACTGAGTTGGATGATCAGCCATGATCATATTTTGACGGTTCGAACTGAATGGTACTTCACCTAATTTCTATGTTTCTATTTTCCCTTTATCATGTTTCTGTAAACTGCGGTTGGTTCGATTGTAATCATGCATTGTCTTTCCGCTGAATGGAGAGCACGCAGCAAAAGCTATTCACTGCACCTCGGCACACGTGACAGTGAACTAAAGTCAAACTCAAAGCCATCGCAACGTTCATGGTTACTGAGCTTCAATGATCCTTTCCTTGATGTATGCTTTGGAGACTTGGACTATCATAAGCTAAGTTGAGTCTGAAGAAGGGTTTTGGCCCGAAACGTTGCCTATTCCTTCGCTCCACAGATGCTGCCTCACCCGCTGAGTTTCTCCAGCATTTTTGCCTAACTTCGATTTTCCAGCATCTGCAGTTCCTTCTTAAACATAAGCTAAGTTGAGTTTAGCTTATTGCCACGTGTACCCAGGTACAGTGAAGAGTGCTAACCAGTCAGCGGAAAGTCTATACAGGATACAATCGAACAACAGTGTACAGATATATGATAAAGGGGTTTCATGTTTAGTCCAAGATAAAATTCGATTAAAGATAAGTCCGAGGGTCTCCAATAAGGTAGATAGTAGCTCAGGGCCGCTCATGATTACACAGTGTTCAGATACACGATAGAAACATGGAAACTAGGTGCAGGAGTAGGCCATTCGGCCCTTCGAGCCAGCACTGCCATTCAATGATCATCCAAAATTATTCCCCCGTTCCTGCTTGCTCCCACATCCCTTGATTCCGTTAGCCTTTCGAGCTACTGCACGTCTAACTCTTGAAGGGAAAGGGGCTCCGGGTGTAGTCCTGATCTCCAAAACCCATCTCGTCGTTGGCCTTTCTAACAGCACTGCGAGTTATTCAGCGAGGCCTTACCTCCTCAGCAGGAGCTTCGGGTGGTTCTTGCTCTCCAGGTTCTTGTCGATCAGGTCAGAGAGCAGCTGCTTCAGGACGTCGGTGGAGTACTCCAGCTTGGTCTGCAGCACGGTCATGATGAGCGACGCAACGTTCCCTCGGTCCCGCATGGAGAAGCTCCGCTGGGACTCCAGCGTCCGGATGAAGGTCAGCAGGAAGACCTTGCTGTTGATGAGCTGCCCAAACATCATCAGACCTTTCTCCACTCTCTCCTGACGGTATCCCGGAACCTGAAAGGAAGCAGTAACTCAAGGGTCAACAAACAGTTCCCCGTCCGCCCATATCCCTTCCTCGAGCTTTACAATCCACGTCCTTTCCAACTATTTTATCCCATTTTGATCTCTAGCCATAGTCGTAGATTGATACAGCGTGGAAACAGGCCCTTCGGCCCACACCAACTTGCCCACACCGACCAGCATGTCCCACTTACACTAATCCCACCCGCCTGCATTTGGCCCATATCCCTCAAAACCTGCCCTATCCATGTACCTGCCTAAATGTTTCTTAAAAGTTGCGATAGGAACTGCCTCAACTACCTCCTCTGGCAGCTTGTTCCATTCACCCACCACCCTTTGTGTGAGAAAATTACCCCCCAGAGTCCTATTAAATCTTTTCCCCCTTCACCTCAAACCTATGCCCTCTGGTTCTAGATCGCCCTGCTCTCGGCAAGAGACTCTGAGCGTCCACCCGATCTATTCCTCATCATTTTGTACACAAATGGCACCTAAACTAACTGCCTTTGTCACTTCGTCCAACCATCAGTCAATTAACGCCCCCCCCCCCCCCCCCCACCCATCTAAGGCATTATTCTGCCACCCATCTCGTTTCCAGCATTCTCCCCTCCTTCCCCCCCCACGAGAATCAATCTTGATCCAAATCGACACCTATCCATTCCCTCCACAGACGCTGCCTGACCTGCTGAGCTACCCCAGCACTTTGCGTTTTGCCCAGAATTCCAGCATCTGCGGACAGACGCGAAATGCTGGAGTAACTCAGCGGGACAGGCAGCATCCCTGGAGAGAAGGAACGGGTGACGTTTCGGGTCGAGACCCTTCTTCAGTCCAACTCATCAATGTCGACTCTCGGTCCCATTAAAGGTCGGACCCTTGGCAACTCCATCCTCCGCGGAGCCCAAGTTTGGTGACACGGGGTTCTTTTCTGATTCACCGCTCGACAAAAAGCCTGCAGAGTTAATTGTGAGATCACAACCCATCAGCTTATTAAAGCAGTTGGAAGTGGGTGGAGGATGAACGTCAGTAAAACAGAAAGCAACAGTATAACTATAGCACAGCTAATTGGCCTTGAACATTCAACGGAATTAAATATTAATCACGTGATTTTTTTTTGGTGTTGTTTAGAGATACAGCGTGGAAGCAGGCCCTTCAGCCCACCTAGTCCGTGCTGACCAGCGATCCGCGTACATTAGCACTATCCCACACCCTGGGGACAATTTACAAATGTTAGCAGAGCCCAATTAACCTACAAGCCTGCACGTCTTTGGAGTGTGGGAAGAAACCGGAGCCCCCGTGGTCACGGGAAGGACGTACAAACTCCTCACAGACAGCACCTGTAGTCAGGATCGAACCCGGGTCTCTGGCACCGGGCCGCACCTTTTTTTAATGGCAATGGGAATTTGCCATTCTGGGCCAGGCACGATCGCAGGTCCAAGCAGGAAATGATCCATTCCTAGGTAGACAGAAATGCTGGAGAAGCTCAGCGGGTGCAGCAGCATCTATGGAGCAAAGAAAATAGGCAACGAAACGTTGCCTATTTCCTTCGCTCCACAGATGCTGCCGCGCCCGCTGAGTTCCTCCAGCACTTTTGTCTACCTTCGATTTTCCAGCATCTGCAGTTCTTTCTTAAACACAATGATTTGTTCCTAACAGGCTGTGCTACCCAATGTCCCTTTAACTGGCAACAGCAGTTGCTGAGAGATTATTCCCAGATTCTTTTTATGACCTTACTCAGGTAGGGGAAAGAAGCGAGGGCAAAGTTCAGGATCAGGGGTGTTAGTCCCTTCGCAGTTTGTTCAGAGCTTCCTCTGACTTCCCGAGGGGACGGTGCGAGTTGGAGCAACTGCGTCTAAATGCAACTGCGTTCTCTGGGTGTCAATCTGCCGGCATCACGCGGGTTTCCTCGCCTCGGAGATTAACAATCTGACGGCTTGCGGTGTTTTTAGGATCAGGTGGTGCGGTAAGTGCGACTAAGTATGATGTTTATAAAAGTGAAGTGCTTTATAAATAATTACCGACTGTTGCCCCCCCCCCCCCCCCCTGACTTCTGCGCACTATTGTTCGACTGAAAGCCCAAGGCGAAAAATACTTCACAGGAACTTTTATTGCCAATCACGGCCGACTGTGGTTAATTATTCAAGCAATTCCGAAGCAGGCAGATTTCTTTCAATCCTCCTGCCAGGGGGGAGGGTTGCTGGCTGACAAGGCCAGCATTTATTGTCCATCCCCAGAGAAATTGGTGATGAGCCATCCCTGTGGGAGCGCTGCACTGCATGCGGTGAGTGCGTTTCCCCGATGCAGCCCGTTGCAGCATTTCCACCCCCGGCAGCTAATGTAGTTCCAAGTATGTCTGGCAGCAACGAGTGAGGTCTCCTCGCAATTCCAGCATCGAGCGGCAGAAGCGGTGTGTGTCAGCACAGGTTTGTAGTGACGGCAACCGGTGTGCCAACTCAAGATCGTATTCCAGAGAGAATTAGATATGACTCTTGGGGCTAATGGAATCAAGGGATGTGGGGAGAAAGCAGGAACGGGGCACCGATTCTGGATGATCAGCCGTGATCATATTGAATGGCGGTGCTGGCTCGAAGGGCCGAATGGCCTACTCCTGCACCTATTTTTCTATGTTTCTGTGTTTATACGTCACTGAAGACAGCAATGAAGGATGAGCGGCCATGTCATGTAAAGATGCATTGGATGTTAGAAGGTTGTCCAAAGAGAGGGAAGAAAGTACACAACATGGTGGACTAAAGGGCCTGTCCCCAGCAGCATGCAACTCCATGCGATGAGCGCGACCTAACGTGGTCGCTTGAGCCGTCCGGCGTCGCGGGGCCGGTCCCACTTCGATCGCCGGAGCCGTGCGGAATGGTGCGGAGTTCGTCCCGACATCGCGCGGGGCTCCGAAAAACTGACCATGTTCAAAAATTCCGCGCGGCAACGGCTTGTCGGCTCGCAGTCGCCTCGACTCATTATTCACAAAGCCTCCGTGACCGTGACCCTCTCTGTGTGTGTCCGTGACCCTCTCTGTGTGCCCCGTGCTGTGTGTGCCTCCGTGACCCTCTCTGTGTGTTCCTCTGTGACCCTCTCTGTGCGTGCCTCCGTGCCCCTCTCTGTGTGTCCCTCTCTGTCCTGGCGAACTTACCTTTCAGACTTCGCTCCAAGTTCGCCTCACTGTGCGCCGCGTTGCGCCACGCACCCCACCTCCGCGCGGCCCCCGCTGCCGGTTTGATCGCGCTCTTCGCATGCAGGCGCGTGCCGTTGGGAACGGCCCTTAACTCTGCAGGCCAGGCGGTATCTCTGGAGAGCATGGATTGGACAACACGTTTCGGACTGGGACGCTTCTTCTGACTGACTATGACCAGGTTGGGGAGTAAAGGGCCGGTCCTACTTTCCCCAGTTATTGACGAATTCCCCCGAGTTTTCAAACTCGCAGAAGGTTCGTAACGAGGCCGTAGGAGGCCTTAGGAATCCGTGGAGATATTGTAGCGGCTCGTTATGCCAGCCGTAGGTACTTGGAGCATCAGGAAAGTCGGGACGTTTTTCCAGCCTGATGAAAAATGTCCACGAGTAAAGAAATAGCCCCGAGTACTCACGGCTGGTTTAACGCTACGATATATCCACGGCCTCCTACGGACTCGATACGAACATTCTGCGAGTTTGAAAACTCGGGAGAATTTGTGAATAACTCTGGAAAGTGGGACAGGCCCTCAAGCTGTACAAAAAGGTGCGGGGGACAAAGTCTGGCGAGTGACAGGCGGATGCAGGTGAGGAGGGTTATTGAAAGGCAGCTGGTTGGACAAAAGCCAACGATGAGAAGACAAAGGGTGTGGGATAAGGATAGAAGAGCTTCACATCGTGAAGCCAAGTGAAGGATTGCAGGTGGAAGGGCCAAGGGAAGGGAAGAGATGGATGCGGATGCATGTTTCTGAGGACAGAATACAATGGGCAACTTGCCCAAATAGGTGCTCAAAACTGGAACTGCTCAGATGCTGAGAAAGGCAAGGAAATCCTGGCCCGGGTTAATATGTGACTGGACATGTTGGCGTTTTTCTATCCAACTAATCATGAGAATAAACTGAAGATTGTCAGCAGTGGGGAATGTAGAGGACCTGGGATTCCACCGGGATCCTGTCAGTGTTAAGGTAAATACGAGAGAAACTACTATTCGTTTCAGCAGAAATAGTAGCGTACATCATCTTGGTCTGGGAACTCATTGAAAGCAGGTAGCAAATGTCTTGGCCCAAAACGACACCTATTCTTTTTCTCCAGAGATGCTGCCTGACCCGCTGAGTAACTCCAGCGTTTTGTGCCCATCTGCGGTGTAAACCAGCATCTGCAGTCCCTTCTTACACAAGCAAATGAAAGACCCCTCTTGATCACTCGAACACATCCCGCTCACCAGCTCGAGAGGATTCCATCCTGCCAACTAAAGTGAGTGCCCTGGTGCCTGGATAGTTACCAGACAATCTGACTTTCAATAACATAGAAATAGAATGAGGCTGCTGGCTGAAAGGGGGGGGGGGGTGAGCATAGATAATCAGCAAAGCTGTGAATAATGTTCAAGCTAAGTGGTTCTGCCACTCTCTGGGCAATGAACTCGGCTGCCAAGAGCAGTCCACAGCTTATAGTCTCTCTGCCAAACCCATTGAAACAAGAGTTGGTGTTGTTTCACACTGCGGTACAGCTCGGTTTAGTTTAGTTTAGGCTAGAGAAACAGGGCGAAGACAGGTCCTTCGGCCCAACCAGTCCGCGCCGACCAGCGATCCCCGCACACCAACACTCTCCTACACACACAAGGGACAATTTTGCCAAAGCCAATTAACCCACAAACCCGCAAGTCTTTGGGAAACCCAGGCGAGAACCAAAGCAAGTCACGTGGAGAACGTACAAACTCCACGCAGCCAGGATCGAACCTGGGTCTCTGGCACTGTCGGGCGGCAATTCTACCGCAGCACCACCTGAGTTCTACAGAAGTTCTTCTGAGCTGGAAACGTCTCTCCCTAAACCTCCCCTGAATAGTTCCTCCTCTCAGATTCAACCATAATCCAGGGCCGGTCGCACCCCGGCCATTCCCTTTTCTCCCCTCCCCCATTGGGAAAACGGTACAGAAGTGTAAAGGCGTTCACCTCCAAATTCATGGACCAGTTTCTTCCCAGCTGTTATCAGGCAACTGAACCATCCTACCAACAACTGGAGAGCAATGCTGAACTACTATCTACCTCATTGGAGACCATCAGGCTATCTTTGATGAGACTTTACTGGACTTCACATCTTGGTCTCCTCATTATTCCCTTTAATATTTATCTATACACTGCTGGACGGCTCGATTGTAATCATGTATTGCCTTTCCGCTGACTGGTTAGCACGCAAGAAAAGTTTTTAACTGTAGCTCGTTACACGTGACAATAAACTAAACTCACTAATTAATAACCAGTGCGAACGGCTGGAGTACCTGCGCTACATTTTTCCAGCCCTTTAAACACTTCTAGCTTATCGAAGCAATACACTTATTCCGGCTTCCAGCATCCACTTACCTCAAGCTCCCGGAGAACGGGGTGGTCTTCGATCCCCGGGAAGAGAACCCGCATGGTGTAAGCCCGATAATCCAGGAAGGGAATCCCAGTTCCGTCCAAGTCACTGGTCAGCTCGTTGATGTCTGTCTGCAGCTCAGCGAAGGCTTTGAAACAAGAGTGGCAAGGAATTAAAAGGGCTGGCGAGTCTTGCAGTAATCCTATCACTTATGCCGCCATTAAAGGAATAAACACAATAACCAAACACGGCCATGAAAATCCCAAACTACCATTGAAAATAAATGGAAATTTAATTTTGCCGCTTTGAGTCTCGGATCAGTGGAGCAGCTGCCTCACAGCGCCCGAGACGCGGGTTCGATCCTGTCTGTGTGGAGTTTGCGTGTTCTCCCTGTCATCGTGTGGGTTTGCTCCGGTTTCAATTCAATTCAATTCAATTCAACTTTAATGTCATTGCACAGAAACAAGTGTGGGTACAACGAAATGCAGTTTAGCGTCAGTTCGTAGTAATAGCAATATATAAATAGATGCAGAATGCAGACAATGTGGACGGAGAGACTGGAGAAATCTATCGGCGGGACTCCGAGTTCAGCAGTGTGATGGTGTTGTTATAGAAGCTGCTCCTCATCCTGCTGGTGCGGGACCTGAGGCTCCTGTACCGCCTCCCCGATGGTGGGAGGGGTCTTTGATGATCTTCCCGGCCCGTCTCAGACACTGTTTTCGGTGGAGGGCATCCACATCTCACATTTCCTCCCACATCTCAAACATACACGGGATTGTAGGTGAATTGGCCTCAATGTGAATGCCGCTGGTGTGAGTCAAGAGTGTGTAATTATGATATATGCCGCTAAGATCCCATTGTTTCACAGGTCCATTAACACAATAATACACAAATAAACATACAATAATCAATATTATGGTAAATTAATCACCAGTAATACCAGGTAACCAGACCGGAGGAGTACCTTCAGCACCAGATTGGTTCCACAAGATGCAGCACAGAATGCCATCCTTCTTCCCTGCAGGTATCAAATTATACTGCCCCTTCTGTCGTGGGGTAGACTGACTCCCCTTAGAATCCATAGTCTTTTATTAGCAACTCTGCGGAGGAAACACCAGGTGCTTTCGTCTCCATGCATTCAGCTTGTCTAACTAGAGAGAGCGAGAGAGCGAGATAGCGAGAGAGCGAGAGAGCGAGAGCTCACTATCAAGTCTGTGGGTGGACCAGTAATATGGAATGTTACACAAGGAATGTGCAGCATGCATAATCTGTGTGGTAACATATATATGGTATCGACGCACTAATCTACAGCTACTCTCCAGCCCTCTGGCACCTGTGGCCAATTAACCTATAAACCCGCAGGTCTTTGGGATGTGGGAGGAAACAGAAGCATCCAGTAGAAACCCAGGTGGCCACAGGGAGAACAGGTAAACTCCACACAGACAGCACCCGAGATCATGATGGGACCTGGGTACCTGGCGCTGTGAGGCAGCAGCTGGGCCAGCTGCACCCCTGTGCCACTCTCTGTTATAGAGTCATAGAGTCCTGATTCCTTACCTGAAGCCATTTTGTCTCATTTTCATCTCAAGACATCGAGACATACAGCCTGAATGGAGACAGACCCTTCGGCCCAACTTGCCCATACCGGCCAACACGTCCCAGCTGCACGAGTCCCACTTGCCTGCGTTTGGCCCATATCCCTCTAAACCTGGGCTACACATGTTCTTAAGATCTCATTAAAACCGTACAATTTAGTTCGTAATGTTTCAAATCCATTCGAATAAAATGGTTCACTTCGGCCTGTTAAAATTCACCAGCTGCTGATCTTCGTTATCTCTGTCGTCATCTGTCGCTTTCTTCAAATATATTTCCCAGCAACCGTTGGAAACCTTGACACTTTATGTCTGTATCCTGAGGCCCTGGGTGGAGGTCACCAAAGTGGGCAGAGGTCCCCAACACAACCCAACCCCAGGGGAACACCACTCCTGCCTACCTTGGACTTCAAGTGTTTTTTTTTAATCTCATCCTGTATTTAATAAATTATCAAGGAGCTGTGTTTATCAGCTAAATAAGTCACATCAGCTTGGGCTTACCAAGTAGAGTGTTGAAATCCAGATTGATTGCATTCTTAAGTGCTAAAAGGATACTGCAAAAGGCTGTGACATAAGGGCAAGCCACACAATTTACCTGTAGAAACAAGGGACTGCAGATGCTGGTTAACAAAAACAGACACAAAGTGCTGAATTAACTCAGCGAGTTAGGCAGCATCTCTGGAGAACATGGATGGGTGACTCTTCAATCCTTTTGTACCACACCTTCTGTTCTCTCCTCTCGGGCTTTTGTCCAACCATCTGCCTAGCAAGCAGAACCCCTCACCTGTGTTCACATGCTATGTTTTGTCCTGACTCTCCTTTCTCCCAGCTTTCTTTCCCACTCCCCACCCCCTCCCCTTCCACAGTCAATCTAAACAAGGTGTCACCTGGAGTCCTAGAGTCATGCAGTGTGGAGGCAGGCCCTTCAGCCCAACTCACCCACGCTGACCAACGTGCCCCATCTACACTAGTCGCACCTGCCTGCGTTTGTCCCCTCTCTCTAAACCTGTCCTATCCATGTCCGTGTCTAAATGTTTTTTAAACATTGCGATGGTACCCGCGTCTACCCGATCTATTCCTCCCATGATTTTGGACATACACCTGTCTAAATGATTACTTTAGTTTATTGTCATGCGTAGCGAGGTACAGTGAAAAGCCTGTGGTGCGTGCTCACCAAGATAATACAGGATTACAATCGAGCCATCCACAAAGTGCAGATACAGGATAAAGGAACAGCATTTAATGCAATGCTCCTTCAACGCTGCGATACGCCTGCCCGTGTACTCTAGAGAAGCTGCCTGACGCGTTGAGTTACTCCAGCACTCGGTGTCTTTTCACACAATGTACCTTCTTTGCACTCCAGGGCCACCCGTGACTCCAGGTTGTCCATCTGCATCTGGAGCCTCTTCAGCGTCAGGTCGCTCTCCCGGGACTTCCTCTTGTAGGCGATGAGGACCACGATGATGAACATGATGAGGAGACCCCCGGCCGCTCCGATGCTGATGATGGCCGGGAAGCTGAGCGGGCTGTCGGGGAAAATGTGCACCGTCCCGGGCGAATGCTCCAGGCCGCCCACCCGCACCTGCGGAGGAAGAAGTGGGCGCGTCATAGCATGAACGGCGGTTCGCCGGGGGCGGGCTCACCCTGTGGAAATTCTTGCCGCAAAATGGGGGCAACGTAACGATCATTAGTTACTCATAATTATGTTTGTACATCGTAGGAGCAGAGTTAAGCTATTCAGCCCATCGAGTCAATAGGGCTGGCCACGGCGGCCCAGCGTTAGAGTTGCTGCCTTACAGCACCAGAGACCCGGGTTCGATCCTGACCACGGGTGCTGTCTGTGCGTGACAATGTGGGTTTTCTCCGGGTGCTCCGGTCTCCTCCCACACTCCCTAGACATACAGGTTTGTAGGCTAATTGGCTTAGGTAAAGATCCCCAGTGTGTAGGATGTCAGAAGAAGAGTCTCGACCCGAAACGTCACCCATTCCTCCAATCCAGAGATGCTGCCTGACCCACTGAGTTACTCCAGCACTTTGTGTCTATCTTCGGTGTAAACCAGCACCTGCAGTTCCTCCCTACACATGTAGGATGGTGCTAGTGTACGGGCTGATTACTGGTCGCACGGCGGGTGGAAGGGCCGGTTTCCGCGCTGTATATCGAAACTAAATTAAACTGATGTGCAACAAACTTCGCTCCCTCGCTGTGTGGAAATCCAATAATAGCTGGCTGCAGCTAATAACATTTCCTGACTTATTCCATTAAATAAATAATAAGCAAGATGTATTTATCATATTATACCACAGTAACAATGGTGCCACTAATGCCCCGTAATTGATGCCGTTTAACCTCGGGGTCTGCTCCTGAGACACATTGAACCACTTTGCCTCCGACCGCCTCTCTGGTCAGCTGAAGGTGCACTCAGACGCTCTGTCAGACGTCTGGGTCACTCCACGTGTCTGGATGTTTGCCGTCTGCGGCTAAGCATCTGACTGCTCTCCAGACAGGTTTTAGACGCACAGCACGGAAGCAAGCCCTTCGCCCCACCGGGTCCGCACTAACCAGCGATCCCCGCGCTAACACTACCCTACACCCACTAGGGGCAACTTTTACATTTGCCAAGCCAGAATTAACCAACAAACCTTGTCCGTCTTTAGAATGTGGGAGGAAATCGAAGGTCGCGGAGAAAACCCACGCAGGTCACGGGGAGAACGTACAAACTCCGTACAGACAGCGCCCATAATCGGGATCGAGCCCGGGTCTCCGTCGCTGCTGGCGCTGTAAGGCAGCAACTCTACCGCTGCGCCACCGTGACTCCTGTCTGAGGACTGAGGACAGAGGCACAGGCGGTCGAGCTGCTGCGTCACAACGCCAGGGACCCCCGTTCCATCCTGACCCCCAGTGCTGTCCCTGTGGAGTTTGCACGTTCCCCCTGTGACCGCCTGGCTTTCCGCCGGGTGCTCCGATTTCCTCCCACCAGCCCAAAGGCGTGCGGATTTGTGGGTTAATCGGCCTCTAATTTATGCATGCTTTATTTTTGTATGTCTGTCTGAGTCTATGAGTGATAAGTTAACATAGTGTCATGTAGTCATAGAGTCTCACAAGGAAACAGGCCCTTCGGCCCATCCTGCCCGTGTCGACCAAGATGCCCCTTCCACACTAGTCCAACCTTCACAAGTTCATAAGTTTCAGGTGCAGAATCTCAGCACCAATCTCCTGCCTTCTCCCCATAACCCCTGACACCCGTACTAATCAAGGATCTATCTCTGCTTTAAAAATACCTATTGACGTGGCCTCCACCGCCGTCAGTGGCAATGAATTCCACACATTTGCCACCCTCTAACTAATGAAATTCCTCCTCATCTCCCTTCCAAAGGTACGTCCTTTTATTCTGAGGCTGTGCCCTCTGGTTCCAGACTCTGCCACTAGTGGGCGACATGGTGGCGCGGCGGTAGAGTTGCTGCCTTACAGCGCCAGAGCCCCTGGGACCCGGGTTCGATCCCGACTACGGGTGCTGTCTGTACGGCCCCCCCGTGACCTGCGGGGGATTTCTCCGAGATCTTCGTTTTCCTCCCACACTTTCGGAGACATACGATTTCACTTAGTTATAAATATTCTTGTTTTGTTGTTTTACGCTGCTTCACACTTGCTTTTTATTCTTTTAATTCTGTTCGAGATAAAGAATTAAATAAATAAACAAACACTCCAAAGACGTACAGGTTTGTACGTTAGTTGGCTTGGTGCAAATGTGAACTGTCCCTAGTGCGTGTAGGATAGTGTCAGTGTTCGGGAATCGCTGGGTTTGGAGAGCCTGTTTCCACGCTGAATCTCTAAGCTAAAGATAAGGAATAGAGCAGGAGGTAGCTATTCAGTTCCATATCCTTACTCCACCATTCATTCAGATCATGGCTGATATTTTTCTCTCTTCCTTACACCAAGCATATATCCCACCGTTCACTCACCACAAACCTGTACGCAGGCAACACTGGCCGAGACATTTAATTGACCATGGGGCCATGGGGCGCGTGTGGGGAACCAAACTCACCAATATTCTGTGCCGCCCGGTGAGGTTTGGAGACTCGCAGAGGAGCTGTGTGTCCGACACAGTCACGGCGCACGGTTTATCACCGATGAACACGGTGTAATTCAGCTTGGTGTTACCGGCGGCCGCAGAAGGGATGAGGTTTCGGCCCTGGGGATGAGAGGAGGCAAGCAGAGGAGAGTTTCACTGGTGCGGCAAGTAGGGTCAAGACGTGAGTTCACTATACGTACTCTCGTTTAGATAGACCAGCGTTTCTCAACCGGGGTTCCCCGGAACCCTAGGGTTCCGCAAGAGGTTGCCAGGGGTTCCGAGGGGGATAGCGATAAATCGGCTAATCACATGTCAATGCATTTCTGAGTCATTTTTGTGTTTAATTTCATATTGGTAATTTTATCATACATGTGTGGCGTATCCTTGGAAAATTCTGGGGTATTATAATAAAGTCTTCAACCCGTTAGATCACTTAAAAGTATAATAATCATAGGGAATATATTTAGCGATGTGTATATGGAGCCAGTGGGAAACGGCCTTTAGTGGTCAGTGGACAGGAGCTGTACGTGACCGATTTGTGTATCATCGAGTGACTGTGTGAATGAAAATCTCCTTGTAAGGCCTCTTGAACAAGCAGTTTGATTTCAGTTTGCATTGACAGTAAACCTGAGGAAACCTGTGTTATTTTTTGCTTCAACCAGTTATCGGAAAAACATATATTATGTTTGCCTTATGAACTTTAAGTTTATGAAAGAGAAAAAAAGAGATGAATAGAGATAGATAATCATTTTTATGTAGGGGTTCCGCAAGGATGAGGAGGTTGAGAAACGCTGCTTCAGACAGTCTCAGCCCAGTAACTAGGGTCTCTCACCTTCAGTATAATGGGAGAGCCAGGCTTCAATTCCAAAACGCCCGTGGTGCTGAGAGGTTCAAACACAGGGTTGGGGTAGTAGATGAGGTTGGTGGTGTTGTAGATCAATAACGTCTTCACGTTGTCCAGGATGAATCCAAACTCGTCGGGTCGCTCTGTGTTGTCGGTCTGCTGACTCTGACTGATGGCCAGGGATGGGGCCTGGCACACCATCGTTGATGTATTGTACACCTTACACTCCTGGCAAGAAACACAACAAGAACATCTTATTTCTTCTCTCTTAACTTTGACCTCCTTCAGCCAAGTGAAGCAAAGATCCTTTAACGGAGCAAGATAGACCACTCCTTCTAAGTGCAACGGGCTGACGTGTAGTACGCAACGGAGCGGAACGTGGGCCTTTTTTTCATCCATTTCAGTAACCCGACCCGACCCGACCCGACCCGACCCGACCCGACCCGACCCGACCCGACCCGACCCGCAGTGTAATCAACGTTACGGGGGAACAGTTCGTGCTAATAAATTTAAATTCCGAAAATGAGGAGAAGTTTTTTACCAAATAACTTTTATTTTTACCAGGATGTTTCCGTAGCCGGCTTCCGTCTCCGCGCTATTATCCGATGGGATCTTTGGTGCGGAGACGGAAGCCGGTTACGGAAATGGGGCCGAAAATTACCCACGAGTCCGCCCATGACCGCACTGCGTCTTTTTCGTCGAGTGATCCATCTTGCTCGCTGTAGGATCTTTGACGTGAAGGGTCTCAATGTCCAGGTCATAGGGTCACGAGGTCATAAGTGATAGGAGTAGAATTAAGCGGGTACGTAGGAGCTCGTGGATGTCACGTTGCGGCTCGTGCGAGTAACGGTAGGCACTCGGGAAATCCGGTAAACTCGTGACGGTTTTTCAACACTGCGAAAAATGTCCACGGGTAAAAAAATACTCGTGATGAAAAATATTGTTACTTTTTACTCGTACGAGCCCCTACGTACATTACACGAGCTCGAATCAGGGGAGAACTCGGGAGAACTCTTGAATTACCTTGTACAGTGGGACAGGCCCTGTAGTGTTGTAGGGGGATTTCAAGTGACCCTAACGTGCAACCTCCTTCAAATGGCTGAATCTCCACTGGGAGTGAGAGGGATTGGTGCTCTGGGGTTTATTAAAACCCACATTCTGTGGTGATTTCCAACCAGCAGTGACATTGACTTAATTTGAATGGGCTCCAATAATTGGAAGAAAGAGACCCAGCTATTTAGAGTCATCGAGCCTTAGAGTGATACAGCGCGGAAACAGGCCCTTCAGCCCAACTTGCCCACACCGGCCAACAATGTCCCAGCTACACTAGTCCCCCCTGCCTGTGTTTGGTCCATATCCCTCTAAACCTCCCCTATCCATGTACCTGTCCAAATGTTTTTTAAATGTTATGATAGTGATAGTACCCGCTTCAACTACCTCCTCCGGCAGCTCGTTCCATAGACCTACCGCCCTTTGTGTAAAAATAGTTGCCTCTCAAATTCCTATTAAATCTTTCACCTCTCACAAACCGATATCTCTTTCGTGATTCCTCTATTCTGGGTTAAAGACTCCTTGCATTTGTCCTATCTATTCCTCTCATAATTGTGTACACCACTATAAGAGCACCCCCGTCATCCGCCCCAGCATGCTCAACATCTCCCTGCAGCTCAGGCCCTCTCGTCCTGGCAACGTCCTCGTAAAAATCTTCACCGCGCCCTTTCCAGCTTGACAACATCTCTCCTGTCAGAGGGTGGGAAAAACTGACCACAGTGCTCTAAAGGCGGCCCCACCGGCATCGTGTACAACTGCAGCAGGACCTCGCAACTTCTATATTTGATCACCACAACGGTGCTACCAGGTTGTTGGGGTCAAGGAACGAGCGTTCACGTCGCGGCCCTGTTTCCACCAATCTTTCCACTGCCACGCGCAAGAGGCGCAAGTCAGACGCCATCGCATGCAGATGCCCAGAAGTGTGTTCAACTCTGGCTGAACAACTTCTAATCTTCTGATGTGGACTCGATAAGAAGACCAGGTTGTTATTCCTTGTGAACTGAGGCAATGGTATCATGCCTTGCATGATGGTTACGGGTTTGGACAGGCTAGAGGCAGGAAACATGTTCCCGATGTTGGGGGAGTCCAGAACCAGGGGCCACAGTTTAAGAATAAGGGGTAAGCCATTTAGAACGGAGACGAGGAAACACTTTTTCCCACGGAGAGTGGCGAGTCTGTGGAATTCTCTGCCTCAGAGGGCGGTGGAGGCAGGTTCTCTGGATGCTTTCAAGGGAGAGCTAAATAGGGCTCTTAAAAATACCAGAGTCAGGGGATACGGGGAAAAGGCAGGAACGGGGAACTGATTGGGGATGATCAGCCATGATCACATTGAATGGGGGTGCTGGCTCGAAGGGCCGAATGGCCCACTCCTGAACCTATTGTCTATTGTCTTGCAGCTTGGAGAGTAAGGAGCAAGAGCAGAGACTTGTTTGTCCTTCCCGTTCACCAAGCTGTCAGAGATATCATCCAGGTGAGATGTTCGATCAAAGCCTCACCTCATTCATTCATGTCGACACACAAAATCCCTTTGGCCACGACTTTGAAGAAAAACAAAGCCACTCTCAGCATCCCATCAAATATTTACTCCTAGAACAACCCCGGCAACCCGGAACCACCATGGTGATTATGATGGCACAGTGGGACAACTGGTGTGGAGCCGCTGCCTCACAGCGCCAGAGACCCAGCTCCAATCCTGACCTCCGGTGACTGTCTGTAGGGAGTTGACACGTTCTCCCTGTTACCGCGTGGGTTTCCTCCGGGTGCTCTGGTTTCCCCCCACATCCCAAACACGTGCGGGTTTGTAGCTTAATCGATCTCGGTAAATTGCCACTTGGGCGTAGGCAGTGGATATGAGAGTTGAATAACATAGAACTGGCGTGAACAGGTGGCCGGTGATTGGCGTGGGCTCCGTAGGCTGAAGGGCCTGTTTCCTTGCTATTAATTAGGATCTATTAATGAACAATCTGATCCTCCTTTGCATTGCTGTGTGCGGGAGCTTTCCCTGCTTAATTTGACAAGGTTAATTCCCGGGATGGCGGGACTGTCATATGCCGAGAGAATGGAGCAGCTGGGCTTGTACACTCTGGAGTTTAGAAGGATGAGAGGGGATCTCATTGAAACATATAAGATTGTTTAGGGCTTGGACACAGTAGAGGCAGGAAACATGTTCCCGATGTTGGGGGAGTCCAGAACCAGGGGCCACAGTTTAAGAATAAGGAGTAAGCCATTTAGAACGGAGACGAGGAAACACTTTTTCTCACAGAGAGTGATGAGTCTGTGGAATTCTCTGCCTCAGAGGGCGGTGGAGGCAGGTTCTCTGGATGCTTTCAAGAGAGAGCTAGAGAGGGCTCTTAAAAATAGCGGAGTCAGGGGATATGGGGGGAAGGCAGGAACGGGGTACTGATTGGGGATGATCAGCCATGATCACATTGAATGGCAGTGCTGGCTCGAAGGGCCGAATGGCCTACTCCTGCACCTATTGGCTATTGACCTCTGCAATTCCTATATTATCAAATAATTTATTGTTAGTTTAGATATACAGCACGGAAACAGACCCTTCGGCCCACCCGGTCCTCGCTGACCAGCGATCCCCGTGCACTGTAACTATCCTGCCCACACTCGGGACAATTTACAATTTTTACCAAAGCCAATCAATCTACAAACCAGCACATCAATAGATGCGTGGGAGGAAACCAGAGCTCCAGGAGAAAACCCACGCAGGTCACGGGGAGAACGTACAAACTCCATACAAACAGCACCTGTAGTCAGGATCGAACCTGAGACTCTGAGTCTCTGTGAGGTAGCAACTTCACTGCTGAGCCACAGTGCTGCTCACCTATGTGTGTGTGAAACATTTGAGATGATCGGTGGAGATTGAAGTTGCGACAGAAGCACGAGGTGCTTTCTTTCTCCAGTGTGAGTGTTGATAGAAATTCGGTTTGGTAAATGTCAGACATGCTTTAATACAATTTAACGTTTTACACAGATTTACACAGATTACACTACTCCACAGTAAAACTAAATAGAATTTTCCCACATATCTCTCCTATGTGCGATAAATGTCAGCATCTAGAGGCTAACCTAACACATACTTTTGCAAATTGTATAAAAATCAAACATTTCTGGATTGATATTTTTCAAATAATCTCTGAAGTTGTTAACACTGAATTGGACCCCGATTCAAAACTGATAATACTTGGAATAGCAGAACAAAGTCCAACACTCGCAACAAGCCAAAGGAACTTTATAGACTACAGTACAATAACTGGGAAGAAATTAATATTAACATTTTGGAAAGGACCTATAACCCCCACAATTAAAATGTGGATTATGGCAATGTCGGAGACCCTACACCTGGAAAGAATCAGATTTGCCTTAATGGACAAACAAGAACTCTTTGTTAGAATATGGCCTTCATTCATCGATTATTTGAAAGGGTAGATTGGTTCGGCAGGGGAATCTAACTGAAACTTGAACTCAGGATTAGATGAAAAGTTATACTTTATAATCTTTGAACCTATCTCCAATGATGTATTATTAGTAAATCAGTCCATTCTTTTTTTCTCTTGACATTTGTGGGTTTTTTTTCCCTTTCTTTCTATCTTTCTTAGAAACATAGAAACATAGAAATGAGGTGCAGGAGCAGGCCATTCGGCCCTTCGAGCCTGCACCGCCATTCAATATGATCATGGCTGATCATCCAACTCAATATCCCGTACCTGCCTTCTCTCCATACCCCCTGATCCCTTCAGCCACAAGGGCCTTACTTTCTATCGACGTATTAAAAAAAATGTAGAAGCAGAATGAAGCCACAATTGATAATATTAATAATGTAGGATTGATACATATGAAATGTGTTTTACCATAATATGTATTTGCTTCTAATAAAAATTTAAAAAAAAAAAAAAAAAAAAATGAAATTGGGTTTGGATGTAACTTTGTGGAAACCCATCTGTTCCCAACTTGGGAGGCCCAGTGGTGCAGCTACCACCTCAACAGCAGCGACCCAGGTTCAGTCCTGTCCTTGGGTGCTGTCAGTGTGGAGTTTGCGTGTTCGTCCCGTGACCACATGGGTTTCCTCTGGGTTCTTTGGTATCTTCCCACATCCCGCAGGTTAATTAACCACTGTAAATTGTTCGTCGATGGGTGACAGAATGTGGGGGGAGCTGATGGGAATGTGAGAAGAGTTAAATGGGGTTGCGAAGGATTATTGTACGATAGAACTTTATTGATTATAAATGGGCAGTCGATGGCATGTTGAGCAAAAGAGCCCGTCTCCGTCTACATGACACACTTCATGGAACGCCAGGTCAGGTATTGCATGAAAAGTCATCAGCTTTGGAGAGAAGATGCATATCTCGTGCATCTCATGAGATAGATTCTAGGAGCCTCTGAGATGTAGATACAAGGAACTGCAGATGCTAGTTTGGAAAAAATAGTACAAAGTGCTGGAGTAACTCAGCAGGTCAGGCAGCACCTCGGGAGAACATGGATACGTAACGTTTCAGGTCGGCACCCTTCTTCAGACTTCTTCAAAGCTTGGGACAACTGGCTATGCTCCACCTACAGTGTGAATGGCGTGCAATGCTCAGGAGAAATCTTATGAAAGTGCTGACCTCAAGCTAGGGGGCTCAGGGGCATGCAATTGCCCAATAATGTATTGAAAGGATGGACAACACCGAAGGCTCTGGACCTTGCATGAGCAAGTGGCTTCAAGACACAAGGCAGGGAAACATTCTTTGACAAAAAGAATGGCGTCTGAAATGAATCACTTAAATAGCAATGAAACGGCAGGTAATATTTGAACCGAGAAGGGGTGTAAGACTTATGGGCCTGTCCAACTTGGGCGATTTTTTCGACGACTGCCGGCAAATGTCATAGTCATAGCAGGTCGCCGAAAAACCGGCGACTGGACCCCCCGACGGCAATGTCTACGGCAATGTCTACAACAACCTACCACCTAGTGGACGCCAAGCTACGGCAAGCTACCGACAACCCATTAGAAAGTCCACCTACGACCACACCTACAACAACCTACGTCCGCCCGCGACAAGCTACGACCCTGTCGGCGACAACTGAAGACAACTTAAGACAATTCAGCCGCCGGTACCCGTCACGGGGTTCACGTCGGTTGACGTAGGCAGTCGCCAATGGAATTCACCGAAGTCAGCACCGGAGACAACCTAAGTCAACCTGGCGACAACTTACGACAGCACCTACAATGCTGGTACAATGAAAATCCTGCTTGCAGCAACTGTTGCCTCCCAGCTCCCATCACCTGGGATCAATCGTCACTTTCAATCTCGTCGACGTCTATTTCTCCGGAGTTTGCATGTTCACTCTGGGACCCCACGGGTTTCCTCCGGGGACTCCAGTTTTTTCCCGCACGTTCCAAGATTGCGCTGGGTGGGAGGTTAATTGGCCCCAGTGTGTGATTGGGAGGTAGAATCTGGAAGGGGTTAGTGTAGGCTCGATGGGCTGAAGGGCCTGCTCCGTGCTGTAACTCTCCAGGACTAGATTCCGTGGAGCTGCACGGCCGCTGATGGAGTAGACGATGGGAAACGAATGTACGGGCCATCACAGTCACAGGGATTCACGTCTACACAGAGCGAATTAGGGAACTGGCAGCTTCTCCTGGCTGCAAATGGGAGTCTCGATTATTAATAGATTCCAGGATATATTGATGATGATGGAACAGAAGTGAGTTACAACACCGGACAAACGAGCAAGAAATTGGTTTCAGTGCAAATGCCGGCAGGTGGTGCCTGGGCTATTTGCCTCCGGTAATGTTACAGCTTGTCTGGGTTCGCTCAGTTGACCTGGGCCTACGCAATCTCCCGTTGCTAAACACTTTAACTCCCCCTCCCATTCCCACACTGACCTTTCTGTCCTGGGCCTCCTCCACTGTCAGTGTGAGGCCACATGCAAATTGGAGGAACACCACCTCATATTTCACTTGGGCAGCTTACAACCCAATAGTATGAATTTGATTTCTCTAACATAAAGTAACCCTTGCTTTCCCTCTCTCTCCACCCCACCCCCACATTAGATCTCCGACTAGTTTCACTGTCCGCCTGATGAAATATTACTGATTGTACGCCTCGTTGCCACCTTCCCCTCAGCTAATAATGAACCATTCTACATTGCCCTTGAGCATCTTCCCCTTTGATCTGTCGTTTTCGCACCTTACCCTTCCATATCTCTGTGTCTCCCTCTCCCCCCTGACTCCTCAGGGTGAAAAAGGGTCTCGACCCGAAACGTCACCCATTCCTTCTCTCCAGAGACGCTGCCTGACCCACTGAGTTACTCCACCATTTTGGTGTCCTTCTTGAATTATTATACTTGAAATGTCCCAGCACGGCTTACAGCTTACGGGAAGGCAGGTGAAGAGGGTTAACACTGCAGCAAAACGTGGGAAGTAATACTGGGAATGTGCAGACACACAATCACACCCAGCGCATAGCAACCTGGACCAATCTATAAATGCCTGTGAGAGATTGTGCAAGGATACTGGATGCCAGGCTCGATATCAAACCGCATCCATCAGCACAAACACAGGACTAATGAAATCTACTCCAGTAGGAGAAGCAAGCTGAGCAGTGGCAGGCAGCATGCTTATTCCAAAATTAATAGCAGCGATTTCACAGACTACCAGGTGAACATAAAGTACTGCAGATGCTGATAATATGGAATAAAAACTGACAATGTCAGTCATGGAGACATGGATACAGCGATGCAGCGTGGAAACAGGCCCTTCAGCCCGACTTGCCCACACCGGTCTACACCGGCAATGCATCTCTAAACGTTAAAGGGCCTGTCCCACCTGCCTGCGCCTCCATGCGGCGAGCACGACCAAACCGGCAGCGGGGGCCGCGCGGAGGTCGAGTGAGTGGCGCAACGTGGCGAGAAGTTGGAGCAATGTCCGCGGTAAGTTCTCAAGGACAGAGAGGGACACGGAGGTACACAGAGAAGGGCACGGAGGCACACAGAGAGAGGGTCACGGAGGGACACACAGAGAGGGACACGGAGGCACATATAGAGAGGGTCACGGAGGCACGACGTGAGGCGGTTCGTAGTGCGTCGCGGCGGCTGTGGGCCGACAAGCCGTTGCCGCGCGGAATTTTTGAACACGGTCAGTTTTTCGGAGCCCCGCGCGATGTCGGGACCAGCTCCGCACAACTCCATACGGCTCCGGCGATCGAAGTGGGACCGGCCCCGCGAGGCCGGACGGCTCAAGCGGCCACGTTAGCTCGCGCTCGCCGCATGCAGTCGCACGCTGATGGGACAGGCCCTTAACTCTGCTTCCCTCCGCACGTGTGTGCTGCCCACACCCGCTGAGCATTTCCAGATGGGGGCAACGCTGGGCTACAGTTGGGGTTCTCAAGGTGGGGTTGCCAGAAACATGAATGAAGAATGGAAATGTTGGCTGGTGATCCAGCGGCAGGCAAGGAAGAACATGGGGCCCTCAACATCCCAAATTCCTGTGTGAACTTGAAGAATGTTAATCCCTTCCTTGGATGCAGATATTATGGCAAGGAAGGCGTGTATTCACCATTACGCCTTTGGCCCAGTGCGACCCGTCAGTTATCTCGTCAAGGTTGTTTGATTGTCCTGGGGACGGACAACAGAACGACAAAATACTGACTTTCAGCAGCTTAAAACGCCCGTGAATGCGATACACACAGATAATGAAAACAAAACCTTTAATACGCAAATGCATCACCGCCTGGGCGAGAAACTCAAACGCCCGGGAATGGAGGAGATGACAGAGAGCGGGGAAACATTGCCGGGTCCGTCACAGGGTCTGGCCTTCTCCCCACGGAAGTGACCGATACGAGGCGCTGCCTCGACAATGCAGCCAGCATCGTCACGCAGACCCACGCCACCCTGGCCATGCTCACGTCACTCCGGCCATCAGGAAGAAGGGAAAGCCGTGACCACCAGCCTCATCCCAACAACTACCAGCCCCTCGAACGCAGCACAACATTCATTTTCACTATGAACCATAGACCACCTTCAGTTGCACCAAGGGTATTAGGTGTTAATGCACTAGTATTGGGATTACTGGTTTATTGATTTTTTTGGTTTATTAATTATTATCTGTGCATTTACTGGTCTGTTACATTGCCGCAAGTAAGAATGTCATTGTTCCATTGTCTGCGCCTACGATAATGAAACATTGTTGTTTCTTGACTCTCAAATAAAACCCCTGTCCCACGGTACGAGTTCATTCCAAGAGTTCTCTCGAGTTTGCCCTGATTCGAACTCGGAGATTTACGGTAATGGAAACATCGGAACTTAGAAAATAGGTGCAGGAGTAGGCCATTCGGCCCTTCGAGCCTGCACCGCCATTCAATATGATCACGGCTGATCATCCAGCTCAGTATCCTGTACCTGCCTTCTCTCCATACCCCCTGATCCCTTTAGCCACAAGGGCCACATCTACGGGGACAGTGTGGAGAGTGTGTCCAGCTTCAGGTTTCTGGGCACTCACATCTCAGAGGACCTCACATGGTCCACCAACACCGCTGCGCTGGTCAAAAAGGCACAGCAACGACCTGGTCTTCCCCAACAGCTGCTGACGACCTTCTACCGCTGCACCACAGAGAGCATACCAACGTGTGGCATCTCCGTGTGGTATCTCAGCTGCACGGAGCCGGAGAGGAGAGCTCTTCAGCAACAGATTATTGGGACACCGCTACCAGCCTTGGAGGGCATCTACCACACACGGTGCCTCAGGAAGGCCGTCAGCATACATAAAGACTCCTCTCACCCTTGTAACGGACTGTTCGAACTACTCCCTTCCGGCAGACGTTACAAGGCCTTCTACGCCCGCACCTCCAGACTCAGGAACAGCTTCATTCCCAGAGCTATAGCGGCTCTGAACCGGCCCTGCTGAGTACCCCCCCACCCCCATGGACTGTCTCCCCCGGCCTCGCACTTTAGTCTGTGTTGAGTTTACTGGTCGTTTTTACAAACCTTGTTCTCAGGGTATTTAAACCTAAATTATATTTGTCGATTAAGTTATGACATCGGATGGATAGTTGCAAACCAAATCTCGTTGCACTTATGTGTAATGAGAATAAAAGATATTATTATTACTATTATCTAACTCCCTCTTAAATATAGCCAATGAACTGGCCTCAACTACCTTCTGTGGCAGAGAATTCCACAGACTCACCACTCTCTGTGTGAAAAATGTTTTCCTCATCTCGGTCCTAAAGGAATTCCCCCTTATCCTTAGACTGTGACCCTTGTTCTGGACTTCCCCAACATCGGGAACAATCTTCCTGCATCTAGCCTATCCAACCCCTTAAGAATTTTGTAAGCCTCTATAAGATCCCCCCTCAGTCTTCTAAATTCTAGCGAGTACAAGCCGAGTCTATCCAGTCTTTCCTCATATGAAAGTCCTGACATCCCAGGAATCAGTCTGGTGAACCTTCTCTGTACCCCCTCTATGGCAAGAATGTCTTTCCTCAGATTAGGAGACCAAAACTGTACGCAATACTCCAGGTGTGGTCTCACCAAAACCCTGTACAACTGCAGTAGAACCTCCCTGCTCCTAAACTGAAATCCTTTTGCTATGAATGCTAACATACCATTTGCTTTCTTCACTACCTGCTGCACCTGCATGCCTACTTTCAATGACTGGTGTACCATGACACCCAGGTCTCGTTGCATCTCCCCTTTTCCTAATTTGCCACCATTCAGGTAATAGTCTACCCTCCTGTTTTTGCCACCAAAGTGGATAACCTCATATTTATCCACATTATAAATGTGAGGTTATCCACGTTGGTGGCAAAAACAGGAGGGTTTTAATGGCCACTCGTCGGAACCCGGGGCTCTCGTGGACATTTTCCAATATGTTGAAAAATCTTCCCGAGCTTACCTGCCGTTAGCGAGTCTTCCCAAGTACCTGCCGTTAGCGTAGCGAGCCGCTAAGAGACTTCCCCGAGCTCCGACGTGCCCACTACGTTCATTCTCCGTGCTTACCACGTTTTTAAACTCGGGAGAGCTCTTGGAATGACCGTGGGACAGGGCTTTAACGGTATAAAAACCAAAGTCCTTATTGCAACCAAAGGCAGAACACGGAGCTTAACGCGTGGTGTTCAGGAGCCTGATGGTTGCTGGGAAGAAGCTGCTCTTGAACCTGCTGATCACGGTTTTCAGACTCCTCTTATAGGAAAGATGTTGTCAAGCCGGAAAGGGCACAGAGAGGATTGACGAGGATGTTGCCAGGGCTTGTTACCATGCATGGGCCTGAGCTAGAGGGAAAGTTTGAGTCAGCTGGGACGCTATTCCTCGGAGCGCAGGAGGGTGTTGGGTGATCTTATAGAGGTGTACGAAATCTTTGGAGGAATAGATCGGGTAGACGCACAGAGTCTCCTGCCCAGCGAAGGGGAATCGAGGACCAGAGGACAGACTGTAGGTTTCAGGTGAAGGGGAAAAGATTTAATAGTAATCTGAGGGGTAACGTTTTCGCACAAAAGGGTGGTGGGTTTATGGAATGAACTGCCACAGGAGGTAGTTGAGGCTGGGACTATCGCAACATTTAAGAAACAGGTGATCAGTGAATCATTTGGGCTTGATATGGAAAAAGCAGCACTTTTGTTTCCCTGTCTATGGCACTCGGTTTCTGAGCTTCTAGATTTACTCTTGTTAACCTGAATTGAAAACATTCACACTGTATTGATGGGATTTGAAGTCTACAAGGCTTTTGTAGCTCTCTGATCGCACAGCAAAGTGATTTACTCATCACTGTCCGCTAAAATGGACAAGCAACCACTCAACTCGAGGGCAATTAAGAATGGGCTTTCTGCATTGGCCTTGATGCCTACATCCTGTGAATGGATAAAAAGGAATGTATAACTACCACCAAATGATACCGATACTCTACTGTAAATCTGCATCCCAGTGGACCCAAAATCACAGCACAAACTTAGCGCTAATTAGAATCCTTAACAGGACTGTTCCAACATCACAAGAGCGACTGCACTTCAAAGAGTACCTCAACGTTTGTAAACCACTTTGAGACATCCTGAGCTGTAGATGAAATTCTTTCTCTATTTTTAGCCTCCCCACGCTACAGGGACAGCTGGTCTCCGAGGACAGTCTCAAACGGGCGATGGAAGACAGACACAAAATGCTGGAGAAACTCCAGCGGGTCAGGCAGCGTCTCTGGAGGAAAGGAACAGGGGACATTTCGGGTTGAGACCCTTCTTCAGACTGAGAGTCGGGGGAAGGGTGGAGCTAGAAATGTAGGTGGCACACAGGTGAAATGAATGGGAGATATGCAGAAGGCAAGGAAACGTGGGGCCCACAATGGTCCATTGTTGGCTGTAGGGTGGGTCAGTTATACAGACCGAGGACGACAGTGAAACTAGTACGATGATAAGGGTGGGGGAGGGACGGAGAGAGGGGTGGGGTTCAAGGGGGCAGGGATAATGCTCTTGGGTTTGATGGTGGGGAAGGGGTGGTTGGGGAGTAGGGTGTGGAGTGAAGGAAGAGGGCAGGTGCATTGGAGCCACCCTATCAGAGATGGATACATTTTTGATTAGTACAGGTGTCAGAGGTCACGGGGAGAAGGCAGGAGAATGGGATTAGGAGGGAGAGATAGATCAGCCATGATTGAAAGGCAGACTAGACTTGATGGGCCGAATGGCCGAATTCTACTCCTATCACTTATGACCTTATTATGACTAACGCAGACCTCAGCACACGAGAGAGCAAATCATTCTCAACATCGTCTGTAGGTTAATTGGCTTCTGTTATCTGTAACTTGTCCCTAGTATGTCGGATAGTGCCAGTGTACCGGGTCGGCACGGACTTGGTGGGCCGAATGGCTCCCAGTCCCCTGTGACCACATGAGTTTCCCCCCACATCCCAAAGAGCAGCGGGCTTGTAGCTTGTAGGTTGATTGGCCCTCTGTAACTTGCCCCAAGAGTGCAATGGGGTGACTTGTGTGTACGGGGAAGTCCAGAACAAGGGGTCACACAGTTTAAGGATAAGGGGGAAGTCTTTTAGGACCGAGGTGAGAAAAACATTTTTCACACAGAGAGTGGTGAATCTGTGAAACTCTCTGCCACAGAAGGTAGTTGAGGCCAGTTCATTGGCTATGTTTAAGAGGGAGTTAGATGTGGCTAAAGGGATCAGGGGGTATGGAGAGAAGGCAGGTACAGGATACTGAGTTGGATGATCAGCCATGATCATATTGAATGGCGGTGCAGGCTCGAAGGGCCGAATGGCCTACTCCTGCACCTATTTTCTATGTTTCTATGTTTCTAACGGGTGATCGACTCGGTGGACTTGGTAGGCCGAAAAGCCTGTTGCCACACTGTGTCTCCAAACCTTAAAGCCTGTCCCTTGGATATTTGGGCTATAAACTCATGAAAGAGCAAGGCGGATCAACCAAGAGACCCCATCTCAAGAGACGCTGTAGGTGACACCAACTTCTTTTTCATTCACGCGCATTAATAAAAAAAATGCATAAAAAATCTCCAGAGATACAACGTAATATAAAATCGAGGCCATGCTGGCCAATTTGGAGTGCATTTCTTTATAAGTTAGAATGATTTACAGAAACAGTTTCAGAAAATAATTCGAGCGATCGATTTTCTTTTCTTTTTCGTGATATGTCTAACGGGTTCTCGGATAATATGTTCCATGCTTAATAATAATTGATCGGCACACAGCGCTGATTCCAGGCCAATCTCAAGGCTCGGCCTCTGCCTGCTTGCAGCTGCAGAGTGCTCCATCGGCGAGAGTGATCGGGACCAGAAGCTGTGCCTTTCAATTCGACCAAATTTGAAATTGCTCTGTAATCTTACGGGCTATTTACAGCCAATTTGGGAAATTGTATGGATGGTTGGCCATCTTCAGCTTCAGCAGCAGACAATAATCTCTCTCTGCAGGGCTTGCTCTTAAAAGTCTCTCAGGAATCATGGGGGCTTCTCAGGCAACGAGCCTAGATGTTTTTAGAGAGGCCATGGTGTAGAAACATAGAAACGTTGAAAATAGGTGCAGGAGTAGGCCATTCGGCCCTTCGAGCCAGCACCGCCATTCATTGTGATCATGGCTGATCATCCAAAATCAGTGCCCCGTTCCGGATTTTTCCCCATATCCCTTGATTCCCTTAGCCCTAAGAGCTAAATCTAACTCTCTCTTGAAAAGGGACATACAGCACAGAAGCAAGCCCTTTAGCCAAACTTGTCCATGCTTACCGAGATGTCCCCGTTTCTCTAATCCCACGTGGAAGAGAGGGAATAGTTTAGTTTAGTTTAGAGATACAGCATGGAAACAGGCCCTTCGGCCCACCGGGTCCGCGCCGACCAGCGATGCCCGCACACCAACAGTATCCTACACCCAACTTTTTACAATTTTTACAGTTACCAAGCCAATTAACCTACAAACCTGCGCGTCTTTGGAGGGTGGGAGGAAACCGAAGATCTCGGAGAAAACCCCACGCAGGTCACGGGGAGAACGTGCAAACTCCGTACAGACAGCGCCCGTAGTCGGGATGGACCCCGGGTGTCCGGCGCTGCATTCGCTGTGAGGCAGCGACTCTACCGCCGCGCCAGCGTGACCATGCCGGCAGAGGTGGTCAGTTTAACTTGGCGTCACGTTCGCCACCAACACTGTGGGCAGAAGGGCCCGTTCCTGTGCTGTACTGTTCTATGTTGATAACGTCACACCAGTGCATTAGTGTATGTTCACTGCCAGACACACGCAAGAACCATGCCATAGGTAGGATGGACAATCAGAATTTTTGTTCCCCCAAAAATAAAAATACTAGATGGCAGAGCTTTGAGATGAGAGGGGCAAAGTTTAAAGGGGATGTGCGGGGAAAGTTTTTTTACACAGCGGGCGGTGAGTGCCTGGAAAGAGCTGCAAGGGGTGGTGGTTGAAGCAGATAGGGGCATTTAAAAGACTTTTGGATAGGCACATGGATATGCAGGGAATGGAGGGATATGGATTACATGCAGGTAGATCAGTGATGGTCTTGGCATACGTTCAGCACAGACATTGTGGGCCGAACGGCCTGTTCCTGTGCTCGACGATGCTATGTTCTACATCCGTATGAGATGTAGGAATGGAATACACAATCCTTCGAGTCGCCTTTGCTCTCGACAAAATCCTCTTACTTTAATTCCACTTTCCAGTCTGATCCATGGATCCTTATCCTTCAACACGCTCAGGTCTTTGCGGCAGACAACTCGAAAAGATTGCCCGCCCTCTGGGTGAGATAACACGTTCCCATCCCTGGTGCCCGAGAAACCTCCGTGGGTTTAATGGCTCCACTGAGGAGGCAGGGCAAAGACTGCTCATGTTTATATCGTAACCGTTCCATTGCCAGCCCAATTTTCCCAGGACTACATACGTTGATTGTCTCCACTCCGTTCAGCTTGGCCCGGATTTTCGGATTCTGGATAATGTCCAGGTTGGTGCCCCAGACCAACATCGGCGTGCTCCCGCTGAGAAAAGGAAGGGAAAAAGAAGCGGCTTAAAATCTCTCATGAACACACGGGGGTGTCTCTCGCAGAGCCAGCAACCGCTCGCTGCCCATCGCCTTTTGACCCGAGCCACCTTCCCAAACCTTAGTTTGTTTGTTAGACACAAAAAGCAGCAGTAACTCAGCGGCTCAGGCAGCATCTCTGGAGGGAAGGAAGAGGTTGCGTTTCAAATCAAGACCCTTTCTTCTGTCGTGTGTCTTTAGACCTGCAGCTCCGTTGGGGCGAGCCAGGCCAGCGCGTCATCGTCCAGGTCAATCAGACCTGGTTCACCATTCGGTGGCCGGTGTTTGGGGCAACTGGTGACCCTGTGCTCCACTGTCGGTGTTGAGACCCCACCGTTAAATCAAGACCCTTCTTCAGAGAGAAACATCACCTATTCTTTTTCTCCACAGAAGCTGTCTGACCCATTGAGCTATTCCTGCTTCCTGTGTCGAACTTTGGTTTAAGCGAGCATAAGCAGTTCCTTCCTGCACTTAGTTTCATTCAGTTGAGTTTAGTTCACTGTCACGTGTACCGAGGTACAGTGAAAAGCTTTTTTTGTTGCGTGCTAACCTGTCAGCAGAAAGACAATACATGATTACAATCGAGCAGCCCAGAGTATTCACATTCAGGAGAAAGGGAATAACATTGAATGCAAGATGAAGTCCAGTAGAGTCCAATTAAAGATAGCCCGAAGGTTTTCCCATGAGGCAGATAATAACTCAGGTCCGCTATCGAGTCATTGATAGGAAGGTTCAGTTGTCTGGTAAAAGCTGGGAAGGAACTGTCCCTGAATCTGGAGGGGGGTGTTTTCATTCTTCTGTATACCTTCCCTGATGGAAGAGGCGACAAGAGTCATAGAATCATAGAAAATAGGTGCAGGAGTAGACCATTCGGCCCTTCGAGCCTGCACCGCCATTCAATATGATCATGGCTGATCATCCAACTCAGTATCCCGTACCTGCCTTCTCTCCATACCCCCTGATCCCTTTAGCCACAAGGGCCACATCTAACTCCCTCTTAAACATAGCCAATGAACTGGCCTCAACTACCTTCTGTGGCAGAGAATTCCACAGATTCACCACTATCTGTGTGAAAAATTAAGAATGTCCTAAAAGACATTCCCTTTATCCTTAAACTGTGACCCCTTGTTCTGGACTTCCCCAACATCGGGAACAATCTTCCTGCATCTAGCCTGTCCAACCCCTTAAGAATTTTGTAAGTCTCTCTAAGATCCCCCCTCAATCTTCTAAATTCTAGCGAGTACAAGCCGAGTCTATCCAGTCTTTCTTCATATGAAAGTCCTGCCATCCCAGGAATCAGTCTGGTGAACCTTCTCTGCACTCCCTCCATGGCAATAATGTCCTTCCTCAGATTTGGAGACCAGAACTGTACGCAATACTCCAGGTGTGGTCTCACCAAGACCCTGTACAACTGCAGTAGAACCTCCCTGCTCCTATACTCAAATCCTTTTGCTATGAATGCCAACATACCATTCGCTTTCTTCACTGCCTGCTGCACCTGCATGCCTACTTTCAATGACTGTTGTACCATGACATCCAGGTCTCGCTGCATCTCCCCTTTTCCTAATCGGCCACCAGGATCCTGGTTCGATCCTGACTGCGGGTTTGATCTGACTACGGGTGCTTTCTGTACGGAGTTTGTACTATTTCACTGTGACCACTAGAGTTGCCGCTGGGTACTCCAGTTTACTCCAGTGGAGCACGGAACCAGTAAGGAACTGGAAGTGGCCCTTCAGCCCACAATACGTGTGCCAAACGTGACGCTCACTGTTCTGATCCCATTGTTCACAAGCGCAGGATCCCATATCCCTCGATTCCCTGCACTTCCATGTCCCTATCGAAACGCCTCTTAAACGCCATCGTCATATCTGCTTCCACTACCCCCCCCCCCCTATGGCAATGAGTTCCAGTCCCACCAACACCCTAAAAAACCTGCCCCGCATATCTCCGTTAAACTTTCCCCCTCTCACCTTATAACTGTTGCCCTCTGGAGTTGGACGTTGGGAGAGCTGGGAGAAACGTTCTGACTGTCTACCCTGTCTATGCCTCTATCGATGCCTTATACGCCTGACAGCTGCTAAAGTTATTGGGGCACCAAAGAGCGTGCGGTTGTCACCCACTCCCGAACGCGATAATAATGCCGGAAAGCCAGCAGAACATTCCACCTTGTGTGACAGCCCATCATCTCCGGAGAAAGTAACTAACACACAGGGACTGTTGAAAGGTTTGTGTTCGGAGCCCTGAAGAAGAAGCTGCCCTGACACGAGACTCGGTGAGATTACGCTGGCATTTCAACATAATTACTACAGGGCTTCAGCTTGAGAAGGCAACGGACAGGTCGAGTGCAGCTAATTTAAGGAATACACGGCAACCTGTCAGAAAGCAAAAATGGCAAGCGCTTCGACGGGGAGAAATGGTGGTGGAGGATGAGGGGAGACAGGGCAGGCAAGGGACAGGGGTGGTGAGCAACGGGAGACAGGAGGTGGAGGGAAATGTGAAAGAAAGTGAGAGGGAGCGAGAGAGAATGAGAGAATGGGAGAATGAGAGAGAGAGAGAAAGAGAGAATGGGAGAGAACGAAAGAATGAGGAAGAGAGTGAACGAGGAGGGAGAGAGGGGGAGAGAGAGGGGAAAGGGAGAGGGAAAGGGAAGGGAAAGGGAGAGGGAGAGAGGGAGAGGGAGAGAAGGGGGGAGAGAGGGAAAGGGAGAGAGGGGGAGGAGAGGGGGGGATGGAGAGAGGGTGAGGGAGAGGGGGGATAGAGGGGGAGGGGGAGAGGGAGAGGGAGAGAAGGGGGGGGAGAGAGGGATAGGAAGGGGGAGAGAGGGGGAGGGAGGGGGGAGGGAGAGGGGGGGAGGGAGAGGGGGGGATAAAGGGGGAGGAGAGGGGGAGGAGAGGGGAGAGGGGAGAGAGGGGGGAGAGAGAGGAAGAGAGAGGGAGAGAGAGAGAATATGGAAACAAGTATTGGGAAAGTATATTTTACCACGTTTGCCAAAGAGTTAGAGGGTGTCCAAAAAGGGGGCAACTTGTGGAAAAAGAGAAAAAAGAGAAGAAAGAAAGAACAAAAAAGGAGAGAAGGAAAAATGGGAATGGGAAAGGAAAGAAATAATAGAAAAATGTGAGGTTGGGAAAAAGGATGAGGAGCAATGGAAACATGGGAAGCTGGGGAGAGATGAGAGCAAGGAAATACGATGAGTGGGTAAGGACTGGATTGGGCTCTTGAACTCTTGAAGATAGCGGAGTCAGGGGATATGGGGAGAAGGCAGGAACGGGGTACTGATTGGGGATGATCAGCCATGATCACATTGAATGGCGGTGCTGGCTCGAAGGGCCGGATGGCCTCCTCCTGCACCTATTGTCTATTGTCATCATTTATTTGTATAGATGCCCACCGTGCATTCCTGCCATTTTCTGTTCAATATTCAGGTTTGAAACGTTTTAAGCAGTTTTTCAATGGTGAGGCAGACTGGTGCCCCCCCCCCCCCCCCCCCATCCCCCCTGCCCTCTCACCCTTACCTGACGATACTCCATTCTGGTTCAATCCTAACGATGGTGGGATCCTCCATGTATTCGAACTGTAGCTCCTTCTCGATCCGCGCCTTGTCCACCCCCACCGTGACGCTGACGTTCCCCGCGCCCTGCAGCGCTGACGTGGAGTTGCACACTATCGCCCAGGCAATCCGCCTGACGGGGACGGGAAGAGCAAAGCAATCAGTCTCTACAATCCCTTTTTAGCACTTGCTAACTCAACGACTCTTGCCCAGAGTAGGGGAATCGTGGACCAGAGGGCGTAGGTTCAAGGTGAAGGGGAAAAGATTTAATAGGAATCTGAGGAGTAACTTTTTCGCCACAAAGGATGGTGGCGGGTGTATGGAACGAGCTGCCAGAGGAGGTAGTTGAGGCTGGGACTATCTCAACGTTTAAGAAGCAGTTAGACAGGTACATGGATAGGTCAGGTCTGGAGGGATATGGACCAAACACAGGCAGGTGGGACTAGTGTAGCTGGGACAGGGCCGGTATGGGCACGTTGGGCCGAAGGGCCTGTTTCCACACTGTATCACTCTATGACTCTATGACAATGGCTCTCAAACTGCACAACTCCTCCTCCTTATGCCGTGAGGTAGACTGACTACACCCTCCCCCACAATCTTTGCACATCCCCAATCCTTTTCACTCGTCACTTTCATTTCATGTTTCACCTATCTTGTGCTCCATGGCTGTTGGCAGATCGATTTCCCTCCTGGGATAAAGTTATTTCCTATCATATCGCATGTACCTAGGCATAATGAAATACTTTGTTCTGCATACAAGCCGGTAAAAGCATCCTAAAGATAAGCGCAATCAGAGATAAATTGAACTGAACTGACTGAAGTAACAAAGTGCCCAGTGCTCTCCCTGTAAACTGAGCCCACACACATGGTTAGACTCAGCGGGACAGGCAGCATCTCTGGAGAGAAGGAATGGGCAACGTTTCGGGTCGAGACCCTTCTTCAGACTGAAATCAAGGGGGGGGCCGGGGGGTGGGGGGGGGGGGGGGGGAACATGGTTAGACATGCCTGCATATGCACATAACCTTTCCACACATACATACCGGGATCACACTCACACACACTGCATCTCCCCATGTGCATGGCCACATAAACACACACAGAACCATCACTGGGTTCTCCAGCTCACTCACATCACATCTCCAACTCACTCACATCATGCTTTCAGTAAGAGCTACTTGCATCAATATTGTCAAAATTAGTTGTTTTTTTTTGTCATTGAGATTAATATCACTCTAACACTGTGGACAGGATTCCAGGAATGAGCGGGTTAGCAGATGATGAGCGTTTGACAGCACTGGGCCTCTACTCGCTGGAGTTTAGAAGGTTGTGGGGGGACCTCATTGAAACTTACAGAATAATGAAAGGCATAGACAGAGTGGATGCGGAGAGGATGTTTCCACTGGTGGGAGAGTCTAGGACCAGAGGTCACAGCCTTAGAATTAAAGGACGTTCCTTTAGAAAGGAAATAAGGAAGAATTTCTTTAGTCAGAGAGTGGTTAATCTGCGGAACTCGTTGCCACAGAGGGCTGTGGAGGCCAAGTCAGTAGAGATTTTTAAGGTAGAGATAGACAAATTCTTGATTGGAACGGGGTGTCAAGGGTTATGGGGAGAAGGCAGGATAATGGTACTAGGAGAGATAGATCAGCCATGATAGAATGGCGGTGTGGACTCGATGGGCCGAATGGCCTAATTCTACTCCACCAACTTGTGAACTTGTGCAGGGTGTTTCCACTAGTGGGAGAGTCTAGGGCCAGAGGTCATAGCCTCAGAATAAAAGGATGTTCCTTCAGGAAGATGAGGAGGAATTTCTTTAGTCAGAGGATGGCGAATGTGTGGAATTCATCGCCACAGACGGCTGGGAGGCCAAGTCAGTGGGTATTTTTAAAGCGGAGATTCTGGATTAGTACGGGTGTCAGGGGTTGTGGGGAGAAGGCAGGAGGTTAAGAGGTTAAGAGGGAAAGGTAGATCAGCCATGAGTGAATGGCGGAGTAGACGCAATGGGCCAAATGGTCTAACTCTGCTCCTCTGACTTATGAACTTATCATAACAGGCACAGATTTGGTGTGAAGCATTGGTTCGGCCCGAGTCTCGTTACCTGTGGAACACGCAAGGTTGCTGGCCAAACAGGACTGAGATGTTGCTCCCGGCATCCAGGTTCCTGCCTCTGATGGTGACCATCGTGCCCCCCGACACCGGACCCTTGACCGGCGTCAAATCCGTCAGAGTTGGGAGCTGAAATTTTAATTCAATTGAACATTACAACGCCAGAATCAACAAATGTAGGCAGAATATGACTTGTTAGCTGGGGTGCCGAGTCAGCTACGCAGCAGGCAAACAGGCTCTCCAGCTTCCCAAGAACGCGTGTCTTTCTTCCCATAGAAATTAAGAAGTGCAGATACTTCTGAATACACAAAAAGATACAAAGTGCTGGAGGAACTCAGCAGGTCAGGCATCATCCCTGGAGAACATGGATAGGCGACCTTTCGATTCGGGACCCTTCTTCAAACTTTACCACATGCCACATGCCACATGCATTATCTGAAGAAGGGTCTCGACCTGGAACATCACCTATTCATGTTCTCAAGAGATCTTGCCCGTCTATGTCTTTTTTATGTCTTTTATCCCATCCCATTATCAACCATTACCTACACACTGCCATGTAACAGAATTACGTAGTTAACGGCTTGGTTAAATTCCTATTCCTCTCCTGGTTTCCCATTGCCACATTCACAAAGCCACATCATCCACTCTAGTGTCAAGAAGTGCAAGTTGGAAACAAATATATTTGTGATTATTTTTCTTTTCAACATTAAGGGGCTGTCCCACTGTACCAGGTAATTCAAGAGCTCTCCCGGGTTTAAAAAAAAATCAAACTCGTGGTAAGTACGTAGAATGTACGTCGGAGCTCGGGGATGCCCCGTAGCGGCTCGTAACGCTAACGGCAGGTACTTGGGAAACTCGGGAAGTTTTTTCAGCACTGTGAGAAATGTCCACGAGAGCCTCGAGTACCTACGAGCGGCCATTACCGTAATTCTCCGAGTTTGAATCAGGGGAAACTCGGGAGAACTCTTGAATTACCTCGTACAGTGGGACAGGCCCCTAAATTGCACAAGAGCCAATTTTGAATTTGAACGTCAGATTTTTTTGCGATTTGTGTGTTCCATAAAGGGTGAATTTCAATTACCCAAACACTAGGGTTGGCTATATTGGAGATGTAAATCGTCATATTAGAGATGATAAAATGATAGGATTAAATCTTTCAAGTTTTACAATCCCCTTGTGATGCCCTATGTATGAATTAATGCCAGAGAACAGCATCAGTTCTACCACATGCAGTTTTTACATGTTAAAGAGTCCTCTGTGCTGCATTGCTTTGCCTTATCAGCCCGTGATAATATGCCTGTTGGTCAACCTGTGGAGCACCTTCAGCAACAGACTGGTTCCACCAAGATGCAGCACAGAAGGTTCGCCACAGGAGATCCTTCTTTCCCTGTGGCTATCAAACTGTACAACTCTCCCCCACCCTCCCACCTTTTGTCATGGGGTAGGCTGACACCCCTTGCCCCTCCCCCCATCACCTCCCCTCCTCTCCATTCCTGGACTTTCCACTTGTCACTTTAATTCAATTTGCCTCCTGGGATATAAATAAAGTTCTAGTGTATCATATCGCATATCTGGCTGTGGAGGCCATGTCAAAGGATAGTTTTAAGGTGAGGATTCTTGATTCGATCGGGTGTCTGGGTTTATAGGGAAAAGGTAGGAGAATGGGGTTGTGAGGGAGAGATAGATCAGCCATGATCGAATGGTGGCGCAGACTTGATGGGCTGAATGGCCTAATTCTGTTCCTAGAACTTGTGAACAATGTCTTATCTGCAGAGATTCTGGCCGGTGGATTCCACACGTCTCCCCACACAACAAGAGAACAGCTCGCTATCACCTGTCCCTCATAGCTGGCTTGGAGGTTATGGAATAGATTGGCCTGCGAGCTACCTCACACCTCTGTACGGAGTTTGTGCGTTCCCCCCGTGACCTGCGTGAGTTATCTGTGGTATCTCTGGTCTCCTCCCACACTCCAAAGACGTACAGGTTTGCAGACTAATTGGCTTGGTATAACTGTAAATTATCCTAATGTGTAGGATAGTGTCAGTGTGCGGGGAGATCGCATGTTGGCGAGTGCTCGGTGGGCCGAAGGGCCTGTTTCCACGCTGTATCTCTAAACTAAACTAAACTGTAGTTCTGCTTGTTATTCTAATGGATCGGTTAGACTAACATCAGATCATAAGGAATGGGAATGGAATTAGGCCATTCGGCCCATCAAGTCTACTCCGCCATTCAATCATGGCTGATCTATCTCTCCATCCTAATCCCATTCCCCCCAGAACCTCTGACGCCCGTCCTAATCAAGAATCTATCTATCGCGGCCTTAAAAATATCCACTGACTTGGCCTCCATAGCCTTCTGTGGCGATGAATTCCACAGATTCACCACCACTAACGACAGATGAAGAAGCACACGATGGGACGCAGGGCAGAGTGGACGTATCTCCAGCCTGTCGGAGGACCATGTTGTACACCATGTAGGTGGGGGGGGGGGGGGGGGGGCAACACCCTCCCTGCCTCCGTTCCCACTCACCACAAAGCTGTAACGCTGTGTTGACTTTGCCATGAACTCCTGCTTGCATTCTTCCACGCACACCTCCACGAAGCCCGCGTACTGGCCATGCCGGGCGACGTCCATCTCACACTCGATCCTTCGAAGATAAAGACCCCGGGTTAATATTATCGGAGCAAGTCCTCCCCCCCCCCGTGAAACTTCTCCTTCATGTAATAAAGTCAGAACTGACCTGATCATAGCCTCCCCCATCTACCCAGGGCTACCGAGCTCTACTAGGCATTACTACCTCTACCTTATTCAAAGGCTCTATCCCAGGGAAGGGATCCAAATAATCCCATCCCTGTTCCAAAAGGGAGCAAAGGATTACATAAGTTCATAAATTTATACATTCTTAAGTTCTAAGAGCAGAATTAGGCCATTTGGCCCATCAAGTCTACTCTTCCATTTAATCAGGAGCTGATCTATCTTTCCCTCTCAACCCCATTCTCCTGCCTTCTCCCCATAACCCCATGACACCCGCACTAATCAAGAATTTGGCAATCTCCGCCTTAAAAATATCCATTGACATGGCCTTCACAGCCGTCTGTGGCAATGAATTGCGCAGATTCGCTACCCTCTGACAAAATAAATTGCTCCTCATCTCCTTTCTGAAGGTACGTCCTTTTATTCTGAGTCTGGTCCTGGACTCTCCCACTGGTGTAAACATCCTCTCAACATCCGCTCTACTATCCAGGCATGGCTGCATGATGACCAGGACACGCCTGCCAGCTCCCTCTTCAATGGGAATGTGTAAACACGGCTTACTGTTCCGCTGGGATGTATCCGTCTTCCAAAGGGATACAATCAACTCCAGCCACACGGACATAGTTTTCAATCTCCCAGAAATTCAGGCCGAGATTTTCCCCGTAGATCGTAACTCTAGTTCCGCCTTCCCTGGGCCCACGTACTGGTACGATCTGGAAAGAGAGAAGAATATGTTTTTATATTAATGAAGCAATGAATGACAAAGCTATTGCCTGGGTGGACATCTCACAGGTCCATGCCACCGATAAATGGACTATTGTCCAGCGTGTAAAGTGCGAACCATTCCAATACAAGCCCACTCGTCCGTCTGCATGCCCTTGAAATGTGTGTCTATGATCAACCAAAACAAAAAATGGTTGAAGTTCTCAGAAGGTCAGGCAGCATCCATGGAGAAAGAACGGCCGTGAATATAGCTGACTGTCCAGCTAGCCCCAGGAGGTGATAGTGCTTTAGATGTCGTTCCTCCAAAGGTTTGTGATCTCAATCTCTGGTTGTTAACAGTAGTTAAGTTTCTCTATCCCCAGATGCAGGCCGACCTGCTTTGTTTCCGTTTCCAGAAACTGGACCATTTTGTTTTGGGATCTTTTCCTTAAATGACTTTCAAATACTGATGCAATTTTTACTATATTAAAGCCTTTGAAGTTGTTTTTTATGTGTATGTATATCTAACTCATTGATGACCCTCGGACTATCTTTGATCAGACTTTACTAGCTTTACCTTGCGCTAAACATAATTCTCTTTGCATGTATCTGTACACCGTGAATGGCTCGATTGTAATCATGTATTGTCTTTCCGCTGACTGGTTAGCACACAACAATAGGTGTTCACTGTACCTCGGTACACGTGACAATAAACTAAACTGAATGTGTTTCTATATAATTTAGTTTAGTTGAGAGATACAGCGCGGCAACAAGCCCTTCAGCCCACCGGGTCCGCACCGTCCAGCGACCCCTGCACACTGCAGCCCTGTCCCACGGTACGAGTTCATTCCAAGAGCTCTCCCGAGTTGAAAAAAAATCAAACTCGTGGTAAGCACGGAGAATGAACGTGGCGGGTACGTCGGAGCTCGGGGACGTCTCTTCGCGGCTCGTAACGCTAACGGCAGGTAAGCACGGGAAGACCCGTGAGGGTTTTTCAACATTTTTCAAATCTCATACCGTGGGACAGGGCTTTAACACTATCTGCAACATACTTGGGACAATTTACATTTATACCAAGCCAATTGACCTACAAACCTGTACATCTTTGGAATGTGGGAAGAAACCAAAGATCTCAGAGAAGACCCACGCAGGTCACGGGGAGAACCTGCAAACACTGTATAGACAAGCACCCGCAGTCAAGATCGAACCCGGGTCTCTGGCGCTGTAAGGCAGCAGCTCTACCGCCATCGTTATATGTAAATAATGTCAGAGTGTGTGGGTCAAAGGACATGCTGTCTGTTTCTTTGGCCCTAAAAAGATGAGAAGGAGTAGGAGGCAAGAACATTCAAGGGATGGTGACATCTGAAGGGGTAGAGAAATAAAGGGGAAAAGGGGGAGAGAGAGAGAGAGAGTGCAAAGCGTGAGAACGATCGGGAAACACAGGAAGGAGAGATACAGAGAGGGGAAGAAGGAAGAATGAGTGCCAAGGAAAAAAAGAGGCATTGATGGGGAAAAAACAAACTGCTGGAGGAACTCAGCAGGTCAGGTAGCATCTGTGGAGTGAAATAGGCAGAGGGCGTTTGGGTCAGGACCCTGTTTCAGACCGAGAAGAGAAGAAAACCAAAGGAGGGAGACTGAGAAAAAGTGACAGGTTCAAGACAGACAGAGACAAACGGCAGGAGGGACATGGCAGCCATGCTGGAATGGCAAAGCAGACGTGACGGAACAAATGGCCTAATTCTGCTCCCATGACTTATTAACTACGAACGAAGAGTCTGCAGAGAATATTCAATCAAAAGGAAGCAAGATGAGGGGTAAATTAAAGCACCAAGTATCTAAAGGAAGTCCAGAACCAGGGAATTCAATTAAAAATAAAGTCTGGTGGCGCAGCGGGAGAGTTGCTGCCTTACAGCGTCAGAGACCTGGGTTCGATCCTGACGACGGGTGCTTGTCGGTGTGGAGTTTGCACGTTCTCCCCGTGACCTGCGTGGGTTTTCTCCGCGATCTTCGGTTTCCTCCCACACTCCAAAGACGTACAGGTTTGTAGGACAATTGGCTTTGGTAAAAATTGTAAATCATCCCTAGTGTGTGCGTGTGTGTGTGTGTGTGTGTGTGTGTGTGTGTGTGTGTGTGTGTGTGTGTGTGTGTGTGTGTGTGTGTGTGTGTGTGTGTGTGTGTGTGTGTGTGTGTGCGTAGAATAGTGCTAATGTGCACGCATCTCTAGTCGGTGTGGACCCGGTGGGCTGAAGGGCCTGTTTCTGCACCGTCTCTCTAAACTAAAGTCAAAGTTCAGGGTAAAGTGAAAGGAAAATTAACCAAAAATCTACCCAACCATTTTGTCTCTCTGCCCCCATTTTCCCGTTCCTTGGGTTTTGGATTGTATTCCAGGAAGGAAAGGAGGGAGGGAGGGAAAGAGGGATGGAGGGAGAGAGGGAGGGAGGGAGAGAGGGAGGGAGGGAGGGAGAGAGGGAGGGAGGGAGGGAGGGAGGGAGAGAGGGAGAGAGGGAGAGAGGGAGAGAGGGAGAGAGGGAGAGAGGGAGGGAGGGAGGGAGGGAGGGAGAGAGGGAGAGGGGGAGGGGGAGGGGAGGAGGAGAGGGGAGGGAGAGAGGAGAGGGAGGGAGAGAGGGAGAGGGGGAGGGAGGGAGGGAGGGAGAGAGGGAGAGGGGGGGAGGGAGGGAGGGAGGGAGAGAGGGAGAGGAGGGAGGGGAGGGAGGGAGGAGAGGGAGAGGGGGAGGGAGGGAGGGAGGGAGGGGGGGGGGAGGGAGGGGGGGGGGGGGGGGGGGGAGGGGAGGGGGGAGGGAGAGGGAGGGAGGGAGAGAGGGAGAGAGAACGAGAGAGAGAGTCCATGACTAATTTAAAGCAGGGATTAACTAAACCGGGCCAAGTACAAAGAGCTTCTCAAAGTGTCAAGTTAACAAAACCACTTCTGGATGGCGAAGTGTGTGGCAACTTGCCTCTCGTTGCCTCCCAGGGACTGTGATCAATGTACAGGTGCTGCCACAGACAAGACTCTCACTGTAACCAGCTCAGTCTCTGCTCAGCCTAAGATTCAGACAGTCCACAGCAGTGGCATTCCAAACATCCCCCCTAACCTCTCTCTGAAAGGGGGGCACCAGGTAATCAGTGAGCGAGGGGAAGGGGGAGAAGGGTGGGGGATGGTTCCCGAGACTGAGGTGCCGGTGCATGGTTAACAAAAAAAGATATAGCGTCCATAAATGAGAATAAAGACTGTGAATTGAGTTAAAAGAAGGGACAGGAATAAGCCTGAAGACTGTAACGTCCAGGTTCAGGAACAGCTTCTTCCCCACAGCCATCAGGCTATTAAACACAACAAATAAGCTATGAGATATTATTATTTGTTATTTGCACTATAATTGTTTATTTATTGAACTATTTATAAGAATTTCATTGTCCCATCTGGGACATATGACAGTAAAACACTCTTGACTCAGCCCTGAAGAAGGGTTTCGACCCGAAACGTTGCCTATTTCCTTCGCTCCACAGATGCTGCTGCACCCGCTGAGTTTCTCCAGCACTTTTGTCTTCGATTTTCCAGCATCTGCATTTCCTTCTTAAACTCTTGACTCTTGAGTTTGTTCTGTTTTCAGATCACCTTCCTACTTCATGCAGAGACAGGTTGAGTAGCACAGAAGATTGACACAAAAAAAGCTGGGGTAACTCAGCGGGACAGGCAGCATCTCTGGAGAGAAGGAATGGGTGACGTTTCGGGTCGAGACCCTTCTTCAGATTTCTTCGGGTCTCGACCCAAAACGACACCCATACCTGCTTTCCAGAGATGCTGCCTGACCCGCAAAGTTGCTCCAGCTTTTTGTGTCTATCTTCGGTTTAAACCAGCATCTGCAGTTCCTTCCTACACATTCAGTAGCACAGAGACAGGAGCTTGTAACTAGTGAGAAAGTCCCGGCCAAGGGGTTGCAACTCATTAATGACACAAAGTGCTGGAGTAACTCAACGGGTCAGGCAGCATCTCTGGTGAACATGGATAGGTGACGTTTAGGGTCGGGCCCCTTCTCGGACTGATTGGGGTGGGGGAAGGGCGGTGGAAACTGGAAGTGAGAAAAATGAACAGGACCAGTCAGGGCCGGCAACAAATGACCTCAGGCAAGGAGGTTCGCTGATAGGCCTGATTTTGGGCTAGAGGTGATGTGAACACAAAAGAGGTCCATCATTGCGAACTGTGGAATTTGTTAACGGACTGTTAATGTAGAGAGGGGAAGGGGAGGAATGAGGGGGGGGAGCGGATGTGAGGTGTTTGTGGACGTTATCTCAAATTGGAGAATTCAACATTTATACCGCTTGGTTGTAAGCTAGTCAAGCAAAATATGAGATGCTGTTCCACCAATTTGCGTATGGCCTCACTCGAGCAATGGAGGAGGCCCAGGATAGAAAGATCAGTGTGGGAATGGGAAGGGGAGTTAACTCTTTAAACACTTTAACCTTTCTGAACTTTATAACATGGGCCTCCTCCATTGCCAGCTTGAGCCCATGCGCAAGTGTGAACATTGAATTTTCCAATTTTAGGCAACTGCTCCAAACATACCCTCCCCTTCCCCTCCCTATATCCCCGCTTCCTGCATTAAATGCCCGTTAAGCAGTTCCACATTTCTCAACAAGGTATCACTCTGGGCTCAGTCATGGTTAGGTTGGCACGCCTCTTGTCTAATCCCAGTCCGGAGATCTCCTGCTATAACACTGAGGGAGAAAAGCATGGTTGGAAATCCAATCTTTCCCGCTCATTATTTGAACAGAGATCCCATGTGGTTTCTGTTCAAGGACTCATCATGAAGACACGTTTTCCAACATTGCTTTCACCGGAGCATGCCTCTCCCTGGTTGGAAGTTTTGGTTCCACAGAAACTAGTTCAAAGTCAATCAGTACTGTTCGACTTCATGTCCTGCCCAACATTCACAAAAAGTGACCAACATTCACCAAGAACATTCACTCATTCTCATGCCCCTGTCTATGCCTACTTTACAATGCTGCCTATACTCCCAAGCAACACTATTGCGACTGCCTGGATCTTGGGAGGTTTTATGGTTCCGTTTAGTTTACTGTCACGAGCAGTGGTGTACAATGAAAAGCTTTTAGATCCTTAGAGTGATACAGCACGGAAACAGGCCCTTCAGCCCAATTCGCCCACAACGGCCAACATGTCAACCACGGCCATGATCTGAGAATTAAGGGACAAAAGTTTAGGGGCAACATGAGGGGGAACTTCTTTACTCAGAGAGTGGTAGCTGTGTGGAATGATCTTCCAGTGGAAGTGGTGGAGGCAGGATCGTTTTTATCATTTAAAAATAAATTGGATAGGTATATGGACGGGGAAGGAATGGAGGGTTATGGTCTGAGTGCAGGTAGATGGGACTAGGTGAGAATAAGTGTTCAGCACGGACTGGAAGGGCCGAGATGGCCTGTTTCCATGCTGTAATTGTTATATGGTTACATGTCCCAGCTACACTAGTCCCACCTGCCTGCGCTTGGTCCAAACCTGTCCTATCCATGTGTGCTGCTGGCAGCAGAAAGTCAATACATGATGACATTCAGTCCATTTGCAGTATATAGATGCATGAAGAGGGAATGACGTTTAGTGCAAGGCAAGGGGTGGGCGAAGAGGTAGATAGTAGTTCAGCAACTGCTCTCTGGTTGTGGTAGGATGGGTAGATCGCATAAGCAACGGCGTAAGTGTAAGTCCTTCCTTCTTTGTGTTGGTTCTCCTCCAGTATCTCAGTGTATCTATTTTTAATCATAAGCAAGCCGGCTCTCCCTACCACTGCTGGCTTCCTGAGACAGAAAACAGTCAATAGTATCAGATCGTTCTAAGTGGATCGGTTGTCAAAACTGGAGCGCTGCCAATATGGGACTTTGCTGGTGCATTATAGATAAACCATGGAGCGATTGCCTCGGTATTAATGGTAGGGAAAGGAGCTTTCAAGGAACATGCCATGAATAATGCATCTTAGTGCTTCACAGTCCAAACAGCACAGATTTGTAAGGTCTTGAAATTTTTATTTGGTTTAAGAAATACATTTTCCACATAAGTAGTCACTCTTATCCAAGGGTAAAGTACAAATCGTCCTTTTTGTCTTCTCAAAGGTTGGGAGTGGTTTTGATGTGTTCAACTCCTCTATCGTTTAGTTTAGTTTAGAGATACAGCGCGGAAACAGGCCCTTCAGCCCGCCGAGACCGCACCGACCAGCGATCCCCGCACACTAACACTATCCTACACATACCAGGGACAGGTTTACATTGACACCAGGCCAATTAACCTGCAAACCTGTACGTCTTTAGAGTGTGGAAGGAAACCGAAGATCTCGGAGAAAACCCATGCAAGTCACGGGGAGAACTCCTTGCAGACAAGGACCCGTAGTCAGGATCGAACCCGGGTCTCCGGCGGTGTAAGGCATCAACCCTACTGCTGCGCCACCCTACCACCCTCTTCTTATGTCCAGTTCTTCTTCAAGTCAGCGGAATCAAACTTTGGAAATCTATAATATCCATGCTTGAGTGCATGGCATGTGTAGTGAAGGGTTAATTTCCAACTCACAGTAGAATTAATCTCCAAGTGAGTTCAAAATTAACTCGACTGTTGTTAACAGAACCAAGTAAAAAGCAAAAAGTTGAAATTTCTTTCCAGCTTAACTAATGATGAAGGATTGGTTTTAAGGAGCCTGGAGGAAGGGGGAAGGGGAAGGGAGGGAGGCAAAGTAGTATAACAAAAGAATTCCCGAGATTATTGAGGGAACTCCAGGGTTTAAGGTCTCAAGAAAATTGTGATTGCGCAGAAAGGCAGGTGAGCAGAGGCTGGAGATCTTATAGCATAAGGGGCCCTGAAGAGATTTGGAAACAAAGACAAGACTGTCGAGGGATTACTGAATCAGAAGATGCTGAGGCAAGATGGCTAAATGTTTGGTGCAAGATAGGACAGGTAAAAGAGAGGGGAGCCATTGGATTTTCTTTACAGTTTTTAATTATTTTTAGTTTGAGAGATACAGGGTGGAAACAGGCCCATTTGGCCCAATGTGTACGCGCCGACCAGCGATAATCCCGTTTTGTTCCCACACACGCTAGGGGGCAATTTGCAGAGGCCAATGAACCTACAAATCCTGCACGTCTTTGGAATGTGGGAGGAAACCGGAGCACCCTGATTAAACCCACGCTGTCACGGGGAGAACGTGCAAACTCCTTTCCGACAGCACCCGCAGTCAGGATCGAACCCGGGTCTCTGGAACTGTCAGGCAGCAACTCTTCCGCTGCGCCACCGTGTCATCCATTGGAACGCGCAGCAGAGACTTGATTTAAGTTTTCATTCGAAGGATGAATTTAAGAATTTAAGTAACATTTAGACAGGTACATGGATAGGTCAAGTTTAGAGGGATATGGGCCAAACGCAGGCAGGTGGGACGAGTGTAGATGGGACATGTTGGCCGGTGTGGGCAAGTTGAGCCGAATGGCCTGCTCCACACTGCATGACTCTAAGTGCTTAGTTCTATAAGTAAATAGTTAACACGGCAGACAAAATTGCTGGAGAAATTCAGCAGGTGCGGCAGCATCTATGGAGCGAAGGAAATAGGCAACGTTTCGGGCCGAAACCCTTCTTCAGACTGATGCAGGGTGGAGGGGGGCAGGGAGAAGAAAGGAAGAGGAGGAGCCAGAGGGCTGAGGGAGAGCTGAGAAGGGGAGGAGACAGCAAGGGCTACCGGAAATTGGAGAAGGCAATGTTCAGGCCACTGGGGTGCAGACTGCCCAAGCGGAATATGAGGTGCTGCTCCTCCAGTTTCCAGTCGTCCTCACTCTGGCAATGGAGGAGGCCCAGGATAGAAAGGCCGAGGATCGAAAGGTCGGATTGGGAATGGGAGGGGGAGTTGAAGTGTTGAGCCACCGGGAGATCAGGTTGGTTATTGCGGACCGAGCGGAGGTGTTCGGCGAAACGATCGCCAAGCCTCCGCTTTGTCTCACCGATGTAGATCAGCTGGCATCTGGAGCAGCATCTACAGTTCCTTCTTGAACAAAATAGTTAACACGTGTCCATTGTGTGGGTCTGAACTTCAGGGTTTAAAGTCCTGCCTAGGTTTTTCATGAAGTAAGCAGAGTCGTAAGCATTTGTTCACTCTTTGCCACTGTGTTTCCCACTGGCTTTCACCGCTCGTTCTGCCCGCGATGCCACACACGGTTACCTTGGTGATGCGAGGGTTGGTACATCTGCTGTCGGTGTGTGTCGGCTGCAGCCAGTTGTCCCCGGAGACGGTGCAGTCCTGGCGGAGGGTGCAATGCCCGTCCCCCTTGCACCAGCCGCACTCAAAGTTGGGGTCGGCCTTCAGGCACAGCCCGCAGCTCTCACGCAGCACTCCGCACTTGTACAGGTGCACTGGCGGGGAGGAGGGGCAGGGGTGAGACACAGGCGGAGAAAATGCAACGGAAAATATATGCGGCCACAATGCAATGATGTCAAAATAGATAAAAACCCTTTCTTAATCTCATCACAGGTACATGGTACACAGGTACAGGTACACTCTCTTGGTGCTGCCCAAATATTGGGACTCAAGGGGCTGAAGCCCACAACTCTCTGATTCAGAGGCAGGGAGGGGGCGTGGCACACTGAGCCAGGAATGTCCGGCTTCATGTGCTGCAGCCAACCCCAGGAGAAAGACAAATAATGGCGTTTTCTCCGTCCGTTCTCTGTGATCCTGGCCACTTATGGTTCAAAATCCTCCAGGGGGATTGCAGGAAGGACGGGCTGTGTGACTGGGCGAAGCACATTGGAGGCAGGTCACATCACGAGCCCCTCGAAACACATACGGCAGAGTCGGTGACTCTGGGAAATATGTCAGCACTCGGGGAAGGGGGCAGATTTTAACGTCTGTCATGAGCTTGCAAAATACTATGGTCGCTTTTTAGACTTTTAATTTAGACTTCAGAGATGCAGCCTGGAAACAGGCCCTTCGGCCCACACAGCCCATGCCGACCAGCGCTCACTTCGCCCAGTCGCACTACCCTACACACACACACACGAGGGACAAACTACAATCTGCAGAAGCCAACTAACTTACAAAATCGAAAGTCTATGGAGTGCGGGAGGAAACCGGAGCACCCGGAGATAACCCTCGCGGTCACGGGGAGAACGTACAAACTCCGTACGGACAGCGCCCGCAGTCAGGATCGAACCTGGGTCTCTGGCGCTGTGAGGCAGCAACTCTACCGCTGTGCCATACCTTCCACTGGGTATTGGCCCAGGATCTGCCACGATGCCTCTACAGTGAAAACCCTCCCAGACACGCCCAGCGCAGCGTGAATAAACGTGCGGACGCCGGCGCTGACTCACCTTGGATGTGTGCTGGGTTGTCGATGCTGAAGTTGCCGTTCCAGACCACGGAGAGGCTCACCGGGAGGTTGTTAATCGCAGTTTCATCGTACGAGTACTGGAACAAGCGACATGGCAAATTGTCAAGACCTACAGTGTTTGGAATAGTCACGGGGTGGAAGGTTGCGACCTTCACGTGGTCCGCCCTGTTTCGACTAATGCAATCATCTCGACGTGCACAGACAGAAGATCAAATAGAACAAGTTGGCCTACAACTTTAGGCTGTGCACGCCACACGAAAGACGAAGAAGATTAGTCATGAGGCAGCGAAAAAGAGTCTTCAAAGCTCTAAGGTGAGGGAGGGGAGATTTAACAGGAACCTGAGGGGCAACTTTTTTTCCCCACACAGGGTGGTGGGTGTATGGAACAAGCTGCCAGAGGAGGTACAGTAGTTGAGGCAGGAGCTATCGCAACGTTGAAGAAGACATTTGGGCAGGTACATGGATAGGACAGGTTTCGAGGGATATGGGCTAAACGCAGGCAGCTGGGGCTTGTGCAGATGGGGCAAGTTGGTCGGTGTGGACAAATTGGGCCTGTTTCCACGCCGTATGACCCTACCTTAGAAGGTGTTGGAGACAGAGGCGTTGAAAAAGGTAGAAGTAGGTAAAGTCTTGTAGATCAAGGTAGCCATGGGCAGGTGGGAAAGTGCTACTGTCCAATCTATTCACTGGCTCACCTCCACCCTTACGTTCCTGCCCCAAACATTATATGGATGCTGCCAGGACTCGAGGGTCTGGGCTGTAGGGAGAGGTTGAGATGGCTGGGACTCTATTCCTTGGAGCGCAGGAGGATGAGGGCTGATCTTATAGAGGGTACAGTGTATAAAATCATGAGAGGAATACATTGGGTAGATGCACAGAGTCTCTTGCCCAGAGTAGGGGGGTGGAGGACCAGAGGACATGGATTTAAGGTGAAGAGGAAAAGATTTAGTAGGATTCTGAAGGGTAACTTTTCCACACAAAGGGTGGTGGGTGCATGGAACGAGCTGCCAGAGGACATAGCTGAGGTAGGACGATCCCAACATTTAAGAAACAGTTAGACAGGTACATGGATAGGACAGGTTTGGAGGGATATGGACCAAATGCTGGCTGGTGGGACTGGTGTAGCTGGGACATGTTGGCTGGTGTGGGCAAGTTGGGCCGAAGGGCCTGTTTCCACACTGTATCACTCTAGTTCCAATATTTCACCATCTAAAGGCAGGTCGAGTCATAGAGTGATACAGTGTGGCAACAGACCCATTCGGCCCAACTTGCCCACACTGGCCAACATGTCCCTTCTGCACTAGTCCCACCTGCTTGAGTTTGGCCTATATCCCTTTAACCCTTTCATATCCACGTACCTGTCTAATTGTTTATTAAACGTTGCGATAGTGCCTGCCTCAATTACCTCCTCCGGCAGCTCGTCCATACATCCACCACCCTATGTGCGACCTCCTAGATTCCTATTAAAACTTACCCCCTTCACCTTAAAGCTATGGGCTCTGGTCCTCGATTCCCCGACTGTGGGCAAGAGACTCTGCGCGTCAACCCGATCTAATCCTCTCCTGATTTTGTACACCTCTATGAGATCACCCCTCATCCTCCTGCGCTCCAGGGAATAGGGTCCCAGCCTGCTCAACGTCTCCCTGTGGCTCAGGCCCCTCGAGTCCTGGTAACATCCTCGTAAATCTTCTCAGTACCCTCTCCGGCTTGCGAGGCAGGTCGATTTTCTTTCTCACAAAGAGTGCTCTTGCCTCTCAGAGTCTTAAAGAATCACCTGCAGGAGAATTTGTAAAGTGACACACAGCCCTGGCACAATGCGTCATGTGTGTAGAATCTGAATCGCACTGTTGTGCATATAAATCAGCCCTGGGTTGTATTAGGTGTGCTGTGTGTCAGAGACAGCTGGAACTGCAGTAATTAGCAGGCCATGCAGGTTTACAAAAAATAATAATATCTGCTTTGTTGCGTTTGGTATTTGAGCCTTTTCAATCTTCGGCGGAGGACAAAGAAGTGGCTTTGAGACGGTAACTGTCCTTTTTTTTAATCCAGAATACGTCTGGTCTTATTAACAGCTGAATCATGGAGTGAATTTTGCAGGTCATAGAATACAATACCTCAAAACTGCAGCAAAAAAAAAACCAAAAAACTGCTAGAGGGACTCAAAGTGCTGGAGCAACTCAGCGGGTCAGGCAGCATCCCTGGAGAACATGGACAGGTGACCTTTCGGATAGGGGGCCCTTTCCTCAGGAACTCAGCGGGTGGAGATGTATCTGTGGATCACGATCTGAAATGTCAACAATTCCTTCCCCATACCCCTATAGACGCTGCTTGACCCACTGACTCCCTGAGACTGCATGGAGGCATTCGAGACTGCAAATACTAAACTCTTAACCAAAATACAAAGTGCTAGAAGGGGCGGCACAGTGGGGTTGCTGCCTCACAGCGCCAGAGACCCCAGGGTTTGATCCTGACTAGGGTGCTGGAGGCATAAGATGATGCTGGAAAAATCGGTAGACAAAAATGCGGGAGAAACTCAGCGGGTGAGGCAGCATCTATGGAGAGAAGGAAATAGGCGACGTTTCGGGTCGAGACCCTTCTTCTGACTGATGTCAGTGGGGGGGGGGGGGGACGGGAAAAGAAAGGAAGAGGCGGAGACAGTAGGCTTTGTGGGAGAGCTGGGGGAGGGGAAGGAGGGAGAAAGCAAGGGCTATCTAAAATTGGAGGTCAATGTTCATACTGCTGGGGTGCAAGTAAATTAACCTGGGAGGAACCCAGCAGGTCAATTTAGTTTAGTTTAGTGTAGTTTAGAGATAGTGCATGGAATTTGGCGCTTCGACCCACCTCGTCCACACTGAGCAGTGATCACACATACACTAGTTCTAGCCTACACACCAGGAACAATTTACAGAAGGCAATTAACCTGCAGATCTGCAAATCTAATTTGAGGAAGGACATTCTTGCTTCTGCAGTTGTGCAGAGTTCCAGTGAGACCACACCTGGACTATTGTGTGCAGTTTTGGTCCCCTAATTTGAGGAAGGACATTCTTGCTATTGAGGGAGTGCAGCGTAGGTTTACAAGGTTAATTCCCGGGATGGCGGGACTGTCATATGCTGAGAGAATGGAGCGGTTGAGCTTGTATACTCTGGAGTTTAGAAGGATGAGAGGGGATCTCGTTGAAACGTATAAGATTGTTAAAGGTTTCGATGCACTAGAGGCAGGAAACATGTTCCTGATGTTGGATGAGTCCAGAACCAGGGGACACAGTTTAAGAATAAGGGGTGAGCCATATAGAACGGAGACGAGGAAACACTTTTTCTCACACAGAGAGTTGTGAGTCTGTGGAATTCCTCTGCCTCAGAGGGCGGTGGATACTTTCAAGAGAGAGCTAAAGATAGCGGAGTCAGGGGATATGGGGAGAAGGCAGGAACGGGGGGTACTGATTGTGGATGATCAGCCATGATCACATTGAATGGCGGTGCTGGCTCGAAGGGCCAAATGGCCTACTCCTGCACCTATTGTCTATTGTCTATTGTCTTTGGGATGTGGGAGGAAACCAGAACACCCGGCGAAAACCCGCATGGTCACAGGGAGAGTGCAGAAACTCCGTACCGGCAGCACCCAAAGTCAGGATCAAACTTGGGTGTCAGGCACTGCGAGGCAGCAACTCTAACACTGTGCCACAGGCAGGATCTGTGGACGGAATGGACAGGCAACGTTTTGGGTCAAGACCCTTTTCCAGATAGATATGTTGAGAACTGGAGCCACTTACTGAAGTGTTCTGACACTGGACACTGGTACTGTTGAAACGTAAGGCTGGCACACGCTGCTCCACTCCCTGGATGTTGAGGATGCACTCATAGCCACGCTGGCCTGACTGGGGCTGCGGAAGGTTCCTGGACTTCAGCGTGATGGGCTTCACCACTCCCACTGGCATCAGTATCTTCTCAGCAGCCAGCAGCTGGGGGCAGTCCTGAGGAGAGAGAACAGGAGCAACTTCATCATGAAACCCAAAATCAGCAGAGTGGCGGATCGCGGGGAAGGTCGGCACGGAAGTCGATATCAAAACATGGGGGGGACCGGGGGGGGGGGGGGGGGGGGCACAATTTCTTGGCGGTCGCGCTCGCATGCACGCGCGCGCACACACACACACACGCAAAGCTTCGGAGGCTTCAGCCGTGGGCTCTGTGGACGGTAATTAGTGACGGGTGCAGGCAGTCGCCGAAAAAAACAGGTCCTTTAATTTCCCACCGAGTCTTCAGCTCCCACTAGTCGAGATGCTGTAACTTGCTGATAAAAGCATTGAAGGTTTTTCCGAAGGTGGATTTCCTTCTGAAATGTAGCAAACTATATGTAGCAATACATGTTTCACAAAACATGGGGGGGATCGTCCCCCACCTCTGAAAACATGGAGGGGACCCGCCCCCCGCCCCGTCCCCCCCGGGATCTGTTACATCCACCCAATCTATTCCTCATACGATTTTATACACCTCTATAAGATGGATGGGTGTGGATGTGGAGAGGACGTTCCCAGTAGTGGGGAGACTAGGACAGAGGTCAGAGCTTTAGAATGAAAGGACATTCATAGAAACATAGAAACATAGAAAATAGGTGCAGGAGTAGGCCATTCGGCCCTTCGAGCCTGCACCGCCATTCAATATGATCATGGCTGATCATCCAACTCAGTATCCTGTACCTGCCTTCTCTCCATACCCCTTGATCCCTTCAGCCACAAGGGCCACATCTAACTCCCTCTTAAATATCGCCAATGAACTGGCCTCAACTACCTTCTGTGGCAGAGAATTCCAGAGAATTTTAGGAAGGAGATGAGGAGGAATTTATGTTTAAGAAGGAACCTGCAGTTGGAAAATCGAAGGTAGACAAAAGTGCTGGAGAAACTCAGCGGGTGCAGCAGCATCTATGGATCGAAGGAAATAGGCAACGTTTCGGGCCGAAACCCTTCTTCAGACTGAAGTAGGGTGAGGGGGAGGGGGGGGGGGGGGGGGGGGGGGGAAGAAAGGAGAAAGGAAGAGGAGGAGCCAGAGGGCTGAGAAAGGGAGGAGGCAGCAAGGGCTACCGGAAATTGGAGAACTTTATTCAGTCAGAGGGTGATGAATCCGGAATTCTTTGCCACAGAAGGCTGTGGAGGCCGTAAATGGATAGAGATAGCTAGATTCTTAATTAGTACGGGTGTCAGGGGTTACGGGGAGAAGGCAAGAGAATGGGGTTAGGATGGAGAAATAGATCGGCCATGATTGAACGGCGGAGCCGACTCGATGGGCCGAACGGCCTCATTCTGCTCCTACCACCTATGACCTTGTGAAGATCAAAGATCTTTCTTCATAAGATTTTATAGAAACATTGTTTCATAGCCAAACAAGCGAAGAAAGTGGCCTTCAAAAGCACTGGCATTTGGCACGTCCTTGGAAGGGCTGTGTTGGAAGGAACTGCAGAAGCTGTTTTAAACCAAACATTGACACAAAACGCTTGGGAGGAAGGAATGAGATGTTTGTCGAGACCCTTCTTCAGACTGACGTCGGGTGGGGGGGGGGGGGGGGGAGATAGATAAGGAAGTGTGAAGGTGTGAACACAGGGCACAAGCAAAGGGCGAATGGAGAACAAGGAAAATGGAGATTAGATCATTGTCAGCTGGGAGAAGGTCACAACAAAAGATAAAATGTAGTGGGAGACTTTTTAATAAGTAAGTGTGAATGTGTGAAAACAGGGCCAAGGGAATGGACTAGCAGGTGAGCAGGCCTGTTATAGCTGCCGACAGCAACACGTAATGGGAATGAGAAAAGAACACATCGAAAACTGACCCACTGCAGGCAACTTGTCTGGTGGCTGCGTCTGAACTTAGCGCGGGCGGGAAGAGTGTCAGGGTTGGACACAACTTGAGGTTCATTAACTTGACTAAATCCTTGGCCTTCTGAAAGACGCCACTACTTTGCATATGAAATGGCTTCACACCGAGAGGAAGGAACAAGGGGTCTGAAGAGCCTCAGCGCAAAACTGACAACCTTACACAAAGCTGGACTTTATCAGCTTTACATGGCTGTCATTTGAAGTAATTGAAATTTAATGAGACTTTATTCCTTCCAACGGGTTTGCGCACAGGGCCCTTCAGAAGGGAAAAGCAACACTCCAGGTCAACTTCTCTATCTCTCTCTCTCCCCGTATATTTCGTACACAGATCAATGTTCTCGCAAAGGTCAAACTATTTAACACATTGCAACTGCCGAGTGTATCTGTGAGTCCATCGGAACTGATCTCACTCCTCTTGTCTGTTCCGTGACTCTCTTTCATTCGGACGTGTTTGGGGTTTTCCCCTGGCCGATTGAGCGAGAACAAAGGCGGTGGAGGAATTGCTGAGGCCACGGAAGCGCTTGGCAAGGGAGAGCCGTGATGAAGCACGTTATTCCCCTCTCGTCCCCCGCATCCGCGGCGTTAGCTGCCCCCTGGCCGGGATGACTCCGCATCAGTCAGCTCCACGGAGGTGGGACTGGGCATTGAGAGATGCCGAGGGGAAACAGATCCAATATAGACACGAAAAGCTGGAGTAACTCAGCGGGTCAGGCAGCATCTTTGGAGGAGTGGAATAGGTGACGTTTCGGGTCGAGACCCTTCTTTAGACGAGTCCGTGTTGACCCGTGCTATCCCACTTGCTCGTCCACTCCCTACACGCTCGGGGGCAATTTACAGATCGGGTTGTCAACTATCTTACTCCCAAATAAGGGCAAAAAAGTCAAAATAAGGGACAAATCTCCGACGGCAATTTGTTGACGGACTCGGCCGTGCCTGGGTGAGTGATGAGTTGGCCCCGGGTGCTGGACTGCACACAAAGCCCAGCCGGCGGGCCAGCTGAGGGGTTTTGGCCCGGGCCGCGCGACGTCGCGCGCAAAGTCCGGCGCCCCATCCAACTCATGAACCGATGATCGGCCATGAGGCGGTGGTGTCAGCGGGAAGCGAAGGTCCGAAGGTCGGACAACTGGCCGGGCTGCTGACCGGCGGGGTCACGGGCGAGGCGCTGCTGCTGCTGCACTCCATGGGCTGCACTACGTCGGGGAAGGGTGAGGCGGGGCCGGACGCGGCGCTCGGTCCCGACAGTCCCCTCGACCCGAGTAGCTGCAGTCAAATACGGGACAAGGGCGGTCCCGTATGGGACAAACCAATTTAGCCCAATATACGGGATGTCCTGGCTAATACGGGACAGTAGTCAACCCTATTTACAGAGGGCAATTTACCTGCAAACTCGCGCGTCTTTGGGACGTGGGAGGAAACCCATGCGGTCACAGGGTCAATAATGGACAGAGGAACAAGGAACTGCAGATGCTGGTTTACAAAAAAGGACACAAAGTGCTGGGACACAAAGTCTGAAGAAAGGTCCCGATACGAAACGTGACCTATCCATGTTCTCCAGAGATACTGCCTGCGTTACTCCAGCCCTCTGTGTCCTTTCTTGGGTTAATTCTATACATCTTCCTCTACAACCCTAGAAAATATCTTCCTTCCAGGCCCAGTCGATGGAAGATTAATCCTCTCAGTCTCGTAGTTTTGATCTGACCGCCAGTTTTGAAAACTTTTCAAGTTTTATTTTGACTGTATTTATTACATACACGCATCTGTTCTGGAATTGGTGCTGACACTGTTGCTAATGGACGGGTCTTCTGGCAGTGTGTGACACCTTGAAAATGTGGTGACAACAGGACATCACCTTTAATCGCAGGAGACCAGGTGCTGGGTTGGTGGAGCAACCCAGATACAAATCCCAGCAACAATGAGGAACATATTCAGGACAAGGATGGAATACTATCCTTGGGATGGAGTCTGAAGAAGGATCTCTACCCGAAACGTCACCCATCCCTATACTCCACACCTGACTCGCTGAGTTACTCCAGTACTTTGTTCCCTGTTGTGTATTAACCAGCATCTGCAGTTCTTAGTGAAAGGCCTGACTTGAGTGGATGTGGAGAGATGTTTCCACCAGTGGGAGAGTCTAGGACTAGAGGCCACAGCCTCAGAATAAAAGGACGTACCTTTAGAAAGGAGAAAACGAGGAATTTATTTAGTCAGAGGGTGGTGAATCTGTGGAATTAATTGCCACAGATGGCCGTCAATGGATATTTTTAGGGCGGAGATTGACAGATTCCTCATTAGTGCGGGTGTCAGGGGTTACGGGGGGAAGGCAGGAGAATGGGGTTGAGAGGGAAAGATAGATCACCCATGATTGAATGGCGGAGAAGACTTGATGGGCTAAATGACATAATTCCACTTCCATTATTTATGAACTTCTGCACATAACAATGGGAGTAACTGGACCTAAGTTACAAGTACATCATGACCAAGCCTCTACAATTGACCCAATGCCACCACCAGGACTATGGGCCTTAATGGCCATGTTAAGACTCTAACAATACAACTTAGAATTGCCCCTGATCCACTGCGATATTGATTTGTTGACACGAGCCCAGAATATCTGGACTACTTAGCTTTGCTGGCAATAATTTTGCACTCTCAGTGAATGATCAATAATCTCGCACCAATCTCGTGCCTTTCGCTTCCTCGGCTAACGAGTGCCCTTTCATCTGGCACGCATGCCTGCTGCTTGCTGCTACAGTGTGTTCCTGCACACATTCATCTGTATTAAACGAACATCTGTTGAGACAATGGTGTGCGCGGGCTCGGCTCAGGGGGATTAAATGGATGGAAATGCCAAATGGAAATCCAAATCTGCAGATGCTGGAGCTCCAAATTCGAACAGGATGCACTCAGCAAGCCAGGCAGCAATTGTGGAAAGTGAAACAGTATGTAGAGCCTTTAGCCAATCTTCCCGTTTAGTTTGAGTTTCGAGATACAGCACGGAAACAGGCCCAGCGGCCCACCGAGCCCGCACCCACCAGCGGTCCCCGCACATTAACACTACCCTACACGCTCGGGACAATTTTTACATTCACAGCCAGCCGATTCACCTACAAACCTGTGCCTCTTTGGGGTGCGAGAGGAAACAGAAGCTTTCGGAGAAAACCCTTGCAGGTCACGGGGAGGACGCACAAACTCCGTACAGACAGCGCCCAGTCAGGATCGAACCCGGCAGCAACGCTATCGCTGCGCCACCGTGCCGCCCCTTGGCATACCTTTGTTTCCAAAGAGAGTAAAATGGGCCACAAAAGAGAACACACAGATGGCTGCAGCAGCCTTCCATATCTCCGTATTCTCCTGCAGCAGCAGAGAAGGCTTGCCTTCATCAGTCGGGGCAATGAGCATAGGAATGAAGGAGTCATGATGATGCAGCTTAATGAGTCTTTTCTTCAGCTGCATTTCGAATATTGCATGCAGTTCTGGTCATCCCATTGCAGGAAGAACGTGGAGGTTTTGGGGAAGAGGTTTGCCACAATACTGTGTGGCTTGGAGGGAATTCCACATTAGGGGAAGTTGGACATACTTGGATTGTTTTCTCCGGAACGTCAGAGGTTGAAGGAAGTCTGGTGGCAGTAGATATAGCTATGAGCGACATAGATAAGCTCGGCAGTCAACCTTGCTCCCAGGCTGAAAATGTCAAAAACTAGAAGGCATAGCTTTTATCGTGATTTAAGAGAGAGTTAGATCGAGCTCGAGGGGCTGGTGGAGTCAAGGGATATGGGGAGAAGGCAGGCGCGGGTTATTGATGGGGGACGATCAGCCGTGATCACAATGAATGGTGGTGCTGGCTCGAAGGGCGAATGGCCTCCTCCTGCGCCTATTTTCTATGTTTCTATGTGAGTAGCAAAATTGAAAGCGGATGTGCAGGGCAAGTTTTTCACACAGATAGTGCTGGGTGCCTGGAGCGAGCACACTGCCAGGTACAATAGCGGGTTTTAAGAAGCTCTTAGATAGGTACATTAATGTGCAGGAAATGGGGGGGGTATAGATCACGTGCAGGCAGATTAATTTAACTTGGCCTCGTGTTCCACACAGTCAGTGTGGGCCACAGGGCCTGTGTTGTACTGGTCTAATTTCTATTTATCCATCTATTCCTTGTTCATTACCTGTTTTTAATTGTTCTACCATTGTTGCCGGTGACTGGGCTGCCTTGAGCCTAAACTCCTAATCTGATCCGACCATGGCCTCTGTGCCCATTTACTGCCTGACCATCATCACCCCTGACTTCCCTCCGATTAAAAGTCCACTTGGGCCTTGAATACGTGAACCCTGCAGGCTTCTGGACTTAGTTTAGTTTAGACATTCACGAGTCTGCGCCGACCAGCGATCCCCGCACACGAACACTATCCTACGCACACTGGGGGCAATTCACAATTATACCGATCCAATTAACCTAAACGTCTTCTGAGTGTGGGAGGAAACCCGAGCTCCCGGAGAAAACCCACGCAGGTCACGGGGAGAACGCACAAACTCCGTACAGACTAACACCCGCAGTCGGGATCGAACCCGGATCTCTGGCGCTGTGAAGCAGCAACTCTACCGCTGCGCCCGGAATTCCTCAACGACTGTGCTGCTACCTTCTGCATAGAGAGAGGCTTCGGACATGGGGCACTGATTGGGGATGATCAGCCACGATCACATTGAATGGTGGTGCTGGCTCGAAGGGCCGAATGGCCTCCTCCTGCACCTGTTGTCTATTGTCTATCACCCTTGATGTATCCAGGTCCAATCTCCATACACACCTTTCCACTGAACCCCTCCCCCAATAGAGGAAAGCATATTCTGCATTACTTTTATATCCCAGTTAATAATCACAACAGAGCCGGCATTGTTGAAATATTTGGTTTACACCACTTTTTTGCAATGTAAGATGAGTTGCTTTGATCAATCCATAATCTCCCATTACTTTTTTGGACACAAAACAGCGGCAGCTGTGGATAAGGTTGCCTTTCTGATCTGCTTCCAAACTGGTATCATTTACAATACTAAGACAATGACAACCATCTCATTTATGTAATGGCCACTTAATATGCTGAACATCTTTCACAGCCACGGCGTTCCATTTACCCTTTGACTCTCACCAAGCTCTGGTTGTAAGGTAACAGGAAGTGCAAGAACTGATGCCCTTCATCTGCTCTTGATGGGTAGACACCGCTTGTAAGCCATTCCCCTCCACTCCAGTCCTCCACCGAGGAATCCTTTCCATGTTAGTACTTCTAACCCTGCCTCTCTCGTGCAAACATTTTCTGTTAACATGTTTCTACAGGAGCTGGCAGGAAAGGGCCAGGGGTTCAGGATCTTTGGATCCTTTGAGATCTCTTCCGGGGCAGATGTGGCCTGTGCAAGAGGGACAGGTTGCACCTGAACTGGAGGTGAGACCAGTATCCTGGGAGGGAGACACAAAGTGCTGCAGGAACTCAGCTGTCAGGCAGCATTCCCGGAGGAAAAGGACGGGTGATCTTTCGGGTCTGGCACCCTTCTTCAGATTCGGAACGAGGATGGGCGACGCTTCGGGTCGGAAACCTTCGTCCTTCGCTGGTGAAGCCGAACAGATTTACGCGGCTGTCGTCTCCACTCTGGAACAGCCGAGACCATTGAGGGGGGGGGGAAAAGCAAAATACTGCAAATAAAAATAGAAGTTGCAGTAAGTACTTGCCTCAACTCTGAATGGGCATCCCTTTAGTCCCCAGCCATACTTCAAGGGTTATTCTGTTTTATGGGCAGTGGGTCAGTTAAACGTCAGGCAACACACAGTATGTGGATGCAGAGAGATGCAAGAGTTGACAGCAACCTGGAACATTGATTCAGTCTTTACCACAGAGTTTATCCAGCATGTGCTGCCATTACTTCCAAAGAGATGACAATAGACAATAGGTGCAGGAGTAGGCCATTCGGCCCTTCGAGCCAGCACCACCATTCAATGTGATCATGGCTGATCATCCCCAATCAGTACCCCGTTCCTGCCTTTCTCCCCATATCCCCTGCCTCCGCTATCTTTAAGTCCGCTGTCTTTGTCAGGGGTTTGGGCAGCCTCAACTTAGACCAACCGAGCACAGTCCCAAGACGTCTTTAAATCTGCTATAACATGGCTAACAGCGGCCCTGTGGTCATAGAATCACAAATTAATCCAGGGCCAAACGGAGAACTCCATGCCTTGACTGCACAGTGCTATTCACAAACTGTAAAGCTTTTGGTTTTGTTTATTGACACGTGTGCCGAGTTACTCCAGCACTTTGTGCCTTTCCTTGGTAAACCAGCATCTACAGTTCCTCGCTTCTACATTTTGACTGCTTCACTGCGAAATCTCCTCAAGGTATGCCTACCTTGGAAGGGCTTTCCTCCTCTCCTCTCCCCCTCGCTCACTGACTCTGCTGGCATTTTTCACCCCACCCCCACAGTTTGAAGGAGGGTCCCGACCCGAAACGCCGTCCATTCATGTCCCCCAGAGGTGCAGCCTGACCCGCTGAGTTACCCCAGCACTTTTAGTGTGTCTTTCCGAGGGAAACCGGCATCTTCAGTTCCTGGTTTCCATCTAGTGTCATACTCTGCCATGCTTACCAATTCTCTGACTTCAGTTTTCTTACTCGGATAATTAATTTGAAAGGCAAATCAATGTTACGCCTCAACACTGATGGCTGTCCCTTTAGTGCCCAACCAGGCTTCAAGATTCATCCCATTTTACGGGCCATGGGTCAGTTAAATGTTGACGGAGTCAAGAGGAGATTTGGATTTATAGTTCTTGTGGGGAGAATCAACGGCAGAATAATTGAGCACAAGCTTGTTTTATTGCACTGTTGATTCAAGGGAGTTGTTTTATAACGTGCAGTGATTATCCATTGGTCTTTACTCAAGGCACGTACTTGTCCTTCACAACCCTTGCACCACGCAGGCATTATGTAGCTCCCACGCTGACAAGCCCCAGCACTCTCATTCCACAGCGTACGTTCATAAGTCACAGGAGCAGAATTAGGCCATTCGGCCCATCAAGTCTACTCCGCCGTACAATCAGGGCCGATCAGTCTTTCCCTCTCAACCCCTACTCCCCACAACCCCTGACACCCTAACATCCTCATCAAGAATCTATCAATCTCCGCCTTAAAAATATCCATTGACGGCCTCCACAGCCTTCCGTGGCAACGAATTCCACAGATTCTGGCTAAAGAGATTCCTCCTCATCTTCTTTCCAAAGGTGATGTCCTTTTATTCTGAGACTGTGCCCTCTGGTCCTACACTCTCCCACTGGTGGACACATCCTCTCCACATCCACTCTATTCGGGACTTTCATTGTTCGGTAAGTTTCAATGAGGTCCCCCCCCTCATCTTTCTAAACTCCAGCGGGTACAGGCCCAGTGCTGTCAAATGGTCACCATATGTTGTGCACCCGCTGAGTTTCTCCAGCTTTTTGAGTAAATTCTCCAGGTAACACCATATGTTTAACCTGATCATTCCTGGGATCATTCTTGTAAACCTGCCCTGGACCCTCTCCGACAGCAGCAGCATGTCCTTTCTCAGATATGGGGCCCAAATCCCATATCTCAGCATGTCCATATTCCTTTGCCCAGACAGCTGCTGGGCTCCATTTTGTCAGGCAGAAAGACGTCTGCCGTGGGTCGCAGCTCTGGATAAGGAGCTTATAGTTGCCGTTGGGAGAGTGGGCAGGGGCAACAAGGGGGGGGGGGGGGGGGGTGAGGGTGGGGGAGAGATGGAGGCTGAAGACAAGGAAAAAAGTATTTTGGTCAAACTCCGGAAAGCACTGCAGTGAAGCTCCTCAACGCCCTTCATTTTTTCCCTGGCCTGCTGAGTCCTGCTAAATGTTAACACTGCAATAGGATCGCAACACGGTGCTGGCTCGAAGGGCCGAATGGCCTCCTCCGTACCGATTTTCCATGTTTCTATTTTCTTTTTTTTTTTTATTAGAGTATGTAGGCAGTGACTTAGCAAACCCATATTATGATAGCAATATTTCGTGTACAACAGTCTTACATTATTAATATTATCAAGTGAATCATTTTGTCTCTAATATTTTTTTTTTATAAAGAGAGAAAAACAGAAAGAAAAAGAAAATAAAAATAAAAAAAAAATCATAAAGGAATATAAGATATATAGAATATAACTTTTCATCTAATGGCAAGTTTCAGCTTTCCCTTACCCTCTCAATGAAAGAAGACCATATTCTAACATCCATTGCAAATCTGATTCTTTCCAGTATCCGACAGTAATCAATTGTGGAGGATATAGCCTTTCCAAAATTTTAATATTAATTTGTTCTCAATTATTATACTGTAATCTAGGAAATTTCTTTGACTTGTTGTAAGAATTAAAAATTTGTTCTGATATTCCAAGTATTATTAATTTTGAGTCCGGATCCAGTTTAGTATTAATAACTTCCGAAGTTATTCTAAAAATCTTAATCCAGAAATTCTTAATTTTTATACAATTTGCAAAAGTATGCGTTAAATTAGCCTCTGGATGCTGACATTTATCACAGATAGAGGAGACCTGTGGAAAGATTCTATTCAATTTAACTTTTGAATAATGTAATCTAAATAATACTTTAAATAGTATTAAAGCATGTCTGGAGTTTAACGAGCATTGATGTATATATTGTATTATTTGAGTGTAATCCATAAATCTGTTGCAGTTCCTGAAATGAAAGAAAAGTGCCTTTCTTATAAAGGTGTTCCATCTTTTTGATTCCATAGTTTTTCCATTGTATAAAGCCTTTATCCAGCATGGAAGGTTTGAATAAGGGATTGTTTACATTAGGGAGAGGTGGTATATTATCCAATTTTAAAGCCTTTTTAAGTTGTTTCCAGATTCGTGTACCACTATATATTATAGGGTTTTCCCTATCGTTTTTTTAATGCAATTTTGTCGGTGCAAATATAATTGAACAGATTTCAAAATGTAAACAGTCCTCCTTTTCCATCCTTAACCAGTCTGGTTGTTGATCCATTTCTTCCAGCCTAAAATTCATGTTTTTAATATGGACTGCCCAAAAATAAAACAGAAAATTTGGAAGAGCAAAACCTCCATTAATCTTTGATTTACATAAATGTTTTTTATTTATTCTATGATTCTTGTAATCCCAGATGAAACTTGTAACAGTGGAGTCTACTTTAAAAAAAAAAGATTTTGGAATATATATCGGGATTGACTGAAATAAGTACAGTAATTGCAGCAGAAAAATCATTTTTATAGCATTAATTCTACCGAACATTGAAATAGGCAGTGTTTTCCAGTATTGGATATTCTTATTTAGTTTATTCAGTAAAGGTGGGAAATTTGATTTAAATAAAGAACTATACGCCTTAATTACATAAATACCTAGTATTTAAATTTTTCTTCAACTATTTTAAAAGGTGATTGTTGTAGTATATGTAAATTATGATCCGTTATTGGCATGATTTCGCTTTTATTCCAATTAATTCTATATCCTGAGAACTGACCGAATTGAGTTATTAGATTTAATAAATTTGGAATACTAATTTCTGGCTTTGTAATATGTATTAGTACATCATCTGCATATAGAGAAATGTTATTCATTGTATCTTTCGTATTGTACACATGTATTTCTGGATTAGATCTGACATTTTCTGCGAATGGTTCAATTGCTAAATCGAATAAAAATGGGGATAACGAGCATCCTTGTCTACAACCTCTAGAAAGATTAAATTTAGTTGATAACATTTGGTTTGTTAGTAGTCTAGCTGTTGGGTTAGAGTATAAAAGTTTAACCCATGTACAGTACTTCTCTCCCAATTGAAATTTTTCCATCACTGAAAATAAATATGGCCATTCTACTTGATCAAAGGCTTTTTCAGCATCTAGCGAAATAATTGCTAGATCTGCATTAACAATTCTATTTGAATATATAATATTAAATAATCGTCTAAGATTGTAAAATGAGTGACGTTTTGGGATAAAACCTGTTTGATCAGAGTGTATTAATTTGTTAATTACTAAGCTCAATCCATAAGATAGGGTTTTAGTTAATATTTTCTGATCAGTATTTAATAGAGCTATTACTCTATATGATGCCCGGTCTTCCAGATCCTTATCAGTTTTAGGTATAAGTATTATTGTAGATTCATTTAAAGTTTCCGGGAGTTGCTGTTGAGTATAAACTTGTTTATACAGTGTTTGTAAGCGTGGAGAATTCAGATCATAACATTTTTTATAAAATTCTGAACTTAGGCCATCAGGGCCGGCGGCCTTTCCATTTTTTAACCATCTAATTGACTCTTCGATATCTTTAGTCGTTATTTCAGCTCCTAATAATTCTTGCTCTTGCAGATCTAAGCCTTTAAGGTTTTGTAAATTTCTGTAAAAATGCTTCCAATCCTGTTGATTGTCCTGTCACTTTAGTTGAGTAAAGATTTTGATAGTATTGTGAAAATCTGTCATTAATATCTTTGGGGAGTGTTAGTATTTCTCCCTTTTCTGATCTAATCTTATGTTTCTATTTTCTATGTAACACATTCTGTTTGACCGGGGCTTGAATCCATGTACTTTGATCCAAGTTGTTGGAGAGATTTTTGTTATTCATGTTTTACGTGCAGTGTGGAGGTCTCAATTTTTTTTCCGTTTATTATGTTATCTATGAGTACTGTGTTTTTACAGGCCTGTTATGCTGCAAGCAAAAATATCATTGTTCCATTGTCGGCGCATATGGGAATTAAACTTGAGTGACGACTCTCAACAGTCATTCACAATGTCTATCCCTAATTGTGCAGGAAGGAACCTGCAGGTGCTGGTTGGCATCAAAGATAGACACAAAAAGATAGACTCTTTTTCACACAGAGAGTTGCGAGTCTGTGGAATTCTCTGCCTCAGAGGGCGGTGGAGGCTGGTTCTCTGGATACTTTCAAGTGGGAGCTAGATAGGGCTCTTAAAGATAGCGGAGTCAGGGGATATGGGGAGAAGGCAGGAACAGGATAGTGATTGGGGATGATCAGCCATGAATCACATTGCCTCGAAGGGCCGAATGGCCTACTCCTGCATCCATTGTCTATTGTCTATAATGCTGGAGTAACTCAGTGGGACAGGCAGCATCTCTGGAGAAAAGGAACAGGTGACGTTTCGGGTCGAGACAAACTAGAGGTAAGAAAAGGTACAGAGAACAAAAGAATGAAAGGGATAAAAAGAACAAATCAACGGCAGCAACATTGTAGGCTCCACCTTTCTTTGATCATTATTGTCATCTTTGGTTTCTTCTTTTCAAACCTTTCATTCTTTGTCCCCTTTCATACGTCTAGTTTCCCTCTCCCCTGACTCCCAGGCTGAAGAAGTGTCTCGACCCAAAATGCCACCTATTCCTTTCGTCCAGAGATGTTGCCTGATCCGCTGAGTTACTCCAGCAATGTGTGTCAGCTATAAATCTGCCCCATTGGTGAATGTGGAGGCATGTAGAGGCTAGACAGTAGACAATAGACAACAGGTGCAGGAGTAGTGGATGCGGCCCCTCGAGCCTGCACCACCATTCAGCAGAACCATTCACCATACACCTCTTTAAGATTATCACTCAGTCTCTTGGACTCCCAGCCCAGTCAGAAAGTCCCAGCCTAATCTTTCCTTATAGCTCAGGCCTACGAGTCCTGGAAACATCTTCGTAAATCTTCTAGCTTAACGACATCCTTCCTATAGCAAGGTGACCTAAAGTGAATACAATACTCCTTTACAACTGTAACATGACGTCCCAATGTCTACACTCAGTACCCAGGCTGATGATAGACAATAGACAATAGGTGCAGGAGTAGGCCATTTGGCTCTTTGAGCCAGCACTGCCATTCAATGTGATCATAGGTGATCATCCCCAATCAGTACCCCGTTCCTGCCTTCTCGCCATATCCCCTGACTCCGCTATCTTTAAGAGCCCTATCTAGCTCTCTCTTGAAAGTATCCAGAGAACCGGCCTCCACCGCCCTCTGAGGCAGAGAATTCCACAGACTCTTTGCTAGACTGGACACAGATGGCAGATTTCCTCTTCTGAAGGATATTAAGGAACAACACCAATCTTTTGAATATTATTACCGATAGCTAGAATTATTTTTAAAAGAACAGCTTCTTATTTAATTACTTGAATTGAATTTCCTTAGCTGTAGTGCTGGGATTTGAACTCATGTTAAGTTTAGTTTAGAGATACAGCACGGAAACAGGCCCTTTGGCCCGCCAAGTCTGCGCTGACCAGCGATCTCCGTACACCAGCACTATCCTATAATTGCTAGGGACAATTTAAATTCTTTACCCAAGCCAAATTCACCGACAAACCTGTACGTCTTTGGAGTGTGGGAGGAAACCGGAGCAGCCGGAGAAAACCCTCGAGGTCACGGGGAGAACGTACGCACGCACAAACCCGGGTCACCGGCGGTGTGAGGCAGCAACTCTACCACTGCGCCACCGTGCCGCCCATAATGTTATAGGGTCAATGTCCAGGCCTCTGTATGCTAGCCCTGCCCTTAGCTATCACACCTGCAATCTCCTGATGTAATAATAACAGGCCAGCCCTTATATAATAGCCCTTAAGGGGTTGGACAGGCTAGATGCAGGAAGATTGTTCCCGATGTTGGGGAGGTCCAGAACAAGGGGTCACAGTCTAAGGATAAGGGGGAATTCCTTTAGGACTGAGATGAGGAAAACATTTTTCACACAGAGAGTGGTGAGTCTCTGGAATTCTCTGCCACAGAAGGCAGTTGAGGCCAGTTCATTGGCTATATTTAAGAGGGAGTTGGATGTGGCCCTTGTGGCTGAAGGGATCAGGGGGTATGGAGAGAAGGCAGGTACAGGATACTGAGTTGGATGATCAGCCGTGATCATATTGAATGGCGGTGCAGGCTCGAAGGGCCGAATGGCCTACTCCTGCACCTATTTTCTAAGTTTCTATGTTTCTATAATGAACTGTGATTAGACACAAAATGCTGGAGTAACTCAGCGGGACAGGCCGAGAGAAGGAATGGATGATGTTTTGGGTCGAGACTCGAGACCCTTCTTCATCCCAAACTGTGGTCACGGCTTCACCAAACAGAGAATGTGAACAAGCACCGTTTCACCACGTGCACTCGTCTTGGCCGCATTACTTGCACGGCATGCAACTGGGAATATCGGAAACCCACTGTGCAGAAGAAACTAGAGGAGACCAGCTGTCTCATCTTGCCACCAGGCTAAGCCAAAAACAGCAGCAATGATTAAGGAGCATGCATCAGGATGCAAGAACAGCAAGGAATGTACGGGAGGCTAATCCTAGTTTGACTTGCACTTGTAAATGGAATTCGGGCAGGAAAACGTTAAATAAAAATTGCAAACTCAAGGTTTTCCACACCGACACTGTTCACTCCTTAAACTCAAGGTTTTCTGAGGATTAACTGCTTACGATAAGATAGTAACCAGCACACAGCGAGCATTGGTAATTTTCTGATACCTCTTTCAAAAATTCCAGCTTTACATAATTCCTTGAATTTAAATTCCTCAGCTGCCAGAGGGGGATTTGAACTCGTGTCCCTGAGTCAACGGTCGAGCTCTTTGGTAAAGAGGAGGCGCTATCAAGAAGAGCAGGTGCTTGGCACAAGTTGTACGGTTTCTCAAATTACTCAGTTCTCCCAGGCCTTTGTATCTTCAGCATGGAGATAAGCCGTTCAGGGAAGAGACACCTGTAATCGTAAGTTTGCTTTCCTTGCGAGGGAGCCAATGTTATTCATGCTAGAGTTTGTGCCCAGTATGAAGGACAACACAGTGGTGCTGCTGGGAGATCTGCTGCCTCACGCTGCCGGAGACCCAGGTTCGATACCGATCCCGACCGAGGGTGGATTTTGCAGGTTCCACCTGCGACCGCGTGGGTTTCCTCTGGGTGCTCTGATTTCCTCCCACATCCCAAAGATGTGCACGTCTGCAGGTTAATTAGCCTTCGTAAATTGCATCGAGTGCACTGGAGGCTTATTAAACCTGGATTGGCACGTTGCTCAATGTATACAAAGCACGGATTCTCCTATTTCCGCGACCCATTATTCAGACTAACAGTCACAATTTGCAGCTCCTCCAATCCTTTTGCCTCATACCTTTTTATCCATCTCTGGCCTTTGTCCAACCATCTGCCGATCAACCCCCAGCCCAACCCTCACCTCCCTCGCCTATATTCACCTCTTTTCCTGCCCCTCCTCGCCTTCTTCCACCCACTCCCCATCCCTCCAACGATCAGTCTGAAGAAGAGCCCCGACCACAAACGTCGCCTGCCCATGTCCTCCAGAGATGCTGCCCTGACCCGCTGAGTTACTCCAGCACTTTGTGTCTTTTCTTTGTAAACCGGCATCTGCAGTTCCTTGCTTCAACATACACTCATCGTGGCTCCACCGAGGACCAAAGAGGAAAGGAAAGGACCAATGAGGACTGGCTGGCAGACAGGAAGCAAAGAGTAGGAGTAAACGGCTCCTTTTCAGAATGGCAGGCAGTGACTAGTGGGGTACCGCAAGGCTCAGTGCTGGGACCCCAGCTATTTACAATATATATTAATGATTTGGACGAGGGAATTGAATGCAACATCTCCAAGTTTGCGGATGACACTAAGCTGGGGGGCAGTGTTAGCTGTGAGGAGGATGCTAGGAGGCTGCAAGGTGACTTGGATAGGCTGGGTGAGTGGGCAAATGCATGGCAGATGCAGTATAATGTGGATAAATGTGAGGTTATCCACTTTGGTGGCAAAAACAGGAGGGTAGCCTATTATCTGAATGGTGGCCGATTAGGAAAAGGGGAGATGCAACGAGACCTGGGTGTCATGGTACACCAGTCATTGAAAGTAGGCATGCAGGTGCAGCAGGCTGTGAAGAAAGCAAATGGCATGTTAGCATTCATAGCAAAAGGATTTGAGTATAGGAGCAGGGAGGTTCTACTGCAGTTGTACAGGGTTTTGGTGAGACCACACCTGGAGTATTGCGTACAGTTTGGTCTTCTGATCTGAGGAAAGACATTATTGCCATAGAGGGAGTACAGAGAAGGTTCACCAGACTGATTCCTGGGATGTCAGGACTTTCATATGAAGAAAGACTGGATAGACTCTTGGCTTGTACTCGCTAGAATTTAGAAGATTGCGGGGGGATCTTATAGAAACTTACAAAATTCTTAAGGGGTTGGACAGGCTAGATGCAGGAAGATTGTTCCTGATGTTGGGGAAGTCCAGAACAAGGGGTCACAGTTTAAGGATAAGGGGGAAGTCTTGTAGGATCGAGATGAGAAAAACATTTTTCACACAGAGAGTGGTGAGTCTGTGGAATTCTCTGCCACAGAAGGTAGTTGAGGCCAGTTCATTGGCTATATTTAAGAGGGAGTTAGATGTGGCCCTTGTGGCTAAGGGGATCAGAGGGTATGGAGAGAAGGCAGGTACAGGATACTGAGTTGGATGATCAGCCGTGATCATATTGAATGGCGGTGCAGGCTCGAAGGGCCGAATGGCCTGCTCCTGCAGCTATTTTCTATGTTTCTATGTTTCTTTGAAACCAGGATTAAGACTAAGACCCCAGAGGGTGAACCATCACTCTGAGAACAGGTCAGAAGCTGAAGCTGGAGCCTTAATACTGACAAGTGTCTATTTAATACTGACGAGGAGGTTTGAAGGTGGTCGCGGAGTGCATAAGCTGCTGGATGACGTAGTCCATTAATTGTCGGGTGCAACTAGTGGGTGTTTCCACTGGTGGGAGAGTCTAGGACCAGAGAGCACAGCCTCAGATAAAAGGACGTACCGTTAGAAAAGAGATGAGGAGAAATGCATTTCATCAAAGAGTGGTAAATCTGTGGAATCCATTGCCATAGAAGGCTGCGAAGGCCAAGTCAATGGATATTTTGAAGGTGGAGATTGATAGACTCCTGATCAGTACGGGTGTCAGGGGTTCTGGGGAGAAGGCAGGAGAATGAGGTTGAGAGGGAGAAGTAGATCAGCCATGATTGAATGGCGGAGTAGACTTGATGAGCCCAATGGTCTAATTCTGCTCCTTTAACTTATGAACATGAAATTCAATGCCATCATGCCAATCGTGGAAGTGTTATTCAGTTCATAATATGGAATGTTAAAAATCACGAGTTATAATGCTGACACGGTTCCTGATGTAAAACCCCCTGACGATACCCTAACTTAATCTGGCCTACACTGGAACCCTGGACCCAGCAACAAGCTTGAATCTTAAATGGTTTAGCAAGTCACCGAGTGTAAAGCTTTGTCAGTGATGCTAAGGTTGAACTTCCTACTGTTCATTCAGTATGTCATTCGTTAAACTGTGTGAGCCTGACTGCAGTCTCCCATGTACACGGTAACTCTGAGGTTTGTGATCCCCAACACATACTCCTCCACTCCAAGGCCAAATCACTTTTAACAATTCTTGGTAGGGTTATAACGTGGGATTGATTTTAATCAGGTCGGGTGGCGGTAGAGTTGCTGCCTAATGCCCCTGTCCCACTTAGGAAACCTGAACGGAAACCTCTGGAGACTTTGCGCCCCACCCAAGGTTTCCGTGCGGTTCCCGGAGGTTCCTGGAGGTTCCCGAAGGTTTTTGTCAGTCTCCCTAATGGTCGAAAGTGGTTTCCGTTTTAAAAATCGGTAATTTTTTAGTCGAAGCCGGTTGCGACGCTAGTTGAAGGTGGTTGCCGGAGGACAAAAACCTCCGGGAACCGCACGGAAACCTTGGGTGGGGCGCAAAGTCTCCAGAGGTTTCCATTCTGGTTTCCCAAGTGGGACAGGGGCATTACAGTGAATGCAGCACCAGAGACCCGGGTTCGATCCCGACTACGGGTGCTGTCTGTATGGAGTTTGCACGTTCTCCCCGTTACCATCGTGGGTTTTCTCCGAGATCTTCGGTTTCCTCCCACACTCCAAAGACGTGCAGGTATGTAGGTTAATTGGCTTGGTAAATGTAAAAAAAAATTTAAAAATTGTCCCTTGTGGGTATCGGACAGTGTTGATGTGTGGGGATCGCTGGTCTGCGCGGGCCCGGAGGGCCGAAAGGGCCTGTTTCCACCCTGTATCTCTAAACTAGAGTAAAATAACTCGCAGAGTAAATGTGAAGTGTGGATATTATGGTCTAATTCCCATTGTGAAGTTTCTCCGTGAAGCTGAGTATCTGTAGTTCATTTTCCTCGTCTCATTTTCCCACCGTCTTCTTCAGCATGGGCGGGCTTCCAAAGCAGCAGACAGGGGATCTTAAACGACTGAATCTCTCTGAATTAACAATAACCTCATTACTGTCTCAGTTGCGACACAAGGCCCTTGTGTGCTAATTAGATTTGTCAATCACTGCAGCCAACTGACTGAAAGCTGGTGAAAAAACAATCGTTCCTGGAGCAGTCAATCTCCCCCCCGTGACTGACGGCCGCGGCCTTGATCCGAGGTGGAAACGGCCCGGTGCCCAATTTGCTCTGGTTTGCGAAGCTATTGATCCCAGGTAAACGCTACGTGCAGCTGGTGTGACACCCACGGGACCAACGGCGATTACATCACGGCCGCATTCCCACGGCCGTCAGACACGAAAAGCTGGAGTAACTCAACGGGACAGGCGGCATCTCTGGAAAGGAGGAATGGGAGACGTTTCGGGTCGAGACCCTTCTTCAGACTGAGAGTCAGGGAAAAAGGTCGGCGAGAGATATAGACGATGGTGTAGAGAGATAAAGAACAACGAATGAAAGATATGCAAACAAAGTAACGCCCTAAACGTTGCCTATTTCCTTCGCTGCATAGATGCTGCTGCACCCGCTGAGTTTCTCCAGCATTTTTGACGACCTTCGATTTTCCAGCATCTGCAGTTCCTTCTTAAACATTGTTATCTGTTTGTTGGGTGAAAACGGGAAGCTTTTGAGGCAGAGCAGAGCCTCACCAGGAGCAACCACAGGTCAGCCTATAGGGTTGCTGTCGTTTGGCTTGTCCCCAACACCTCTCACCAACTCCTACAGGTGCTCCGTAGAGAGCATTTTATCGGGATGCATCACAAGCTTGGTTTGGGAACAGCTCCATCCAAGACGGCCAGAAATTGCAGGCCAGACCATCACACAATTCCTTCTACCCTCCCTTCTATTGACTCCATTTATACCTCGCGCTGCCTCCGCAAGGACGAGTCGCACCCTGGCCACTCCCTCTTCTCCCATCGGGCCACGGGTACAGAAGTGTGAAAACGCACACCTCATATATCGGTGAGACCAAGCAGGCTTTGGCGATCGCTTCGCTGAACACCTCCGCTCGGTCCGCATTAACCAACCCGACCTCCCGGTGGCTCAGCACTTCAACTCCCCCTCCCATTCCGTATCCGACCTCTCGGTCCTGGGCCTCCTCCACGGCCAGAGTGAGCAACACCGCAAATTGGAGGAACAGCACCTCATATTCCGCTTGGGGAGTCTGCATCCTCTGGGCTTGAACATTGAATTTTCTCAATTCTGTTAACCCTTGCTGTCTCCTCCCCTTCCCACCTCTCCCTCAGCCCTCGGGCCCTGGCATTCCCTCTCTCTCTATCTCCCTCCCCCACCCTAGTCGCACTAGCTTCTCATTTTCTCACTACAAACAGCTTACAATGGCTTGTTCCCTTTATCATCGATACTTTTTTGCATATCTTTCATTCACTGTTCTTTATCTCTCCACATCACCGTCTATATCTCTCGTTTCCCTGATCCCTGACCAGTCTGAAGAAGGGTCTCGACCCGAAACGTCGCCTATCTCATTCGATCCTTAGATGCTGCTGCACCCGCTGAGTTTCTCCAGCCTTTTGTGTACTCCAGATTCAGGGACAGGTTCTTCCCAGCTGTTAGCAGGCAACTGAATCATCCTACCACAACCAGAGAGCAGTGCTGAACTACTATCCGCCTCATTGGTGACCCTCGGACTATCCTTGATCGGACTTTGCTGGCTTTACCTTGCACTAAACGTTATTCCCTTATCGTGTATCCATGCACTGTCAACGGCTCGATTGCAATCATGTATTGTCTTTCCGCCGACTGGTTAGCACGCAACAAAAAACAAAAGCTTTTCACGGTACCTCGGAACACGTGACAATAAACGAAACTGAGCTGAACACTCCTGCCTCAAGAGCACAAACTTGCTGAACCTACGCTCAACATCACTGTGCTAATCTGGGGTCTTCACTGATCAGGTCTGGCCAAGTCGTCACTAAATATGTTTGTTCGAATCCAGTGGTTAATTGGAAGTTATACCATCGCTGATTCTCTTCCACTCACAATCTCTTACATATCGCCTGAGAAACATTTAGACCGGTATATGGACAGGGCAGGTTTAGAGGGGTACGGGCTAAACGCAGGCAGGTGGGACTGGCGTAGATGTGACATGTTGGACAGTGTGGGCAAGTTGGGTTGAAGGGCCTGTTCCCACACTTTCTGACAGAGTGTCTGACGCAATATCCCTGGAAAAACCAAAGCCAACTTCACAATTTGAAAGCCACCGCCGTTCCTTTTGTGTAGATTCTTCGCCTCAAAGGACGTCAGGAAACAGCATCTCGAAGACCTGCTAAGCTCCACAATATCTTTCCTTGACATGTAAAGGCACAAAATGTTGGAGCAACTCAGCGGGTCAGGCAGCATCTCTGGAGGACATGGATAGGAACGCTTCAGGTCGGGACCCTTCTTCAGACTGAGTAAAGTCCTGACCTGAAACCTCACGATGCGTGCCTTAACCCAAGTCCCTGCTTTCAACCACCTCCTCTGACAGCCCGTTCCATACACCCACAGCCCTTTGTGTCAAAAAGTCACCCCTCATATTTGGATAGGTACATGGATAAGAAAGGTGAGAAGAATAAGGACCAAACGCAGGTAGGTGGGAACAGCAGAGATGAGGCATTTAGGTCTGCACGGATGATTTGGGCTGAAGGGTCTGTTTCTGCGCTGTATGACGATGGCTAGATCAGATGAAAAGGGACAGTCAAGGTCTTGTTTCAAGACCCCGCATCAGGATAACATGTCATTTGTACCTCTCCTGCTCGGAGATAGCTGGGTACATGTAGCACAGTAAAAAAGGACTTCCCCACCAAAGTAGGTTTATCGGGATGCATCGCAGCATGGCTTGGCAACCGTTCCATCCAAGTGGGCGTAGCCCAGACATTCGCACAAACCAACCTCCCTCCCATTGATTCCATCCACACTGCAGGCTGCCTGGTAAAGGCCAATAGCATAATCAAAGACCAGTCTCGTCCCAGTCACTCCCTCCTCTCCCCTCTCCCATCAGGCAAGAAACACGGAAGTGTGAAATCAGATTCAGGAACAGTTTCTTCCCAGCTGTTATCAGACAACTGAGCCATCCTAACACCAACTAGAGTGCGGTCCTGAACTCCAATCTAGCTCATTGGAGACCCTTGGATTGTCTTTAATCGGATTGTATCGTGCACTAAACGTCATTCCCTTATCCTGTAACTGCACACTGGGACAGCCTGATTGTAATCATGCCTAGTCTTTTCGCTCACTGGATGGCACGCAACAACAAAACCCTTTTCACTGTAACTCCGTGCATGTGACAATAAAAAACAAAACTCTAAACCTCTGTTTAAATGGTTTTCAGTCTGAGGAACAGCAATAGTTGGCTGGTGATGCAAGTTCCGAGCCTGGAATAGAGTTGAATGAGGAGGAGATTGGGAACGTTTATTCTCCTCTCCTCCATCCTCTCACAAGGATGTTGCCAGCACTCGAGGGCCTGATCTATAGGGAGAGGTTGTGCAGGCTGGGTCTCTATTCCTTGGAGCGCAGGAGGATGAAGGGTCATCTTATGGAGGTGTATAAAATCATGAGAGGAATAGATCGGGTAGACACACACTCGGGAGTCTCTTGCCCAGAGTAGAGGGAATCGAGAACTAGAGGGCATAGGTTCAAGGTGAAGGGGGGAAAGACTTAATAGGAACCTGAGGGGTAACTTTTTCACACAAAGGGTGGTGGGTGTATGGAACAAGCTGCCAGAGAAGGTATTTGAGGCTGGGACTATCACAGTGGTTAAGAAACATTGAGACAGGTACATGGATAGGACAGGTTTAGAGGGATTAGGGCAAAACACAGATAGGTGGGACTGGTGCAGATGGGACATATTGGCTGGTGTGGGCAGGTTGGGCCGCAGGGCCTGTTTACTGTAAGACTCTATGACTCCAACCGTAAACTCCACAGAGTAGAGGCTCAGTAGGAAACTTGGTAAGCAGTTCCTTTGGCATTCATTAGAACACAAAAGAACAGAAGGAGCTCTGCAGTCTGAATTAACTCACACTTACATCAGGTCCCAAGCCTGAGAAGGAGTCACTGAGTTGCCATTTTGGCAGTCTTAATCAGTGACTGAGGATCAGACTGCAAATCTCTCAGAGTGTTAAGGCTCAGTCACTGTAACACTGTTTATTTGGTGTTACTTTTGCCAGTTGAGATTCCTGGCAGCTCACAGCCGTGGGTGTTTGGCCAGCCTCCCGATTCGAGAAGACCAGCAGCTTTCCCCGTTGCTATCAACAACCGTGCCTTAGACAAAAGCAAATGCTATGGCTGTAACGCCTGGGCTGACGACGTAACGACACACGAAGAACAGAGCGGGCTCCGCACTTCCGTGGCTGCAGCCTGGCTTTCAATCCGGGGGGGGGGGGGGGGGATAGACACAAAAAGCTGGAGTAACGCAGCGGGTTAGGCAGCATCTCTGGAGGGAAGCAATGGGTGACACTTCAGATGGAGACACTTCTTCAGACCGAGAGTCAGGGGAGAGGGAGACGAGAGATATACTGTAGATGGTGATATGGAGGGATACAGAACAAAGAGATGAAAGGAAGCACCTTATTGTTAACTGTATTGTTGACTGGGGGCCGGGTGAAAACGAGTCACACGAGTTTCTTAGAGGGACAGTGAGAGCAGGGAGTAGGAAGGTTGAGTAAAATGTAATTGTCTCAATCTGATCCTCTTGCCTCCTTGAAGGGCCTGTCCCACTTTCACGACCTTTTTTACTCGTGGACATTTTTCATCAGGCCAGAAAAACGGCCCAACCTACTTGATGCCACGACCAGCATCACGACCTACCTACGACCTACCTACGACCTCGTGACGACCATGCTTTGAGTATGAGTCGAGGGCAAACTCGGCAGAGGTCGTGAATTAGGTCATGAACGTGCGACAGGCCCTTTACACTCTAGGCTTCCGATGCATCCAATGGTTGTGGCAGCTGTGTGGGGTTGGAGGAGGAAGTACATGCGGACACGTCCTTACCTCTGAGACGTTGACCCGGCCCTCCTGGAAAGAGCACGACCCTGGGTCGTGTGTGCACACGTGTCGATATTTACACCAGTGACATCGATAGGGACTGGTCACACATGACAGGCACCTGTAGCACAGAATAGACAATCGCATTATGTGTCGCAAGGCATCGCAAAATCCCTGAGCGTTTTCATTCAAACTGTTCCACGTGAATTAAAATCTGACTACTACAACACAAGACCCTTTAAGGGGCCTGTCCCACTGTATGAGCTAATTCAAGAGCTCTCCCGAGTTTCCCCTTGGGAGAATTATGGTAATGGCTGCTTGTAGGTACTCGGGGCTCTCGTGGACATTTTTCAACATGTTGAAAAATCTTCCCGAGCTTACCGCGTTCCCCGAGTACCTGCCGTTAGCGTTACGAGCCGCTAAGAGACGTCCCCGAGCTCCGACGTACCCGCTACGTACATTCTACGTGCTTACCACGAGTTTGATTTTTTTTTAAACTCGGGAGAGCTCTTGGATAAACCCGTACAGTGGGACAGGCCCTACAGTTTCTTATTTTACGTTAAATAAATCCTCCGTTTCAGAGCAGAGATCCACGCCCACAATTCGGGATCGGTACAATCACACCACTCTTAAAATGTTCAACTAACTGGCTCGCAAACAATTCGCTTTTATTTTGTTTTGAGTGGTAGAATAAATCAGGGTGAAGAAGAGTTCCAGACTAATTTATCAAGAACCAAGGGTCCTTGCCCAAACCTTGCATCCTTCCATCCGCAAGGACTTCCGTTGCCCAATCCTTTGATCCAGACAGCTGTTAGTGCTGCCGGAAGAAAAATTCTACATTCAGAAGAGTGTTCGCTCAGTGCACGCGAACGTGGGATAACAGAGAACTAGTGTGAACTTTAAGGATAAGGGGGAAATTTTAAGGATAAGGGGGAAATCTTTTAGGACCAAGATGAGTAAAACATTTTTCACACAGAGAGTGGTGAATCTCTGGAATTCTCTGCCACAGAAGGTAGTTGAGGCCGGTTCATTGGCTATATTTAAGAAGGAGTTAGATGTGGCCCTTGTGGCTAAAGGGATCAGAGGGTATGGAGAGAAGGCAGGTAAGGGATACTGAGTTGGATGATCAGCCATGATCATATTGAATGGCGGTGCAGGCTTGAAGGGCCGAATGGCCTACTCCTGCACCTATTGTCTATTGTTTCTCGCTCCCCACCCCGCCTCTATCTTTACGTCTGAAGAACGGTTCTGACCTGAAGTGTCACCCATTCCTTTCCTTCAGAGATGCTGTCTGTCCCGCTGAGTTACTCCAGCAGTTTGTGTCTATCTATGGGTATAAACCAGCATCTGCAGTTCCTCACGACTCACACATTTATCTCCCTTATCGTGTCTCTGGTCACTGTGAATGGCTCATAGAAAACATAGAAAATAGGTGCAGGAGGAGGCCGAGTGGCCCTTCGAGCCAGCACCGCCATTCATTGTGATCATGGCTGATCATCCACAATCAGTAACCCGTGCCTGCCTTCTCCCCACATCCCATGAATCCGCTAGATCCCAGAACTATATCTAACTCTTTTAAAATTCATCCAGTGAATTGGCCTCCACTGCCTTCTGAACTAACTAAACTAAACGTGAAGTGTCGGAAGAAGGGTTTCGGCCCGAAACGTCGCCTATCTCCTTCGCTCCATAGATGCTGCTGCACCCGCTGAGTTTCTCCAGCATTTTGTGTAACCCTGATTTTCCAGCATCTGCAGTTTCTTCTTTAACTAAACTAAACTATGTTTAAGAAGGAACTGCAGATGCTGGAAAAATCGAGGTTAGACAAAAATGCTGGAGAAACTCAGCGGGTGAGGCAGCATCTATGGAGCGAAGGAGATAGGCGACGTTTCGGGTCGAGACCCTTCTTCAGACTTCAACTTGAAACTAAACTATGCCTGAAATTACAAACATACATCTTAAACTTGGGCTAACATGGGAAGGAGAGGAAGGTATCATTAACATCTTTGGTGCCGGTCCACTCCTGAATAATCCAATGTAATCACCACATTAGGAATTAGAGGCTGGGATTTCCCGCAGGGATTCTGCAGCCTTCTGCTGGCATTATCAGTTTGGCAGGGAGGAGTGATGGGATGAGGGAAAACATTCAGCAAATGAGCTGAGGAATGTAAGCACCAGTATGTTTAGCAGAATGAATGCCACTAATTGCAGTTTGTTTATGCAATTTATTATTCAGCATCTTACCGACGCACGTAATAATGTAGGTGCGGTAATAAAGCAATAAATATTTCACGGCCTTTAATGATGAAGTAAAGGGGAGTTACGGTGACGCAGCGGATGAGTTGCTGCCTCACAGCGCCAGAGACCCGGTTCGATCTGACTACGGGCGCTGTCCGTGCGGAGTTTGTACGTTCTCCCCGTGACCTGCGTGGGTTTTCTCCGGGTGCCCCGGTTTCCTCCCACACTCCAAAGGCGTGCAGGTTTGTAGGTTTCATTGGCTTCTGCAAGTTGGCCCCTAGTGTGTGTGTGGGATAGAACCAGTGTGCGGGTGGTCGGTGGGAGGCGAGGACTCGGTGGGCCAAAGGGCCTGGTTCTGTGCTGCATATCTAAAGTCTAAAGTAAAGTCGAAAGTTGACTTCATATTTAAGCAGTGAGTGCTTTCGCAAGAATACTTTGCGTTTAGTGCAGTTTGGTTCAGTTTCCTTTAAGGATGCAGCATGGAAACAGGCCCTTTGGCCCACCGTCCCCGACTGTCTGCTGACGCACGCTCTCTCTGTGACGCCACCCCTTCACTTCCACTGGACAATTTACAGAGGCCAATTAACCTGCACATCCATACATCTTTGGGATGTGGGCGGAAACCAGAGACCCGGATGGAACCCACACGGTCACGGGGAGAACGTGCAAACTCCACACGGTCAGCGCCCGAGGCCAGGATCGAAGCCCGGGTCTCTGTCCCCGTGAGGCAGCGGCTCTACCAGCTGCGCCACTGTGCCAATCTTTTGTGCCGTTTTGCTTCCAAGTCAGGTCAAAGCTGAAAGTTGGCATCATGTTGCCAAAAGGAGCCGGGAACAGAAAATGAAGATTAGTGACATTTCTTGTACAGGCTCCTGATTTCACTTGTGGTCAATCAGGAGCCCATCGAGCTTGCATGGGCAGACATAGCAGCTCAAGGTGTCCGCTGTCAATTAAGCTTAAACTCAGTTGAGCTGAAGAAAGCAGCTCTCCAGAATGAGGCATATCTCGATTTTAATCATTTATTTTTTCGCCTTATGCCAGATAGGCTCGCAGGCTGGCTGACTACCCAGTCAGCAAAGCCCCTTTCCATGGATATGTTAAATTTATAGCAGTGTGGTTTTTTAAAATTCTTTTTAAAATTGCTGGTTTTTATTTCTTTTTTCCTCCCATAAATATGTAATATGTGAATATGTGATTCTGTTCCATTCTGTTTTGTAGTTTTTTTTGGGGGGTTTTTTTGCAGTTTTTTTTGGTAGTTTTTTTGTCGTTTTTTTACACAATCCGCGAGCATTGTCACTTTCAATTTCACTGCACATCTCGTATGTGTTTATGATGAATAAACCTGACTTGACTTGGTTAGTCCTTGGAGCGGCTTCTCCCCCTCCCTTATTGGTTCTTGGTTATTTGGTCCTCCAAAATACTCCAACTGGTATTTAAACTGGAGGTGGTGAAGGGAGGGGTTTAGCCAGAGAGGGTTATTGGGAAGAAAGTGCCACTTTAAATTTAGTTGCATCTGGCTGGGCAACTGTGGTTTGGTGGAGATTATTCCATGCTTTAATCGTGCGTAATATGTTGAACGGTCCTTCCATTTATTTATTTATTTATGTTTTGTTTATTATATTTATGTATTATATATTATTGTTGTGTATATATATATATTGTTTATACATTATATATGTATTATTATATATGATTATATACATATTAATATATGTATTATCTATGTATTGTTATCCTATGTATATTTTATATTTATTTTATATTTATAATTTACATTTTATATAAATATATTATAATATTTATCTAATTTATAAATTAAAATATATTATAATATTGTAATATTATAATATATACATTTTAATATGTGTATTGCATTTGCAAGCCAGTTATGCTGCTGCAAGTAAGAATTTCATTGTTCCATTGTCGGTACATATGAGAAATAAACATGCGACAATCTGTGTCTGTCTCTCTATTTCTGTCTCTGTCTCTCTGTCTCTCTCTTTCTCTAGTCTCTGTCTCTGTCTGTCTCTGTCTATGTCTGCCTGTCTCTATCTCTCTCTCTCTCTCTCTGTTTGTCTCTCTCTGTCTCCCTGTCTTTGTGTCTTCTCTGTCTTTCTGTCTGTCTCTGTCTGTCTCTCTCCCTCATCTGTGTCTGTGTGTGTGTGTGTGTGTGTGTGTGTCTCTCTATCTCAAACTCCATCTCGCTCTCTCTCGCTCTTTCTCTAGTCTCTGTCTATCTATTTCTATATCTGTCTCTTTTCTCTCTGTCTCTATCTCTCTGTGTCTATATGTCTCTCTTTCTGTGTCCCTCTCTTTGTCTGTCTGTCTGTCTTTGTCTCTCTCTGCCTCTATCTCTGTCTCCTCTCTCTCCCTTTCTCGCTGTCTCCTCTTGACACTATCTCTCTGACTCTCTCTCTCTGTCTGTCTGTCTGTCTGTCTGTCTCTCTCTCTCTGTCTTTCTATCTCCTCTTGACTCTCTGATTGTCTCTCTGTCTGTCTGTGTGTGTGTCTGTCCCTCTCTCTCTCTCTCTCTCTCGCTCTCTCTGTGTCTCTATCTCCTCTTGACTCTCTGATTCTCTCTCTCTCTCGCTCTGTCTGTGTGTGTGTCTCTGTCTCTCTGTCCCTCTCTCTTTCTCTCTCTGTCTCTGATTCTCTCTCTCTCTTGCTCTCTCTCTATATATATATATAAACGTGTCTCTCTATCTCCTCTTGACTGTCTCTGATTCTCACTCTCCCTCTCTGGCCTCTCCTCGTAGGTCAACGCTGTGATCTAATGTTCTTGGTTCAACAACCATCTCATTGCACAAATGATCTGGACTAACTTACGAGTGATGGACGCTGCAGTTGTAGAAGACAAAGCTGGTGCTGGCGAAGGTCATGCCGGTCTCCTTGGACTTCAGCTGGAGTTGGACCACTTGGTGATCTCCTGCCACAAAGAAACACAACCTTCAGCAGTCAGTCCACCCAACAATGAGTAAAGACACCCCCCACCATGAACCCCCCCCCCCCCCAAAGCAAAACACAAAGCGCTGGAGAATCTCAGCAGGTCAGACGTCACCCGAAACAAAGACATAGAAACATAGAAAATAGGTGCAGGAGTAGGCCATTCGGCCCTTCGAGCCAGCACCGCCATTCAATAAGATCATGGCTGATCATCCAGAATCAGTGCCCCGTTCCTGCTTTCTCCCCATATCCCTTGATTCCGTTAGCCCTAAGGGCGAAATCTAACTCTCTCTTGAAAACATCCAGTGAATTGGCCTCCACTGCCTTCTGTGACAAAGAATTCCACAGATTCACAACTCTCAGGGGGAAAACGTTTTTCCTCATCTCAGTCCTAAATGGCCTACCCTTTATTCTTAAACTGTGACCCCCTGGTTCTGGACTCCCCCAACTTGGGGAACATTTTTTCCTGCATCTAGCCTGTCCAATATGATCAGCCATGCTCATATTGAATGGCGGTGCAGGCTCGAAGGGCCGAATGGCCTACTCCTCCACCTATTTTCTATGTTTCTATGTTTCTAATCCCTTAAGAATTTAGACACAAAATGCTGGAGTAACTCAGCGGGACAGGCAGCATCTCTGGAGAGAAGGAATGGGTGACGTTTCTGGTCGGGACCCTTCTGCTAACTGGTCCCTGAACTGGTGAATTAATATCATTTTCTAAAAGCTGAGCTTGAATGTTATCATCCTTAGAGTTAGCTCAGTGCAGACATATTTCTGATATTGCGGGTATTACTAATTATTATTTGAAACGAGTCGGTCAATTTCAGCCTCAATAAATTGCAATGCCAGCAAAATCAGCAACAATACTTCGTACATGTCTAAATACGCATTGAGACGGAAAATCCAACCAGTGTCTCATAACCAGTTCACAAACAAAAATAACAAATCAGCTGATGCTACTAGTCTAGAACATTACTCTGCTGTAAGGCAGCACCTGCGGAGAAAGGAATAGATGCATTCTTTAAGTTGCAGAGATGGGACAAGGCCAGTGGTGAGGTAAATAATGGGAATAACCATTACTGGAGACCTGAGGGGATTCAAGGACATAAAAGGTGGTGGTGCAAGATGAGAGGGAGAGGTGATAATAGACAATAGGTGCAGGAGTAGGCCATTCGGCCCTTCGAGCCAGCACCGCCATTCAATGTGATCATGGCTGATCATCCCCAATCAGTACCCCGTTCCTGCCTTCTCCCCGTATCCCCTGACTCCGCTATTTTTAAGAGGCCCTATCTAGCTCTCTCTTGAAAGTATCCAGAGAACCTGCCTCCACCGCCCTCTGAGGCAGAGAATTCCACAGACTCACCACTCTCTGTGAGAAAAAGTAGTTTCCTCGTCTCTGTTCTAAATGGCTTACCCCTTATTCTTAAACTGTTTGTGGCCCCTGGTTCTGGACTCCCCCAACATCGGGAACATGTTTCCTGCCTCTAGCGTGTCTAAACCATTAATAATCTTATATGTTTCAATAAGATCCCGTCTCACCCTTCTAAACTCCAGAGTATACAAGCCCAGCCGCTGCATTCTCTCAGCATGGTTGTCGGTGTTGAGTGTTAATTGCAGTGTAGATGTAAGTGGAGGGGACTGAATAAGGACAGAGGGATGAATAATTACTGCAAGAACTCTGATGCACAAAATACAACAACCTGGTGTCTAAAATCATGAGAGGAAAAGATCAGGCAAACACACAGCGTCTCTTGCCCAGAGGAAGGGAATCGAGAACCAGAGGACACAAGTTTAAGGTGAAGGGGAAAAGATTTAATAGGAATCTGAGGGGTGACTTTTTCACACAAAGTGGGTCGGTTTATGGAACGGGCTGCCAGAGGAGGGAGTTGAGGCTGGGACTTTAAGAAACATTTAGGGCAGGACAGGTACATGGATAGGGCAGGTTTGGAGGGATATGGGCCAAATGAGCAGTAGGTGGGACTAGTGTCGATGGGACATTGTTGGCCGGTGTGGGCCTGTTTCCATAGTCACTCTATGACTTTATCACCGCAGGTAAATTAATTCTAGAAATAGCCTGTAACTCAGGTAGCAATGAGCAGAAAGAAAAAAACGGAGTTAACATTACAGGTTAATGCTATCTCTTGCAGGCATGGAGTTTTACAAGTGAAAATATATCATTTCTTTACTACTGCTTAAAGTAAAATCTAATCAAATCATCAATGACATTTGAAAGTGATGAAATTGTCTTTCTTCACTTTGCAACAGTTTAACAAAGGAGCGAAGGTTTGAAAGGATTATATCCTTAGAATAGAACATCAATCACTTCTTGTATAACTACTGTGTAAAGCAAGGTGTATCACCGGACTATCGAGGCAGCAGAGAGCTGCATCTGCTAGAGCCAGCGTCACACAGCACCAGAGATATGAGTTTAGCTTGAGTTTAGTTTCTTGTCACGTGTACGGAGGTACTGGCGTGCTGTCCAGTCAGCGGAAAGGCAATACGTGATTACAATCGGGCCACTCACAGTGTATAGACACATGATAAGGGAATAACGTTCGATCCTGACTAGGGGTGCTGTCCGTGGGGAGTTTGCACGTTCTCCCTGTGACCGAGTGATTTTCCTCCGGGTGCTCTGGATTCCTCCCACAGCCCAAAGACGCGTGGGATTGCGTTTGGGGAGTAGATGTGAAAGTGGGGGGTGGAAGGTTGCGACCTTCACGTGGTCCGCCCCGTTTCGACTGATGCAATCAACTCGCCGCGCACAAACGGAAGATCAAATAGAACAAGTTGTCCGACAACTTTCGGCTGCGCACGCCACACGAAAGAAGAAGAGGATGTGAACGTGGGATAGCGTAGAACTAGTGTGTGAATGGGCGATCGATGGTCAGCATAGTCCCAGTGGGCCGAAGGGCCTGTTTTCCGTGCTGTATCGGTTGAGTTTAGTTTATTTGACACGTGTACCGAGGTACTATGGCAAGCTGTTGTTGCGTGCTAACCAGTCAGCGGAAAGGCAACACACGATTACAGGCGAGCCAGATACACTGACGAAGGGGGAAAACCATGAAGAAACCCAATCGGAGAAGGAATAACAGGAAAAAAGAAGAAGCCCTCTTAGCAACAATTCGGTCTGCCTTTAAAGAGAGAAGGTCGTTCAGGGGAAGATTGAAATGAAAAATCAACGGGTTTAGTTTAGTTTAGTGACACAGCGCGGAAACAGGCCCTTTAGCCCAACAAGTCCGTGCCGACCAGTGATTCCCGCACACTAACAACACTGGGGACAATTTACAATTTTACCGAGCCAATTAGCCTACAAACTTGTACGTCTTTGGAAACCAGAGCACCTGGGGAAAACCCACGCGGTCCACACGTACAAACGAATGCAGACAGCGCCCGTAGTATGGATCGATCACGGGTCTCTGGCGCTGTGAGGCAGCAACTCTATCGTCGCGCCACCGTGCAGTAGCGTTCCCGCCTCACTGTACACCTGCAGGATTTTGGGAATCAGAGTCCGCGCCTCCTCTTGCTTCAATGCTACCGATGCATCAGACCCCTGCTGCGGCGGCTCGCCCCCTTCACCAGCCGGTCCGCTGCCTGGTGCGGAAGCCGCGGGTAAAGCAGCTTGCGTAAAGGAAGAGGCACGGGGCGGCAGTGATGCGGTTGGGCGGCCGGCCAGGTGAAACAGGCTGCCTTCAGCTCCTGGGATCGCCGTGCGACTGGTCGGTGGTGGGGACTGTGAGCTCCCACGACAGCAACAACAGGCTGCTGCTTCTTGGAAGCCGGCCAGGGCTCCTCTGCTTTCTGATTGCCTCATCTATCAAAGTGTCTGTTGGGGGCAGTTACTGAAGGATCGCCAACTCTGCGGTAACAAATGTTATGCCGGTGCTGCTACTGATAGTTCCTTTCCCTCATTTGCACTGTACGTAAGCTGCACTCTTTATCATTGGGCTCTGAGCAGTGTTACTGGACTATATCCTGCACTAAACGTTATTGAGGCTATTCCCTTTATCATGTATCTGTACACAGTGGATGGCTCGATGGTAAGTGTGTGTTGTCTTTCCGCTGACTGGTTAGCACATAGCAACAGCTTTCCTCTGTACCTCGCTACACGTGACAATGAACTAAACTCAATTTTTAAATTCCGACCGAATACATACCGTTGCGATTTTCTTTCGTTTGAAACTCTTGATTTTTACACAGTCCCTTAAAAAGCACCATCCACCTGGGGGCGGCTGGTCGAGCTGCTGCATCGCAGCGCCAGAGACCCAGGTTCGATCCCGACCTCAGGTGCTGCTGCCTATGTTGGGTTTGCACGCTCCCCCCTGTGATCGCGTGGTTTTCCTCCGGGTGCTCCTGATTTCCTCCCACATCACAAAAGATGTGCGGGCTCGCAGGATAATTAGTCTCTGTAAAATTGTCCCCCAGCGAGTGGGGAGTGGATGGGGGAAGTGGGATGACATAGAACGAGCGTGAATGGGCGATCGACAGTCGGCGTAGACACGGTGGGCTGGGTCTCACTCTCTCTAAGATTGTTACGGGCCTGTCCCACTGTACGAGGTAATTCAAAAGCTCTCCCGAGTTTAAAAAAAAAATCAAACTCGTGGGAAGCACGTACAATGTACGTAGTGGGTACGTCGGACTTCGGGGACATCTCTTAGCGGCTTGTAACGGTATCCGCAGGTAGTCGGGTAACGCGGTAAGCTCGTGAAGATTTTTCAACCACGAGAGCCCCGAGTACCTACGAGCGGCTATTACCATAATTCTCCGAGTGCGAATCAGGGGAAACTTGGGGGAACTCGTGAATTGGCTCGTACAGTGGGACAGCCCCTTTAGGGCAGAACAGTGGTGCGGCGGTAGAGTTGCTGCCTTACAGACCCGGGTTCCATCCTGACCAGGGGTGCTGTCTGCACGGAGTTTGAACGTTCTCCCTGTGACCGCGTGGGTTTTCTCCCGGGTGCTCCGGTTTCCTCCCGCACCCCAAAAACGTTCAGGTTTGTTGGTTAATCGGCTTGGGTAAAATTGTAAAATTGTCCCTCGTGTGGAGGCGAGCGTACGGGTGATCGCTGGCCGGTGTGGGCGCGGTGGGCCAAGGAGCCCGTCTCCGCGCTGTATCTCGAAAGTCTAACGATTCCAATGGCCCTTCCCCCACGCTGTCTCCTCGGGTTGTCAATGTGATACACTGCAGCAGTTTACTAATTTACTCGGCTGAAGACACATCTCAAACGACTTTCATTGACTGTGGAGCACTTGGTACTGAAATCATGAAGGTGGTTGTAGCGTCTTCAGAGGAGATGAATACAAACCAGGGAGGAGGTGGGACAGGGCAGAGTGCCAGCGAACTAGAGGAGAAATGTTGGGAGGGAAACAATTCGACAAGACAGAAGGCCATAAGAGCAAAGGAAAAGTGAGAAGAACCACTTAAGATTATTTAAGGGCCTGTCCCACTTGGGCGTAATTTACGCGTCACATTTACGCGTCATATTACGCGCGCATTGTGCGCGGTGATGTAGGCAGTGACATGCGGCCGCCCCAGGCGCCCCAGGATATTGGAATCTACAAAATCTTTGTGCTCCTTCTGCGTGAAGCGCAAATGACGCCCAAGTGGGACCGGCCCTTAAGATCCCTGCGCTTATATATAGAGTCCTTGATGTCTACAGACACAGAGCTGGTAGAGGGAGCAAGTTAAAGGAGGCATCTTACACGTATGGTCAAAAGGGAAAGATACAGAGCGCATCTTTGAAGGTAGACAAAAATGCTGGAGAAACTCAGCGGGTGAGGCAGCATCTATGGAGCAAAGGAATAGGTGACCCTTCTTCAGACTGAAGCAGGGTCTCGACCCGAAACGCCGCCTATTCCTTCGCTCCATAGATGCTGCCTCACCCGCTGACTTTCTCCAGCATTTTTGTCTACCTTCGATTTTTCCTGCATCTGCAGTTCTTTCTAAAACGCCTGGAGATCTTTGAAGTTTCCAAGATTAATGGTTCAATGGCGCTATATTTGTCACATATGCAACTTCACAGTAAAATTCTTTTTGCGTATATTACACACGCTGGCACCGCCATTTTTGTCCCCAATATTCAAAGTCCAAAGTGTGGTTGCCCCGCGCGCTCGATGTACTTTGCAAGTAGAAGGGCACTGGTGATGGTGAAAGGATGGGTTTCTACGATGGAGCTGCCAACATGCATAGAACTAAGCAGCACAGGAACAGGCCATTCGGCCCACAACGTCCGTGCAGGACACGACGGCAAGTTAAACTAAACTCCTGTGCCTGCACTTGATCCATATCCCTCCATTCCCTGCACTTCCATGTGTCTATCCAAACGCCTCTCGAATGCCACAATCGTGTCTGCCTCCCCCACCACCTGTCCCAGCGGGGTCCAGGCACCCACCACTCTCCTTCTGAACCTTCTGAATATTGTAGCGGGCAGGGCAGTACTCTGCATCTCGCCTACTTGGACAATTTTACATTTTTACCAAGCCCATTAACCTACAGACCTGCACGTCTTTGGAGTGTGGGAGGGAACCGAAGATCTCGGAGAAAACCCACGCAGGTCACGGGGAGAACGTGCAAACTCCGTACAGACAGCGCCCGTAGTCGGGATCGAACCCGGGTCTCCGGCGCGGCATTTCGCTGTAAGGCAGCAACTCTACCGCTGCGCCACCGTGACTCACTGTGTCCCGTACATCTTCTTTACACCTTGCCCCTCACACCGGAGAGCAAACCCTTCTTCTAGTCTTTGACATGGGCAGAAAGTCTAGTTAGGCAGAGAGGGATGCGGGCGGGCCTGGGCGCGGCCAGCTGAGCAGGGCAGAACGAGACAAGCGATGGGGTTTAGACGTCGACGTGAGGGGGAAGTTGCTGCCTCTGAATTAGATATAACCAAACCATAAACTAATTCTGCTTCACTTACCGCAGTTTCAGCTGCGGGGGGTGGGGAGGGGGTTGGGGGGGGGGGGGTGGCTGGGGAAGGTTGAGGAGCAAATTATTGAAAGTGGACCAATTTGCACTGCCGACTGTTATCTCGGAGCTTCTATTTATTACGTTAACAGGCTATTCCTGCCTTTCTGTGTACACGACAGCCCTCAATCAGACTGCTGCCTCCTCATTCATGGAGCGGGCACTAAGTACTTCCTCCGTCAAAAAAAAAAACTTTATCTATCTGTTAAAAACTAAAGCACTTTGAGGCATCCCGGGGTGGCGAGGGTTGTTACAGCGGTACAAGTCATCCTCTCTTTCTTTAGCAGATTTGATAATTGACAGCAAAACTGACGATCTACAAACATAAAAAGGCAGTGACAAAAAGAAATTATTCAGCTGATAATGGAAAAGTGATTGCAAGCAATTATCCAGCAATCAGAAAATGGGCCTCGGTTTTGAATGTGTCTCCCATCTCCTTCAAAAGGGGTGACGGTTATACATCCCAACACTTGTACAATAGTTGATGATCATTACGAAAGCTCAGTGCCTGATCTAAGTGTCTTTGCAACAGACAATGATTGACAGTCCCATTAGCATGACACTTAATATTAAAGTGATGAAAGCCCTTAAGTGCACTTAGCTGAAAGGACACGACAATTACTCTTATTTTTTCACAAATTTGATTCCAGATTATTACTCAGGATTGTTTTTTTTTAATCTCCGCGCTCTCTATCCTCCCACCTGCTCCGCCCAATTTTTTTTTATTTTTACACATTTCAGAACAATTGCTTAGGGGTGTTTCCTCCCCCTTGATCAAGCTGGGTCTCAGATTGCAGGTCTGCGAGGAAGATTAACACATTGGGTAGGATCAGGCTCGATTGGGTTTGTATGGAGGTCACCCTTTCAACATCTGTGCAGCGGTCGAGCTGCTGCCTTACCGCGCCAGAGACCCGGGTTCGATCCCGACTAAGGGGCGCTGTCTGTACGGAGTTTGTACGTTCTCCCCGTGACCGCGTGCGTCTTCTCTGGGATCTTTGGCTTCCGCCCACACTCCAAAGGCGTGTGGGTTTGTAGGTAAATTGGCTTGGCAAATGTGAAAATTGGCCCTGGTGCGTGTAGGATAGTGTTACTATGCGGGGGTCACTGGTCGGTGCGGACCCGGTGGGCCGCAGAGCCTGTTTCCGCGCTGAATCTCTAAACTAAACTAAACTTTTAGGCATTCAAATTGGTCCTTCCATCAACACTGACCACATCAGACAGTGTATTGTCACATTACATTTTATAACTAGAACAACCATCTGAATCCCTTCAACATCACCCCCTTCACCCTACAGTCCTGAACCCTATTTCTTTGTGAGTCTCTATCCATTCATTCACCACCAGACACAGTTGCCTCCCTACATTCTTCACATCCCCTCCATCCCCACTCTATTCTCCATGCTCAGTAGATTTCTTGCTACCCATCTATAGTTTGAAGTTAGATGTAATTTAGATTTGAATGAAAGTAATTTAGATTAGCTTAAAGTGCGCTGCAACGGACTTACAGGGCCAGAGGCACAAGTTCGATCCTGACTGCGGGTGCTGACTGTACGGGTGAGGCGAGGTTCGAACCTGGGTCTCTGGTGCTGTGAGGCAGCAGCTCCACCAGCTACGCCACCGTGCCACCCGGGCAAAACTATTCGACACAACTTTCAGACGTCCTTCTTTTTTAATTCCCCCTCATTCAGTCCCTTGATCGACACAGGCATTTTTCCTCTCTACAAAATGTTGGGTCGAGATCCAAAACGTAGTCTGCCAGACCCATTGAGTTCCTCCAGCAATCTGTGATCTGCCTCGCGATATAATTGAGTTAGATAATAAATAAATGAATTACTATTAAAAATACGCATCCATGCTAATTGCCACTAGCTTAAATGTAGACATTTGTATGACTCCTCCTTGAACGATTTCATTAACTGCAAGGGAAAGCTAAATGATCCTATATCGTCTGACAATAACCTAATTAACCCACAAGAAAGATATTCACATTCCACGGAGCCTGAAGAAAGGTCTCGACCCAAAACAGTACCTATCCACTTTCTCTAGATATGCTACCTGACCCGTTGAGTTACTCCAGCACTTTGTTCCTTTGGCATAAATACAGCATCAGCAATTTCTTTTTATTACATTTTTATCACATTCCATGCTCGGGATTAGAGACCATCCCAGGGTAAAGAAAATTCAAACTGCCAACCTGTATTTAAATTCTACTAAATTCTACCACAAGTTATTTCTCAAACGTTTTTCCTTTAAATTCGGTTTGCACTTAAATGCCCTGAATGCATGCAGGCTTGTTATTAGCTCACAAGGTTGTGTAGTGATTACGCGGAAAGCCTGCAAGGAGTTTTATTAACCTGGTGTTCGGTGCAAGCTGCTTACTCTTCTGAAAGAGAAAATGAAATTGGGCAGGCATCACCAACAATGAAGAAAATCATTTCTCGTTCCAGAAGCTCCAAGGGTACCTGAGCAATCAGGCAGCAAACTAACTGAGCTTTCTTTACATGAAGAATTTATCAATATACAAAACAAATTGTTCCACCGGCCGGTTAATTTCACTCGGGGGAAATATCTCTGAATCATGATTGTTTGCAAATGATTGATTGTAAATAAATATATTTATAATTATCGAATACCGGGAAGGTTAGACTTCAGAACCGCGGCTGAATTCAATTCTGCGACGGCGTGGAAGTTCAATGAAGCCGGGGGGGGGAGCTGACGTTCGACTAACGAAGGTTGGTGCGTTGTTTAGGGCCTGCAAAGCTTCAGGACTGCAATGTCTCAAAACATCCAAACGCCCAAAGTGAAGCCAATTAGTGCACTGTTCAGTGGCAGTGGAGATGTAAGGGTGCAAGGGAGATGCATTGAAATTCAGGTGGGGCTTTAACCACATTCAATAAAACACTCAGAGCTCCGGGGAGCTCAGAGGAGGGAAAATGCAGCGAGGCAACTGAAAATTGTGTCGGGAGGACAAATTGCGAGCATGCTCCGAAGGATGAGGAGTGAGGGATGTAAGGAAGGGTTTTCAGCTCCAAGCACTGTCAAGGACAATGGATTAGACTGCAGTCCAATGCGAAGCTTTCCCACCACTGACTGCTATACATGACTGCCAAGTCCACCCATTCTATTAGTGTCAGCCCCCAAAAAAACAGACAGCTTTCCACGACAGAGCTTCTAGTTTCATCTCCCTTACTCCAAAGGATATTATTCTATCCAGAAGCAAGGAACTGCAGATGCTGCTTTAGACTTTATACAGAGCGTGTCTTCCGTTCTTCTAGTCCCGAGACCATCGGATGTACGAAAAATAAACCGCTGAGGTCATGCAGTAGGTCGAGCAGGAACTGTAGCAAATCTAACACGTCAACTGATCCTTTCTCCCTACAGATGCTGCTCGACCCGCTGAGGCCCTCCAGCAGTTTGGTTCTTTTTGTGTTGAGATTCCAACTGCTGTCGTCCACCTCACGTCTCATGGGCAACTTCCAGGAACAACCGCAACCTACTCAAACCCACCAGCAGGTTCCCAGGGAATCGCCCACTCCAGACTGGGTCAACAAAGTCGAAACCAGCACCCGCAGTTCTTGGTTTCGACATTTTGGATTGCTCCACTGCAAAATCTCCTCAAGGTATGAAGAAGTGGCACAGCGATAGAGTTGCTGCCTCCCAGCACCAGAGGCCCGGGTTCGATCCCGGGTGAACGGAGTCCGTACCTTTTCCCCGCGACCTGCGTGGGTTTTCTCCGGGTGCACCGGTCTCATCCCACACTCCAAATACGTACAGGTTTGTAGGTAAATTAGCTTAGTATAATTGTTTCTTTCTTTCTCTAATTCTTTTCTTTTAAAAAAAAAACTTAAAAAATTGAAATTAAAAAAAAAAAACAGCAATGGTTGACAGAATTGAGAAAATTCAATGTTCAAGCCCAGAGTTTCGCCACCTCCAACGTGACCCCTCCACTCGCCACATCTTCCCATCCCCCCCCCCCCCCCGTCTGCCTTCTGCAAAGACCGCTCCCTCCGCAACTCCCTTGTCAATTCTTCCCTTGCAACCGCAACCCGACCTCCCGGTGGCTCAGCACTTCAACTCCCCCTCCCATTCTGTACCCGACCTCTCGGTCCTGGGCCTCCTCCACGGCCAGAGTGAGCAACACCGCAAGTTGGAGGAACAGCACCTCATATTCCGCTTGGGGAGTCTGCATCCTCTGGGCTTGAACATTGAATTTTCTCAATTCTGTTAACCCTTGCTGCCTCCTCCCCTTCCCACCTCTCCCTCAGCCCTCGGGCTCCTCCTCCTCCTTTTTCCTTTCTTCAGCCCAACACCCAACACAACCAGTCGAAAGGGGTCGGCACGGTGGCGCAGCGGTAGAGCTGATGGCTTACAGCGCCGGACGCACGGGTTCGATCCCAACTACGGGCGCTGTCTGTACGGAGTTTATTCGTTCTCCCTGTGACCGTGTGGGTTTTCCTACGAGATGTTCGGTTTCCTCCCACACTCCAAAGACGTACAGGTTTGTAGGTTGAATTGGCTTGGGTTTTGGGGTATACTCGGTAATAAGTGCATATTGTCCCCAGTGTGTGTAAGGCTTGCGTTAATGTGCAGGGACCGCTGGTCGCTGTATCTCTAAACTAAACCTACTTCTGACCCTAAATTGGAAGTTTAGCACTCCTGCATTATCTCAGAGTGATACAGCATGGAAACAGGCCATTCGGCCCAACTTAACCCACGCCGACCAACTTGCCCCATCTACACTAGTCCCACCTGCCTGTGCTTGGCTCTTATCCCTCCAAACCTCTCCTCTCCGTGAACCTGTCCCGGTGTTTCTTAAACATTAGTGCCTGCCTCAACCACTTCCTCTGGCAGCCTGTCCCATACTCCTACCACTCTTTGTGTAAAAAAGCTGTCCCTCAGGCTCCTATTAAATCTTTGCCATCCTTGCGTTAAACCTACTGTATGTCCGCTAGTTCTTGAAGATCAACACAAAATGCTGGAGTAACTCAGCGGGACAGGCAGCATCTCTGGAGTGAAGGAACGGGCGACGTTTCAGGTCGGGACCCTTCTTCAGACTGATGTTTCTCTAGTTCTTGATTACCCTACTCTGGATAAAAGGCTCTGCATCTACTAAAATACATTCAAATAAACATGAATTAGCTCAAAAATGGCTCTGATTTAAAGCATAACCATTAAATTCATGTCGTTAGTGTATTTCCATCATTGAGATGATTAGATTTAGTTCCCCTTGACCTACATTAAAGTGGCAGAGGGGCTCGGTTGTAATGTGCAACCTGACTGATTGGCATTTACTGACATTCCCATTACTGCGACTGCTGCTGTAAATAATTGGAAGAATTTTCAAAGCAATTTTGTATTAAAGGCAAGTTTGAAAAGAGGAGGGAAAATGCATTTTTTGGTAAAATAACATAGTTGACTCACTGCATTCCGGCTCATTGTTCACCGACAGCTCAAACAATATCGCACACAAAATGGCTGTCCGTGGCACAATTGTAAAGATCAGAATGTGCAGTTATATTTAAGCCATTCTCATTGAACTGTGTGTGTGTGTGGTGGAGAGATCTGAAAATGCTGAAATTCATCAAGACTCCAGAATTTGGACAAAAATGGTCACCTCAAGGAGCAGCAAAGGACAAACGATCAGAATGAGAAATATAAATGATCGGGTCATTGTGGGAGTGTATTGCATACAGATTAATGTTGGGATTGCTGCCTTATGATAATTTCATTAGCTGCAATGTCACACATGGGGCTGTACAAAGTTAAGTCACTGAATAAGCTAACAGTTCATTTTTATCAGAATGCTGCCTTAATTGGGGGGGGGGGGGGTTGGGGGGGGGGGGGGGGGGCATTAGTTACAAGGAGAGCTAGGACAAACTGGGATTGTTTTCTCCAGAATGCCTTGGGTTTAGTTTATTGTCACGTGTCCCGAGGTGCAGTGGAAAGGCAAGTCCGAAGAAGGGTCCCGAACCCGAAACGTCACCCTTCCCTTCTCTCCAGAGATGCTGCCTGTCCCGCTGAGTTACTCCAGCTTTTTGTGTCTACCCTCAACAGTGCATGAGGCTGAGGGAGATCTGATAAAATGATATACATTGATGTGAGGCATCGAGAGGCTAGACAGTCAGAACACGTTTCCCAGTGCGGAAATGTCACAGAGTAGAGGGCGTGCATAGCCTTGAGGTGACAGGGGCAAAGTTTAAAGGAGATGGGGGGGGGGGGGGGGGGGGGGAGTGGCAGGGGAGGGGGGCAAGTTATTGTTTTACACAGAGAGTAGAAGGTGCCTGGAGTCACAAGTCAGTTTTATTCGTCAAGTGCACATAAAGTGCAGTGAAATCAATTTGCCAGCAGCGGTACACTGAAAACGAACACACAATACACAATAATAATGTGACACAAACATCCACCGCAGCATTCACCACTGTGGTGGAAGGCACAACGTTTGGCCAGTCCTCCTCCATTTTCCCCCGTGGTCGGGACCACAACCCTCCCCAGTCGCTGCCAGGGATGGTGGTGGGGGCAGATACAACAGCGCCGTTTAAGAAGCTTTTCGATAGGTACACGGATTTGCAGGGGATGAAGGATTATGGGTCCAGTTCAGGCAGAGGAGATTAGCTTATCTTAGGGCTGTGCTTGGCATGGACATTGTGGCCTGTAGGGCCAGGGGCTGTGCTGTACTCTTTCTATGGCTCAGTTTGAGACTACGCTGGGGAACCATAAGACCGTTCTGCAAGTCAATGCCAAAGATGGGCCCAATGCACACATCCAACTACCAGCGTTGCCAACATCCTCTTCCATTTTAGCAATATACAACGTGCCACCCTGCTTGGATATTCATTCAACCTGTTGAGTAACCTTTTAGTTTTCTTTTTAGAGATTACAGCGTGGAAACAGGCCCTTCCGCCCACCCAGTCCACGCCGCCAAGCGACTCCCCCATAATGCAATGGTTCCATCCTACACACGAGGGACAATTTTCAGAAGCCATTGAGCCTGCGAGCCTGGAGTGTGGGAGGAAACCGGAGCTCCGGGAGAAACCCCCCCCCCCCCCCCACCCGCAGGTCACGGGGAGCACGTACAAACTCCGTACAGATAGCACCCACGGTCAGGATCGAACCCGGGTCTCTGGCTCTGTGAGGCAGCAACTCCATCGCTGCGCCACTTTGCCGCCCTTTCTTGGTCTTCCCCTTCACATGGTCTCACTGTTTCCATGGAATTTATCATTGGTGAGCACATCAAACGTAAGCCATTTCATAAGGCCTCCTCTCCAGCATTCCCATAGCAGAAATAAAGGAGTACATGTATATGAGCGATGAAGGACTCTGGAACCCTTTAATGTATTATCCCTTCAACACTGATGTTTCAACTCCCATGAATATTTACACCCTAGCGGTATGAATATTTATTAATCTAACTTCAAGTAACCTTTGCTTTTCCTCTCTCTCCATCCCTCCCCCATTCTAGTTCTCTGTCCAGTCTGACTGTCCCCCTGATTACATTTCCTGGTACGCCTCATTGTCACCTTCCCCTCAGCAAACGCATCTATTCTACATTTTCCTTGAATTTTGTCCCCTTTGATCTATCATTTTCACACCTTACCCTTCCATATCCATACCTGCCAATTAGTCCGATTTTATCGTATTTGATCCGATTTTTATGTTAAAAAAGTGTGAAAAATCGGAACTACGACTTTGAAAGGGGGGGAGGAGAGGGAGAGAGAGGAGGAGGAGAGAGGGAGAGGGAGGGGGAGAGGGAGGGGGGAGGGGAGGGGGGAGAGGGAGAGGGGGAGAGGGAGAGAGAGGGGAGAGAGAGGGAGAGGGAGGGGAGAGGGAGGGGGGGAAGGGGGAGGGGGAGGTGGAGGGAGAGGGGGGAGAGGGAGGGGAGGGGAGGGAGGGGGGAGGGGGAGGGAGGGAGGGGAGAGAGGGAGAGGGAGGGGGAGAGGGAGGGGAGGGAGGGGAGGGGGAGGGAGAGAGGGAGAGAGGTAGAGAGGGAGGGAGTGAGAGAGAGAGAGAGAGAGAGAGAGAGAGAGAGAGATTGCAGCCTCTTACCGTTTCCCCAGGCCATGGGGAAACGTTGCTACCAAATGACTTTCAATGATAAACTTCTGGACAAATGCAAGAAAGCAGCTATGACATATAATACACAATAAACTGAATTACAAAGACACAATGAACAAGTTATGCATCTTGTATTACATGGGTATGACCGCACATAAAACATTAAAAAAACTTCAGCAAAATGGCACCGTGTAAAAATACTGATTTCCTCAGCAAAATACTGATTTTCAGGTACTAGAATACTGAAATGCTCTGACAAAACTTGGCAACTCTGAATATATCGCAATATCGGCAAACTACTAAAAAAAAAACCTTAAAATCCAGGAGCTAAGGCGGACCCAGGACCCCACCCGTAATGCCTTCGGCGCTCGCCCTCCGTCAACTCTGAGTAAGATTTTTCATTTTCAAATGTGGGCAGGTATGCATATCTCTCAACTCCCTCTCCCCCGACTCTCCGTCTGAAGAAGGGTCTCGACCCGAAACGTCACCCATTCCTTCCATCCACAGACGCTGCCTGTCCCGCTGAGTTACTCCAGCATTTTGTGTCTATCTTCGCTTTCCACTTAGAACCTTAAAAGGAATTACTTTTAATGAATATTTCACAATCCAATTTTTCAAAATAATCAACTTCTCGTAATAAGCTGTATTTATTGCTGTCTCGGAGAGATGCTTGCAAGGAGCATTTAAATAATGTAACTCTCGTCGAGGCTACAGCAATAGTCATTCATTCTTTGGAGAGCAACCATGAATAATTAATTACAGAGTATCCAACTGAAATTTCTGTAATCAAATCGGTGTCTGAAACTATCAAAATTTGCCATTGGATATTAATTAATGAAATGATCTGTAAATATTGCAGATGTAATTGGCAATTGAATAATCATTAATCGTCACCTCCTATGTGACTCTACGCATAGGAAAGCTGTAAGCCGGCATCTGTGACTTATCATCTGATTTATTTAAATAGAGGGCAATTAAAACCCATCGGATAAAGCAAATGACTGCTTCTGATGCAGAAGCAATTGGATAAAATGGCCTGCCTTCCTGCATTTGTTCCTTGAGAAAAATAACCCTGAAAATACTCAACAGGTGCATCTACGTGGAGAGAGATAGTTTGTGTTTCGGGTCAATTGCCTGCCTATCGATTGTTTTGTGAACATCTCCCAACTGAGTGGCAGTTGCATTTCATTTCATTTAGTTTAGTTTAGTGATACAGCGTGGAAATAGGCCCTTTGGCTCACCAGGTCTGCGCTGACCAGCGATCCCCACACACCAACGCAATCCTACACACACCAGGGACATTTTTTTAAACCATTTTTCCAGGCCAATTAGGTTACAAACCTGTACACCTTTGGAGTGTGGGAGGAAACAGGAGCACCTGGAGAAAACGCACGCAGTCACGGGAAGAACGTGCAAACTCTGTACAGACTGCACCCGTGGTCAGGATTGAACCCGGGTCTCTGGCGCTGAGAGGCAGCAACTCTACCGCTGCGTCACCATGCTGCCCTGAGATGTCCATCCAATCCCTCCCTTCACCATAACCATCTAGCATCGCTGCAACATCTCCAGCCTACGTTCTGATCCAGTTCAACGGCCATTTCAACAGCTCTCTGTGGGATATGATCAATTGAAGGCATAACAATTTGAGGAAGGACACTCCTGCTATTGAGGGAGTGCAGCGTAGGTTCACAAGGTTAATTCCCGGGATGGTGGGACTGTCATATGCTGAGAGAATGGGGCGGCTGGTCTTGTACACTCTGGAGTTTAGAAGGATGAGAGGAGATCTTATTGAAACGTATAAGATTATTAAGGGTTTGGACACGCTAGAGGCAGGAAACGTGTTCCCGATGTTGGGGGAGTCCAGAACCAGGGGCCACAGTTTAAGAATAGGGGGTAAGCCATTTAGAACAGAGACGAGGAAACACTTTTTCTCACAGAGAGTTGTGAGTCTGTGGAATTCTCTGCTTCAGAGGGCGGTGGAGGCCGGTTCTCTGGATATCTTCAAGCGAGAGCTAGATAGGCCTCTTAAAGATAGCGGAGTCAGGGGATATGGGGAGAAGGCAGGAACGGGGTACTGATTGGGGATGATCAGCCATGATCACATTGAATGGCGGTGCTTGCTCAAAGGGCCGAATGGCCTCCTGCTGCGCCTGTTGTCTATTGTCTATAATAACGATGTCTTGGTCGCAGTAAGGACATTGGCCTTTTATTTTGCACTAACCCGGTAGGCCTGGAACGCCGCTGTGGCGAGCAGAAGACAGGACTGTTCGGAGAACCTTTGTAACTTTGTCGGGGCCAGAAACGCGGCGACGCTCGTATTCTGCCGTGGCGTGGTCTGCTGTTGGCCCCGTAGCAGAAACATCCACATCGCAGGGCTGGAAGCTGGAGGGATCCCGAGCTAATTCTGCCGCCGCCATCATCTATTGCGACAAGCGATGGCTCCCACCGATTGTCGCCGGAAGCTGGCGTCCTTTTCAGGACAGACGATGACCGCGAGGTCAATAGTTGCAACAAGATGGGCGCGAAAAGAAGAAGAAGGTGGTCTGTGTTTAAGAAGGAACTGCAGACGCTGGAAAATCGAAGGTAGAGAAAAGTGCTAGAGAAACTCAGCGGGTGCGGCAGCATCTATGGAGCGAAGGAAATAGGCGACGTTTCGGGCCGAAACCCTTCTTCAGACTGAAGAATGGTCTGCTGTTTGATTTTACCGGGTTGTATGCAAAATTGACTGTACCTAGGCCCCTACAGCAATGAATTAATTGAATATATTTATTAAAATCTCAGTTGTATATTGTGTTATGAATACTGTGCTGACGGACTTGTTTAAGAAAGAATTGCAGATGCTGGAAAAATCGAAGGTAGATAAAAATGCTGGAGAAACTCAGCGGGAGCAGCAGCAAAGGAAATAGGCGACATTTCAGGCCGAAACACCTTCTTACATAGAAATTAGGTGCAGGAGTAGGCCATTCGGCCCTTCGAGCCTGCACCGCCATTCAATATGATCATGGCTGATCATCCAACTCACGATCCTGTACCTGCCTTCTCTCCATACCCCCTGATCCCTTTAGCCACAAGGGCCACATCTAACTCCCTCTTAAATATAGCCAATGAACTGGCCTCAACTACCTTCTGTGGCAGAGAATTCCACATATTCACCACTCTTTGTGTGAAAAATTATTTTCTCATCTCGGTCCTAAAAGACTTCCCCCTTATCCTTAAACTGTGACCCCTTGTTCTGGAGTTTCCCAACATCGGGAAGAATCTTCCTGCATCTAACTTGTCCAACCCCTTAAGAATTTTGCAAGTCTCTATAAGATCCCCCCTCAATCTTCTAAATTCCAGCGAGTACAAGTCGAGTCTATCCAGTCTTTCTTCATATGGAAGTCCTGCCATCCCAGGAATCAGTCTGGTGAACCTTCTCTGTACCCCCTGTATGGCAAGAATGTCCTTCCTCAGATTAGGAGACCAAAACTGTACGCAATACTCCAGGTGTGGCCTCACCAAGACCCTGTACAACTGCAGTAGCACCTCCCTGCTCTTGTACTCAAATCCTTTTGCTATGAATGCCAACATACCATTCGCTTTCTTCACAGCCTGCTGCACCTGCATGCCTACTTTCAATGACTGGTGTACCATGACACCCAGGTCTCGCTGCATCTCCCCTTTTCCTAATCGGCCACCATTCAGATAATAGTCTACCCTCCTGTTTTTGCCGCCAAAGTGGATAACCTCACATTTATCCACATTATACTGCATCTGCCATGCATTCTGCCCACTCACCCAACCTATCCAAGTCATCTTGCAGCCTCCTAGCATCCTCCTCACAGCTAACACTGCCCCCCAGCTTCGTGTCATCCGCAAACTTGGAGATGTTGCATTCAATTCCCTCGTCCAGATCATTAATATATATTGTAAATAGCTGGGGTCCCAGCACTGAGCCTTGCGGCACCCCACTAGTCTTCAGACTACCTTCGATTTTCCAGCATCTGCAGTTCCTTCTTGAACATTTTATCTACTCCACTGCGATATCTCCTCAAGGTATACCTACTTTGAAGAGGTTCTCCTCCTCCCTCCGAAGACAGGGTCTGAAGAAGGGTTTCGGCCCGAAACGTTGCCTAGTTCCTTCGCTCCATAGGTGCTGCCGCACCTGCTGAGTTTCTCTAATTTCTAGAAGGCTCCCGCACTAGTTGACTGCATGAACTTAGTGAAACCTAATGAAGTTCTGTAAGGTCTTTAAACCTTGATTCAGGCTGCACCTTTGCCACATGAAACGAAATTGCTTCGACCTAATCTATCGATAATGATTCCTAATTGATGACTTAAGTCACTGGCGGACTTTGTCCTACCTTGCTATTGTGTCTTTCCTCCTGACTCATTGATTATCTAATTACGTTCTCTGTCCTCATTGACTATGTAATTATCGCCCCTTACTGCATGGATTGTGTCATTTGCTGGCTTTATGCAGGAGAGATGAACCATGCAATTGGATTTCCACAGTGAATTGTACTGAATGTATTGGCTGGGAAGAGAAGTTAACTCATCACTGCAGCTGGGGTTGAACCTTTTGGTTAAAGGCTCTATTTATTCCACAGGTTGCCATTGCTAGTTCTCTCAGAGGCACCTGACCTAAACCATCACCTACCCATGTCCTCCAGAGGTGCTACCTGATGCCTTTGGTTACTCCAACAGTTTGTGCCTCTTTTTTAATCTCCAACGCCGACAGAGCCACGGGTCACAGTGGCGCAGCGGTAGAGTTGCTGCCTCACAGCGTCAGAGATCCGGGTTCGATCCTGACTATGGGTGCTGTCCATATGGAGCTTGTGACGCTCCCCCCCCTCAGTTCTCGACCCTCGACCCCCCCCCCCATGTGACCGAGTGGGTTTTCTTCAGGTGCTCCAGTTTCCTCCCGCACTCCAAAGACGTAGAGGTTTGCAGGTTCACTGGCTTCAGTAAGATTGTAAATTGTCCCTAGAGTGTGTGCAGGATAGTGTAAGTGTGTGGGGTCGCTGGCCGGCGAGGACTCGGCCGGCTAAACGGCCTGTTTCTGTGTATCCCTAAACTAAACATTTTAAAAAGACGCAACATGAACGCAACATGGAAGCAGGGCTTTGGCTCACCAGGTCCATGCCCACCACAAATCACCCTGTTCACACCGGTCCCGTGTTATCCCACTGTCTCATTCACACCCTACGCACGAAGGAGAATTGACGGAGGCCAACAAGCCTACACGTCTTTGGGACAGGGGAGGAACCTGGAGCAATCGGAGAACATCCACACGATCCCAGGGAGAAGGCGAAATGCCACAGAGACAGTAGCTGAGGTCTGGATCGAACCAGAAACCCCAGCGCTGTGAGGCGCCTGCTTTGCCCACCGCACCACCCTGGTGTTGATCATCCACTTCCTCACTCAGGTTGTACTCCCTCATTCCAGTTCCAGTTAAAGTTCCGTTGATTGGTAAAGTGGAAGGCTTTTTGTTGCGTGCTAACCAGTCAGCAGAAAGACAACACATGATTACAATCGAGCCATTTACAGTGTGCAGACACATGATAAGGGGATGACGTTTAGTGCCAGGTAAAGCCAGCAAAGTCTTCATTATCAAGGATGGTCCAAGGGTCATCAATGAAGTGGACTGGAGTTCAGCACTGCTCTCTGGTTGTGGTAGGATGATTCAGTTGCCTGATAACAGCTGGGAAGAAACTGTCCCTGAATCTGGAGGTGTGCGTTTTCATACTTCTGTAAAGTACCTTTTGCCCGATGGGAGAGGGGAGAAGAGGGAGTGGCCAGGGTGCGACTCGTCCTTCATTATGCTGCTGGCCTTGCCGAGGTGTAGATGAGTGTCGAGAGTCAAGAGTGCATAATTGTCCTATGTGCCTGAGGCACGCTTTTTAAACCCGGCACTAATGGCCCTGTCCCACGGTACGAGTTCACTCCAAGAGCTCTGAGTTTAAAAAAAAAAATCAAACTCGTGGTAAGCACGGAGAATGAACGTAGCGGGTACGTCGGAGCTCGGGGACGTCTCTTAGCGGCTCGTAACGCTAACGGCAGGTACTCGGGAAGACTCGTGAAGATTTTTCAACATGTTGAAAAATGTCCCCGAGAGCGGCCATTACCGTAAATCTCCGAGTTCGAATCAGGGCAAATTCTGGAGAGCTCTTGGAATGAACTCGTACCGTGGGACAGGGCCATTAGTCTGTTGTTAGTTCCAGAGGCAATTAAGTGTGAACCACATTATAGTGAGACTGCATACTTCCTTCTCTTCAAAATATCAGAGCATCCGATGGGTCTTAATGATTTTTTTTTAATGGGTTTTTACTGTTACTGTCAAAGAGCTTTAGGATTCAATACTTTGCTTCCAATTACTTAGGCTAAAAATTCCACAACAGCCTGGGAGAGTGTTGAACTGCAATAACTCTGATATATCACATGGCAATTTACCACTCTCTGCCCTCGAAACTAAACTAAACACCTGAGAGTGCCCTGGCAACCACTCAGCTTTCCCTCTCGACCGATGCTGCCTGGCCTCCGCAGACGCTGCCTGACCCGTAGAATTTCACCAGCGCTTTGTTTTTTAGCTCAGGATTCTCGCATCTGCAGTCTTTAGTTTAGTTGAGGCCCTTTGGCCCACCGCGTCCGCACCGACCAGCGATCCCCGCACACTAACGCTACCCTACACACAAGAGGGACAATTTACCATATATACCATAGAGCCTGCAACTCTGTACGGCTTTGGAGTGTGGGAGGAAACTGGAAGAAAACCCACGCAGGTCACGGGGAGAACGCACAAACTCCGTACAGACAGCACCCGTAGTCGGGATCGAACCCGGGTCTCCAGTGCTGCAAGCGCTGTAAGGCAGCAACTCTACCGCTGCACCACCCGTTGTCTTGTGTCTTGGTTATATTGTGAGTTGTGTGTCAACCTCTCAGCCACAACCCTGCTTTTTAATTTCTGATTTCAAAAATAGACTTTATTCAGAATTAAAAATATAAACAAAACAAAAGCTGTGTACAATCTCTTAATACAAATGTTAAATATGCAATATAAATTGAATAATCTCAATATTCAATATATATTGAATTCTATACATGCAATAGTGTCACAGTCAGTAGTGTTCGGACTAATCGTTAAAAAAACACAACCATTGCCGCTCATGTCGACCCCTCTGGGGTGATATCTCTTCCCTTGTTTGAGGGGTGGCCACATCGGACTCTGCCCCCCTCCACCCCCCCCACCCCCCGCCAATGTCCAACAGCAGAGGAAACCCATCGAGCAACATTCGGAATCTTGCTCCACCACTCCATCATGGCTGATCTCTGCCTCCTCATCCCATAGTTCTGCCTTCTCCTCATAATCCTTGACACCCGTTCTAATCGATAATTTGTTTATCTCTGCCTTAAAAATATCCACTGACTTGGCCTCCACAGCCCTCTGTGGCGATGAGTTCCACAGATGATCTACTCTCTGACTAAAGAAGTTCCTCCTCACCTCCTTTCTGAAAGAGCGCCCTTTAATTCTGAGGCTGTGACCTCTGGTCGAAGACTCTCCCACCTGTGGAAACATCCTCTCCACATCCACTCTGTCTCTGCCCTTTGGCCTTGACACGAGTATACTTGGGAGTGGAACTGAACGGGTTAATGTGCAGGACTGCAGACATGGCTCATTCACTCAAACTCTATATAGAGAGCAGAGGAATCAGAAACTTCTCCCAGTAAAAGCAAGATAATTTCTCCAAAAAATGCGGCAGTGCAGGATAAATAATAAAAATGATCGCTATTGAACCACATCCAACCATTGAGAACAGTGTGCCATCGAATTAGTTAAACATAAGCATTACTAAATAATCTCCACTCAACCTGACTACGATGCTGAAAAAGCATGGAAACAGGCCATTTGGCCCACTCTGACCATTCCAACCATCGGTCATCTGTTCACACGAGTTGTATGTCATCCCACTTTCTCATCCACTCCCTTACTGCCAGGGGCAATTTACAGAAGTTAATTAACCTACAAACCCACACGTGTTTGGGATGTGGGAAGAAACTGGAGCACCCGGAGGAAACCCACATGGTCGCATGGAGAACGTGCAAACTCCACACAGACAGCACCTGTGGTTAGGGATTGAACCCAGATCTCTGGTGCTGTGAGGCAGCAGCTCTGCCAGCTTTGGGATCTTGCCCATTTTAATAATTCATCTGAAAGCCAACATCTTACTCAACATATGACATATGATGAAAGAATGGATCAACTAAGCTTATATTCACTGGAATTTAGATGGATGAGGGGGGATCTTATAGAAACATGACAATTCTTAAAGGATTGGACAGGCTAGATGCAGGAAAAATGTTCCCCATGTTGGGGGAGTCCTGAACCAGGGGTCACAGTTTAAGAATAAGGGGTAGGCCATTTGGGACTGAGACCCCTCTTTTTGAGGAAAACGGGGACAACGTTTTCAGCCAGAGAGTTGTGAATCTGTGGAATTCTCTGCCACAGAAGGCAGTGGAGGCCAATTCACTGGATGTCTTCAAGAGAGAGTTAGAGATAGCTCTTAGGGCTAACGTGATCAATGGATATGGGGAGAAAGCAGGAACGGGGGACTGATTCTGGATGATCAGGCATGATCGTATTGAATGGCGGTGCTGGCTCGAAGGGCCAAATGGCCTTCTCCTGCACCTATTTTCTATGTTACTAATGTTTATACTTCTACGTTTCTCAGGAAGATTGTTCCCGATGTAGTCCAACAAGGGGTCATCCTTTAAGACCGAGATGAGAAAACTTTTTTCCCAGAGAGGTGGTGAGTCTCTGGAACTCTCTGCCACAGAGGGTATGACGTTGGAGCTAAGGGATTTTAACCGGATCTGGAGTGGGAGGTCGAACTCATAACCTTCTGACTCGGGAGCAAACAAGTGTTAACGCTAAGCCTCAGCAGTAATGAAACATTGTGGAGCTTGAAAAATTCCTGGATCAAATTGAGCATATTCATCCAGAGATCATTCCACATTGATTTTCCAATGAAAAGCTAGACAGCTTTTTTAAAAATCTAATTTAATCATAAATTTGTTGAAAATGCAATTTTATTGACACCACGACATTTCCCTATTTAGTATGTCTACCACTGCTACATACATTTACTATTTAATTACTTTAATATTTATTTGCGTGCCTCTGTATTTTTAATGTAATCCTGACTGGCATTCAGAACACATCAGCGAGTCTGAGAATCGAAGCAGTCAGATAATTTAAAATGTAATTAAAATATTGACAGAGGGATATGCCTGAAAATTAATATTATTTTTTTCCATCAAAGGTGCTGACTTGGTAAGTGGCTTTGAGAAAATGCTTCAGTTTGAATTAATCTGGTTTCAGCAGTTCAGCAAAGCAAGCACAGGATAGATAGTTAGGACAAGAGTAACCTCTGCTTCACTGGTCCAAGTGAGAACCAAGAGAGCCCCTGTGAGTGATGGTGGAGGTTTACATGCTAATCAACAGTTCGATGTCTCACACAAGAGTCTAACATCTGCAGATGCTGCAAACCTGAGACAAAAAAACAGAAAAGTGATAAGCTGATAGGAGCAGAGTTAGGCCATGCGGCCCATTCAACCCCGGCTGATCTATCTCTCCCTCCTAACCCCCTTCAACTGCCTTCCCCCATAGCCCCTGACACCCGTCCTAATCAGGAACCTATTCTGTACTAATCTAGATCTGGCAGCATCCGTGCAAAGTGAAACAGAATTTGTATTGCCAAGATGTGCTGTCCATTCTTGGCAACTTCTGCACATATGAACCATCCTACCACAACTGGAGAGCAGTACCTCATTGATGACCCTTGGACTATCTTTGATCAGACTTTACTGGTTTTACCTTGCACTAAATGTTATTACCTTTGTCATGTACACTGTAAACGGCTCGATTGTAATCATGTATTGTCTTTCTGCTGACCGGTTAGCTCGCAACAAAGGCTTTTCACTGTACCTCGGTACACGGGACAGTAAACTAAACAGAACTGAACTGATCCGGACTGATATGCTTAAATACTATCTGTGGATCAGTAGGGAACCCACTTTCTCACCGACTCCCTCCACCAAGGTCTTATCTGTTACACTGGTGTTAATCACGTCGGCAGAGTTGCTGCCTTGCAGTGCCTGAGACCCGGGTTCGATCCCGACTACGGGTGCTGTCTGTACGGAGTTTGTACGCTCTCCCCGTGACCACGTGGGTTTTCTCCGGGATTTCCGATATCCTCCCACACTCCGAAGGCATTTGTAGGTTAATGTGCTCGGTGTAAGTGCGTGTAGGATAGTGTTAATGTGCTGTGTCTCTAAAATTAAACTGAGCCTCTAAGAAGCGTCCAGGTCCGCGGGAGTGAGTTCCTCGTCATGCTGCGATCCTGCTAATTGCAATCACTTTCAGCCTCTGAAGAGTTTTCAACATTTCGAGCTGGATTCCGAGAGCACATGAAGACCAGGAAGCTTCTTCACCCAGAGAGTCCTCGACCAGCTGACACTTGGCAACAATAGGTAACAGTCTATATGCAGGTTTGTTCTTTTACAACAAAGGCAACATAAATATCAGCTGCACGGGGGCGCTGCGGTAGAGCTGCTGCATTACAGCGCCAGGGACCCGGGTTCGATCCTGACCATGGGCGCTGCCTGTACGGAGTTTGCACGTGACCTGCGTGGGTTTTCTCCGAGATATTCGGTTTCCTCCCACACTCCAAAGAGGTACCGGTTTGTAGGTTAATTGTGTTGGTATGAATCTAAACTGCCCCTGGCGTGTGTTGGGTAGTGTTAGAGTGCGGGGATCGCTGGTCGGGACGGACTCGGTGGGCCGAAGGGCCTGGTTCGCCGCTGTATCTCTAAACTAAACTAAGATGCACAAGGCATGTAAAGGGTTTTGAATGTAAATTCTTAAAAGCTTAAAATGGAGAAGTTAACCGTGACTGAATACAATGAGAAAATAGCTCATTGATAGAAAATATGAACATTGAATTCTCCATTTTTAGATAACACACCATCCAACTCTCCCCCGTTTTTTTCCCCCTCTTCCTGTGCCTCACCTAGATACACGAACATTCCTCGCACATTCCTGCTCCTCCTTTCTCTTTCCCCACGTCCCCTCTCAGCTATATTCCCTCCTCCAGCTTCACATTTCATGCCTCTTCGCTCCTAATCTTGCAGCCTTTGCCATTTCACCTCCTGCCTTTGTCCAACCATCTGCTAACCATACCCCCGACACCCTGTATCTACCTATCACTTGCCCAGCTTTGCCGTCTAGAGTTCAGATACTGCTCGCTCAGCCCACTGATCCCCCGCCAACCGGCGATCACCTGTGCACTAGTTCTACCTTATCCCAGTTTCACGAGCTACACTACAAAAGCTGATTCACCTACAAAACCTGTACGTCTTTGGAGTGTGGGAGGAAGCCGGAGCACCTGGAGGAGCCCACAAGGTCTCAGGGAAAACGTACGAACTCCGCACAGACGGCACCCGTAGTCAGGATCGAACCAGATTCTCTGGCGCTGTAAGGCAGCAACTCCACCGCAGCGCCACCGTGCCTGCCCTTGCACCCTCTATCCCACCCCCCCCCCCCCCCCCCCAGCTCTCATCCAGCTTTCTCCCCCCACCCACCACAAAGAATCTGAAGTGAAACACCATCTCTGAAGATCTTTCCTGGTCCGAGAAAACTGATGCAATTATTAAGAAAGCTCATCAGCGCCTCTACTTCCTGAGAAGGTTACGGAGAGTCGGTCTGTCAAGGAGGACTCTCTCTAACTTCTACAGGTGCACAGTAGAGAGCTTGCTGACCGGTTGCATCGTGGCTTGGTTCGGCAACTTGAGTGCCCTGGAGAGGAAAAGACTACAAAAAGTAGTAAACACTGCCCAGTCCATCATCGGCTCTGACCTTCCTTCCATCGAGGGGATCTATCGCAGTCGTTGCCTCAAAAAGGCTGGCAGCATCATCAAAGACCCACACCATCCTGGCCACACACTCATCTCCCTGCTACCTTCAGGTAGAAGCTACAGGAGCCTGAAGACTGCGACGACCAGGTTCAGGAATAGCTACTCCCCCACAGCCATCTAAACAGGCTATTAAACTTGGCTCATTCATGTGTGTATTTACGTATATAATGGTATATGGACACACTGATCTGTTCTGTAGTCAATGCCTACTGTGTTCTCTTGTGCTGAAGCAAAGCAAGAATTTCATTGTCCTGTCAGGGACACACGACAATAACTCTCTTGACTCTTGACTCCTATCCATGTCTTCCAAAGTTTTTGCCTGACCCACTGAGTTACTCCAGCACTTTGTGTCTTTTCTTGGTAAACCAACATCTGTGGTTCCTATCTTCTTCTTCTTCTTACTTTTTACGACAGACTCAAGGTCCAGATAAAAGACAAGACATTACATAGAATAAATTGCGTGCCAAGGCACAATAAATTACTCACAAAAGCACAATACATGGTTCAAGATCACGAATAGAAATATCAGTGTCCTACAACGAGACAACTCTACCGATGTCACCGCAGCTGGGATTGGTAGCGTGTAGTGCTAAACCAGGCACGTGCCGCGAGTAATCAGCCAGGGTAGGCAGTGGCTTTTAAAAATCTTGAAAACCGCGCATGCGCAGATTACTATCTCCCCAGTGAGCTGTCAGTCGTTTTTTTTAAATCTTGAAACTACGCATGCGCACATTGTTCCCTCCCCGGTGAACTGTCATTCGGCTATTTTTAAATCGTGGAAACCGCGCATGCGCAGATTGTTCTCTCGACTTTTATCATGTAATTTGTTTTCAATAGGTCCTATCTCTTAATAAAGTATTTAAAAACATATAGCTAAAAAAAAAATTATTTACCATATTATTTGCGCACAAAATCCATTCTGCAGCAAAAATATCCATAAGGTTGCTTCGTGAAACGCTTCAGGTAATCGCTATCCACCCTTGAAAATCCCGCTAGGAAACTTGCACATGCGCGGTAGGCTGGTGCGCATACGCAGTGTGCAACGCAACACATGCACGCAGTTGGTTCACAGTGTAAAGGCAGAGTTGCAGCTGCCTTTACGGACCGTTCCCACTGATGGCTTGAAGCAGCGTCGACAGCACATGAGTAGCACATACTCCCGCGTTTAAAACGTACTGCTAATGAAAGGCACGGGAGAATTATGCCTCCCTAAGAGATTGATCTCTTAGGGAGGCATAATTCTCCCATGCCTTTACTATTTATGACCATTTTATATATATTTTATATATATTATATTTATATATAAAATAATTACTGTTTTATAATTTTAGTCAGGGTAGGCACTGCCTACCTTGCCTGCCCTGACGGCACGTGCCTGTCCTAAACCTTATGTTTGATAAGGCCAAGACGATTTCATTGGCAGTAGTTATTTTGCGCAAGGCACCATTAACCTAATGGCGGGGGGAATGGGCACCGAATGGCCTCAAATTCATGAGACTGGTTTCTCCCCACCACCACCCCCTCCCCTCGCCCACCATGAAAGTTCAGGCACCGTCGCTCAGAGCTACGAGAACGCAGAGAGAAAATCCAACAGAGATACACACAACAAAAATAATCCCATTGTAAAGCCCGCACGTTATCGATCAGAGCTGGACTCAGCTGAACTGTCAAACCCAAATTCCAGGAGCAATTGATTTTCCTGTTAGGTTAAACACAAGTACTCCAGCAAACATCTAGCCCTTCAAACAAGAAATGTACCTCCAGGTAGCAATTTCCTTTCCACTTACCTTAATGGGTGCAATTAATTTAAGTACAATCTGCCTGTACGAAACTTCAGTGTACAGCTATATTTTCAACAAACCTTTCAAATCATCACCGTCTGTCAGTTGGGAGTTAAGAGGCTTCGATCGGTGAGGGCAGGGCACCTGACAGTGACAATTGAGGTGGAGTGTAAGGTTGGCTTTCTAAGGTGACCTGAGAAACTCAGGTGGGAGGTCGTGCATCAAATGCAAGTGATCAGATTTTGGTTTGGCTCAGAGAGACGACGCAGAAACAGGCCCTTCGGCCCACCAAGTCCACACCGCCCAGCGATCCCCGCACATTAACGCTGTCCATTGTGGGCAATTTTACATTTTTATACCAAGCCAATTAACCTACAAACCCTGTGCCTCTTTGGAGTGTGGCAGGAGGCCGAAGATCTCGGAGAAAACCCAGGCGGTCACGGGGAGAGCGTACAAATTCCGTACAGACAGCGCCCGCAGTCAGGATCGAACCCGGGTCTCTGGCGCTGTGAGGCAGCAACTCTACCGCTGCGCCACCGTGCGGCCTGATTATTGTTAAAGAGAAAGTCCCTTCTTCATCCCTTCCACTTATAAAGCATAGATATGAGGAGAAAGGGGCAAAGTTTAAAGGGGAAAAAAGGGGAATGGGGTTGAGAGGGGAAGATAGATCAGTTATGATTGAATGGTGGAGTACACTAATTCTGTACCTAGTACTTATGCACTTATGAAAAAAGACACAAAGTGGTGTCGTAACTCAGCGAGTCAGGAAGCATCTTTGGAGAACATGTTCTCCATGTTTCCCCCACAGATGACGACCGAGTTCCTCCAGCACTTTGTTATTTGCTCAGCATTCCAACATCTGCAGTCTCTTCCGCCGTGACACAGACAGGATCAAAAACTCTTGTCGGGACTCTTGTGAACTGCCATGGTGAGGTCTGCTACATGACTTCACCAGGTTGTTTTGCGAAGCAAGGCATTTCACTGGACAATAAAGTTAAAGCCCTGTCCCCCTGTACGGGTTCATTCAAGAGCTCTCCCGAGTTTAAACAAAAATCAAACTCGTGTTTAAAAAAACCGAGTTTAAAAAAAATCAAACCAGCTAAGAGACGTCCCCGAGCTCCGACGTACCCGTTAGCGGCTCGTAACGCTAACGGCAGGTGCTCGGGAAACGCGGTAATCTCGGGGAGACTGGTGAAGATTTTTCAACACGTTGAAAAATGCCCACGGGAGCCCCGAGTACCGACGAGCGGACGTTACCGTAAATCTCCGAGTTCTAATCAGGGCAAAACTCGGGAGAACTCTTGGAATGAACTGGTACAGTGGGACAGGGCTATAACATTGTTCATATCATTGAACCCGACTCTCTGGTGCTGTGAGGCAGCAGCCCCTACTGCTGCTCTATTGTGCCCCCACCACCCCCCCCCCCCCCCCCCCCCCCCCCTCCTTCACAGTCTTCCACACCCCCTGTAGCAACCAGTCTGAAGAAGGGGCCCGACCTGAAATGCCCTCCAGAGATGGGACCTGACCCGTTCGCTGAGTTCCTCCAGCACCTTGTGCAATTCTTTTTGCAAACCAGCATCAGAAATTCTTTGCTGCCCTTCCTTACCTTCGTCCATCTGGATCCGAGGCACCTCCCTCTTGGCCGGCGAGATGCACTTGATGATATTCCCCATCACCAGGCCGTCCATCTCTGCAAAGTCCTCAAACGAGCAGTTGACGCCCGCGGTGAGCTCAGGCACGTTGTGTGCCTCCAGCACCAGCTGTGGAAGGGAAAGCACAATGTCAGAGGTGGGGTATGGTCAGACTGGAGAAGGGTCTCGACCCAAAGCGTCGCCTATCTCCTTCGCTCTGCTGCACCCGCTGAGTTTCTCCAGCCTTTTGTGTACCCTGGACTCCCACAGGTTTAGTTAAGTTTCGTTTAGAATTAGAGTGTGGAAACAGGCCCTTCGACCCACAGAGTCCGCGCCAACCAGCGATCCCCGCACGTTAACACTATCCTACACACACCAGGGACAATTTACATTTATAGAAAGTCAATTAACATACAAACAATAGACAATAGGTGCAGGGGGAGGCCATTTGGCCCTTTGAGCCAGCACCGCCATCCATTGTGATCATGGCTGATCATCCCCAATCTCCCCATAATCCCCTGACTCCGCTATTTTTAAGAGCCCTATCTAGCTCTCCCTTGAAAGTCTTTGGAAACCTGTACGTCTTTGGAGTGTGGGAGGAGACCGATGTTCTCGGAGAAAGCCCACGCAGGTCACGGGGGAGAACGTGCAAACTCCGTACAGACAGCACCTGTAGTCAGGATCGAACCCGGGTCTCTGGCGCTGCTTATCCTACAGGACTCGCTCCCTGACCTGCTATATCCTTGCACAACATCCTGACATCACTGATAAGGGGTCGGCCATTTAAGACAGTAAGGAGAATAAATTACTTAGCTGTGAATGAGAACGTAAGAATTAGCGTCAGAGGTTGGTCCTTTGAGCCTACTCTGCCACCCAGTACGGTCATTGCTGACCTTCCTCCCCCAACACCATTCTCCTTCACCATTCCCATATCTTTTAGACTTTCGACTTCAGAAGATACAGCGCGGAAATAGACCCTTCAGCCAAGCGAGTCCGCGTGGAACAGCGATCCCCCATACACTAGCACTATCCTACACGCGAGGGACGAGTTACAATTTACAGGAGTCAATGAACCGACAAATCTGTTTGTCTTTGGAGTGTGGGCAGAAGCCAGAGCACCGGGGGGAAAACCCACGTGGTCACAGGGAGAACATGCAAACACCGCACAGACAGCATCCGCAGACAGGATCGAACACGGGTCCCTGGCACTGACCATTGGTCGGCACGAACTCAGTGGGCCGAAGGGCCCAGTTCTAGGCTGCATCTCTGAAGTCTAAAGTCTAATAGAGATGAGTTCAAATACGCTCACCACAACTAAGGGCATTAAATTCAAGTAAGGTGTACTTTAAAAAAAATAATTCTAGCTATTAGTAATGATATTCAAAGGGTTGTTGTTGTTGTTGCTTAATACCCCTCAGAGTAGGACGTCTACTGTCTTTGCCCAGCAGTCTAGCCTGTACGTGACTGAAGGGCCTGTTTCTAAGCTGTGTCTCTAATGAATGTAGCTGAAGCGTTTTGGAAGGCAGCTCGACAAACATTACCTGGTGAGCCAGATGCCTAAAAAATTGGATAGAGAATTATTGCTTTGATATAGCTGTCAAGCTGGAAAGGGTACAGAGAAGATTTACGTGGATGTTGCCAGGATTCGAGGGTCTGATATAGGGAGAGGTTGGGCAGGCTGGGACTCTATAACTTGGGAGCGCAGGGGGAGGAGAGGTGATCTTATTGAGGGTATAAAATCATGAGAGGAACAGATCAGGTGGATGCACAGAGCCTCGTGCCCAGAGAAGGGGAATCGAGGACCAGAGGACATACAGGTTTACGGTGAAGGGGTAAAGATTTAATAGAAAAATCTGAGGGGTAACTTTTTCACACAAAGGGTGGTGGGTGCATGGAACAAGCTGCCAGAGGAGGTAGTTGAGGCTGGGACTATCGCTACAGGGTTTAGGTCACATTTGACAGGTACATGGATAGGGCAGGTTTGGAGGGATGTGGACCAAATGCAGGCAGGTGGGACTAGTGTAGCTGGGGCACGTTGGCTGGCATGGGCAAGTTGGGCCGAAGGGCCTGTTTGCACACTGTATCACTCTATGACTCTAGGTTATATTGGCAGACACGGAAAAGAATTACCATGGATGTTACGATCACCCGAATTACAGTTGATTGTCTCCGAACAAATGCTGGCACCTCAGACAGCGCAGCACTCCAGCAGTACCTCACCCACAGTGTCAAGCTGGGCTGTCACTGACTTGAGGGGCCGAATGGCCCAATTCAGCTCCCATCGCTTGTGAACTCATGTGGGACTTGTGCAAGGGGAAAAGTGCTTTGCACCAAGCCAGGGTATCTATACGGTGACTGGACTGTGAAAGATGGAAAGATGAGTTCAATCTGGGCCCACAGTGAGCTGAGAGCAGCCAGAGTCTCAGCATCTCCTGTTGATACCGGGACAAAAACAAAAATCTCCTTCTGTGCAGTCTGGCATCAGCCTCCTGTGTAACCATGGCAATGCCTCTAGCTTCAAGCCACTGGTTTAAAGTGGCAGCCTCACCTCATGTAGACAGTTCCAGCGCGGAAAAAGATCTGTGGCGTAGATGCGGCAATTCTGGTGACAGTGGAGAGCTTCCTCTGACATGGCAGGCAGCAAGCTCACTTTTGACGCAAGTCAGTGGATATATTCTTAAGGCAGAGATAGATAGATGCTTGATCAGTACGGATGTCAGGGGTTACGGGGAGAAGGCAGGAGAATGGGGTTAGGAGGGAGAGAGAGATCAGCCATGATTGAATGGTGGAGGAGACTCGATGGGCCGAAATGGCCTAATTCTGCTCCTATCACACGAACCTATGAGAATATCTAGCAGGATCGAATTCTGCATCCCCAATTTTCACCTCAGAAAAACAAAAGCAAACGATTAGGTTTCAGTTGCTTCTTGAATCCTGATTCAGTTCTTTCTCTTGTTCAAGAAGGGACTGCAGATGCTGGAGAATCGAAGGTAGAGACCCATATTCGATCCTGACCTCGGGCGCTGCCCATGTGGAGTTTGCGGGTGGAGCGAAAGAATCTATGGAGCGAAGGAAATAGGCAACGTTTCAGGACGAGACGTTGCCTGTTTCCTTCGCTCCATAGATGCTGCCGTACCTGCTGAGTTTCTCCAGCATTTTTATCTACCTGTTCTTTTTATTGAAGTGCTCCTCTGAGTTCTTCCTTTCTCCCCTCTCTCCGTCCCGGGTTAGTTTGTGGCTCTGCTGAATGGGGCCGGAAATGGCAGCATGAAAGGCGATCACAGGGCAAGTGCTCTCCCCACTCTGCTCACCATTACCCCTCAGGCCCAAGCTCACGCTGCCTCCAGTGTTGTGGGCATCTCCTATCACTGGAGAAGTGACGTTTCTGGTCGAGACCCTTCGTCAGGCATTCTGTACATAATGTGTGTGAATGGATTTGGACTTCATTTCTCCCAGTGCCTCACTTTGTGGTCATTCTTATTTTACTCATCTTTAGACGTTTAGGCCTTAGAGATACTGCACGGAAACAGGCCCTTCGGCCTACCACGTCCTAATCCCTAGCGACAATTTTACAGAAGCCAATTAAAGTACAAACATGCACAGGAGTGGATTTTCATTCAATCTGTTGATTAACCTTTTAGTTTTTGTTATATTAGAGATACAGCAAGGAAACAGGCCCTTCGGCCCACCGAGACTGCCTAGACCAATGATCGCCTAAACACTACTTCTATCTTGCACAATTTACAGAAGCCAATTAACCTGCAAACAGGTGGTCCTTTGTGGTGCGGGAGGAAACCGGAGCACCCGGAGAAAACCCACACGGTCACGGGGAGAACGTACTAACTCCGTACAGACCTCACCTGTGGTCAGGATCGAACCCTGGTCTCCAGCACTGTAAGGCAGCAACTCTACCGCTGCGCCACCCCCCAGGCCCAAATAATGCCTCCAGTATAATGGGCATTCCCTTCCGTTCCCCTTCTGTCTCTCGGATCAACAATAACTAGAACATTAGGATCAATGTGAGCTGTCTAAATAATAACTGCATTTCTGAGAAAGGTGATTGCCATAAGAAGATTATCGCACAAAATGTAACACCAGGCCGTGAAAGGAGGCGAACTTGGACAAAGAAAATATAAAGAGCATCAGAAGGGAGCTGTGCTGCTCATCAATGTAAGGGGAAGGTTTCACAATTGAGTGGCTTGACCTGGATACATTACTGAACAGGACAGCGCTGTTCACAGTCTTTAATAAAGGATGATCTGTTTATTGGTTGCTTCTGTCTAACTGTCTGGACTTGCGACGGGATAGAGGAATCACACAGGAACTGAGGGGGGGGGGGGGGGGGGGATTGGGGTGAAGAAATGTAGCCTGGGGTTTCCACCATTGAGGACCTTGGTAGCTGAAGGCAAGGCCACAAATGTCCCTTGGAACACCTAATCCGACACACCTCAAAATGTTTTTCACACAAAAGAAACCATGCTGTCTGTACGGAGTTTGCACGTTCTCCCCGTGACCTGCGTGGGTTTTCTCCGAGATCTTCAGTTTCCTCCCACACACCAAAGACGTGCAGGTTTGTAGGTTAATTGTTAATATGGCTTGGTTAATATGTAAATTGTCCCTAGTGTGTGTAGGATAGTGTTAATGTGCGGGGATCGCTGGTCGGTACGGACCCAGTGGCCGAAGGCCCTGTTTCGCCGCTGTTTCTCGAAACTAAACTAAACCATATTCCACGTGGATATGGAGACATTTATCTCATCAGTCTGGACTGATTGGAAAATTTGACAAAATTACAAATGCTATCATTCCCTTCATTGGACTTAATACAGTGCCAAAGTATTGTATTGCTACTGATCAAATGAACCTGCTTCTTATCTATGTGCCAAAGAGATTAGCGGATGATATTGTGTAAGAAGGAACTGTAGATGCGGGTTTAAACCGGAAATAGACACAAAAAGCTGGACTAACTCAGCGGGACAGGAGCATCTCTGGAGAGAAGGAATGGATGACGTTTCGGGTCGAGACCCTTCTTCAGACATTGGTCATTTGCACAATGATGAGCGCGGGTCCACCACTGGCTCCCTTGGTTCCAGAGACTTCTGGATTATCCGTTTTGCCGGACCAAGAGAGGTCACGGCCTCCGACAGGAGTCTAACGGTACTGGAACGATCTGCCTAGGCAGCCGAGGACCCAAGATATCGGCCCACAAAGCTGTACATCTTTGGAGTTTGGAACCGGAGCACCTGGCGAAAACCCACGTGGTCACAAGGAAGTCGTACAAACTCCGTACAGACAGCACCCGTAGTCAGGATCGAACTCGGGTCTCTGGCGCTGTGAGGCAGCAACTCTACCGCTGCGCCACCGTGTCACCTAAATCCATGTCATCCCACTTTCAATCGATCAGGGGCAATTGCCAGAGGGCCAATTAACCTACAAACCTGCACGTCTGTTAGGATGTGGGAGGAAACCGGAGCACCCGGAGAAAACTCACGGGGTCACAGGGGGAACGTGCAAACTCCACATGGTTAGCACCCAGGCACGTGCCGTGTAATTACTCAGGGTAGGCACTCAGTCCGCTAAAAAAAATATGAAACCGCGCATGCGCAGATTGTTCGCTCCGTTAAATAAATAAATAAATAAAAACAGTGACATTTCAATTTGCCCAAGGCTTCCTAGTCCTAGACCAATTGGGGGAAGAGTTCCTTTCACAGCGTGTGGAGAGTCTGTGCCAGGGGTAAAGTTGTGGGGAGGGCACGAGTGTTGAGAAGGAGGGTGTCGGGGATAATGCCAGAAACTTACTCACCGCTGCCGCAGCTCTCCGGGCACGAAGCCCCCGCACTGTAGCTGGGGATAGAAGCAGCTCGGGTAGCTACGAGCGGCCGCCGGTACCCGACAGCAGAACTGGCTGCCACTTCAGCGCCTTCTGCCGGCCCGCTCACCTCTGGCAGTGCTCTCCGTCGGAAACACCTGTCCACCTGCCGTTCGCCGACTTCGCTCATGTCAGCGGCTTCCTGCAAATTTTTAAATTCCCACAGCCGGGTAACCTCAATCGCGCTGTCGGAATTTAAGGACATGAGTGAGGCCAGCGAGCGGCAGGAGAGTGGTTTGTAGACGGAGAGCTGCCAGAGGTGAGCGGGGACCGGCAGAAGGAGCTAAGGTGGCGGCTGGTTCCGCTGTCCGGCCCGGCGACCTGCTCAGCCACCCGAGCTACTTCTCTCCCCCCCCCCCCCCCCCCCGCCTCAATGCGGTGGCATTCCACGCCTCCGTGCAAGGAGCGTCGCAAGTGGCATTATCCCGATCCCCTCCTTCATAACATTCATGCCCTTCCCACAACCTTACCCCGGGCCAGACTCCCCAAACACTGTGAAAGGAGCTCTCCCCCCACACCCCGGGAAATACAGTATTTAAAAACATAAACACAAAATGTACTTACCACATTATTGGTACACAAGCTCCATTCTTCTCTCTTTGTTACCTAACATACACTTAAAATATTGACAATCCATATTTGAAAACCCCGCCAAGAAACTTGCTCTGTGCATGCGCAGTAGACCGATGCACATGCGCAGTGCTGCAAAGGCAGACTTTCTGCTGCCTTCAGCCCCGATTATCAGTGACGGCTTCAGGCAGCGCTGACGGCCCGTGGGTTGCACAGAGCTTCCCGTGTTACAGGCGCTGCGGATGAAAGGCATGGAGAATCATGCCCACCTAAGAGATCGGTCTCCAACATAGGCATAATTCTCCCATGCCTTTACTATTTATATTTAGTTATTACCATGTTATAATTTTAATCAGGGTAGGCAGTGCCTACCTTGCCTACCCTGACGGCACGTGCCTGGTAGCACCCGAGGTCAGGATCGAACGTGGGTCTTTGGCGCTGTAAGGCTGCAACTCTACCAACTGCGCCACCATGCCGCACTTCTTCCATGGAGCACCCCCCCCCTCCGAAACGAGAATCCTTGCCCATTTCCAAGTGACTTTGGGCATCGCATCACTCTTTCCCGCCCCAAAGAATATCCCGTGAATTTTCTCAAGACCTGCACTCATGTACAAGGCTTTATTTGTTTCACCCCCCCTTGAACACCCCCCCCCCCTAAAATCCCCCTCCCCAACTTGACCTCCCCTCGCACACACACCTTTTATCTGTCCTGATTTAAAAAAAAGGAAATATGACTTAGGTCTGAAAATAATAGCCTGTCACTTATAATTTCCACTGCAGGCTGCAGGGGCTTCTAGTCCTAGGCCTCAAATTGCATTTCAGAGCAAGTATTGCTGGCAGACTGCACTAAGAAATAATTTGCTGTTAAAATACAAAACCTGTCACTTTTTATCAGCAAATGGAAGCTGGCAAGGTGTAATTTCATAACCTATGTTTTAAAATAATACACTGCCCCCTTTTTTTCCCATTTCCTGCTGCAATTACCTGTGGCTGGGGATCAGCTGCGGTGAGTGACACAGACACACAGAGGAATGCTACTGTTTCCACTTCTCTCGCCACCGACCCCACTTGGGGTGGCACCATGGTATAGTTGCTCGCTGCTTTACAGCCCCTGACAGCGCCGGAGACCCGGGTTCGATCCCGACTACGGGCGCTGTCTGTACGGAGTTTGTACGTTCTCCCAGTCGACATTCGAAAGACGTACAGGTTTGTAGGTTCATTGAGCTTGGTATAAAAATGTAAAAACTGTCCCAAGTGTGCGTGTGTGTGTGTGTGTGTGTGTGTGGGGGGGGGGTTGGGTTAATGGGCGGGGATCGCTGGTCGGTGTGGACTAGGTGGGCTGAAGGGTACACAAAAAGCTGGAGAAACTCAGCGGGTGCAGCAGCATCTAAGGAGCGAAGGAGATAGGCGACGTTTCGGGTCGAGACCCTTCTTCAGACTGCTGAAGGGCCTGTTTCCGCGCTGTATCTCTAAACTAAACTAAACCAAACATCGGTTCAAAACCACATCACTCCAAATGGTGAGGAAAGACATAGGACGCACATCTGAAACCAATCGCTGCCAAACTGTGTTGGAAAGGTACCATTGGCAATGAGGGGAAACCAGTTTCTCGTTCATCATTCATTAGTCATAGTAGCAGAATTAGCCACTTGGCCCACTGAGTCTACACCGCCTTCAAACCTAGCTGATCTCTCTTTCCCTCCGTTAAATAACGTAAAGCTATTCCCTCTGGTCTTTGATATTTCCATCCTGGGAGAAAGAATTTGACTGTCGACCCGATCCATGCCTCCCACCATTGTAGAAACGTCCATGAGGTCTATCCTCAACGTACAATACTCCAGAGAAAACAATCCAAGCTTGCCCAACCACTCCTTGTAGCGAACGCCTGCCTAATCCATGCACCACGCTGGTAAGCCTCTTCTGCATCTGCCCCAAACCTTCCACATCCTTCCTGTAACGGGGTAACCAGAACTGCACAATGCAGCCTAAGCAAAGCCCTGGAGCTTCCTGACTCTTACACTCAAAGTCCTGATCAATAAAGGCAGGCATACTGTATGTGTAGGAAAGAACTGCAGATGCTGGTTTAAATCGAAGATAGGCACAAAAGGCTGGAGTAACTCAGCGGGACAGGCAGCATCTCTGGAGAGAAGGAATGGGTGACGTTTCGGGTTGAGACTGAAGATGGGTCTCGACGCAAAATGTCCCCCATTCCTTCTCTGCAGAGATGCTGCCTGCCCCGCTGAGTTACTCCAGCACTTTGTGTCTCTCTTCAAGCATACTATATGCCTTCTTTACCACTTTATCTACTAACTTGTGTTGGTTGCCACTTTCAGAGAGCTCGGGACTTGGACCCACACTCCTTGTGTGTGCGCTGTGTTTACACATAGTGCATCTGTACAGGTTTGTGTGTCTGTTTTACCCTAAAGCAGGCAGAACCCTGGTGAGTCTGCACGGCTAAAACATCCCTCCAAATGTGTGGAGCCCATTTCTTTGCTCAAAACAGCAGCAAATTTCACCCCTTCTTCAGTTCATAAGAGGTAGACAATAGACAATAGGTGCAGGAGTAGGCCATTCGGCCCTTCATGCCAGCACCGCCATTCAATGTGATCCCCAATCAGCACCCCGTTCCTGCCTTCTCCCCATATCCCCTGACTCGCTATCACAGCTAGATAGGGGCGGACTAGGCCACTCGGCCCACAAGTCGACTCCGCCATTCAATCATGGCTGATCTATCTCTCCCTCCTTTCCCTCTGAACCCCATTCTGCACCCTTCTCCCCATAACCCCTGACACTGTACATTTTGTAACGGACTTCAAACAGACTTCAATGTTTAATATTTTTGTCAGGAAACAAAGATCATGAAAGTGCCCGTTATTTATTGGGTGTGGAGTGTCGGAGCTGGGCACGGGGGGGAGGGGGGGGGGGGGCACTCACCACCACGTTGTACTGGGAGACGGAGATGTTGCTGGGCCTCACGCTGAGACGGACACACTGCCTGATGTCGGAGGTGAATCTTCGGAGCTCGGTGGAACGCTTGCACTTATCTTTCCTCGTGCACCTGAAAAGAAAAAGAGGCTGAGGTGAGATAAAGGGAGCTGCAGCTGTGGAAACCATCAGAACCCACGCCAGCCCCTGTCTGAGCAAGTGCAGCTGGCTTCCAGACCCTGGGGTCAGGCACAAATCGCTGGAGTAACTCCGCGGGGCAGGCAGCATCTCTGGAGAGAAGGAATGGGTGACGTTCCGGGTCGAGACCCTTTTCAAAGTGTTGTGTCTTTCTTCAGCAGCATCTGCAGTTCCTTCCCACGCATTCAGATCCCCCGGGGTACGGGCAGCGTTTACATTCAGGTTTATTATGGTTCACGAGCATCGGGGGGCAGTGAAAAGCTTTTGTTTGCATGCTATCTCATCAAATCAGATAACACGTAGAAACAAAGAATTTGGTCAGGCAGCGTCTCTGGGGAAAAAGGATGGGTGACGTTTCGGGACGGGACCCTTCTTCCGACCGAAGAAGATCCGAAGACCCGAAGCATCACCCACCCTTTTTCTCCGGACATGCCGCCTGATCCAATGCGTTGCTGCAGCACTTTGAGTTTATAAATCAGATCATACTGGACATAAATAGAATCAAGCCAAACTAGAGCACTCGGTGGAGCAAAGGGGAATATACAGAGTGCCGACTATAGTTCTCAGCATTGTAATGCAATAGTCCCATCAAACCAAGTCCAGTGCTTACAATGGGGCAGAGCTGTATCGGACGGTGCCCTGGCTTATGGTAGGATCTGATGATGGCGTTGGGGAAGAAGCCGTTCGTGAGTATGGTGGTACTTGCCATCAAGCTTCTGCATCTTCTGCCCAGTGGAATCGGTGAAAAGGAATGATCGGGGTTGGAAAGGTCTTTGATTATTTTTGGCTGCTTTCCCCAGGCCGCCTGGTGTAGATGGAGTCGATGGTGGGGAGTCCGGTCTGTGTGATGGAACTGGGCTACATCCACAACTTCCTGTGGCCTTGGGCACAATGGGGCTGGATTCACGATCCTGGCAAGTTGTTCCCCCTCCACCCAACCCCGCACCTTGACATCAAACACAGTGTCGGAAATGAATGAGACCTTCTTGCACACAGCAGCAGATGCTGCCTTTAGTGTGGCAAACCACGCCAAGGTTGTTCAAAGGAGCTTTATCAACCAAAACGTGATCTCAAGACACGCGTGAGGAAACTGACCCAGAGTTAAATGGACGTTCTAGAAGCACAGTGGAGGAAAAGATAGAGGAAGGCAGAAAGAGTGGGTTGAAGTCAGAGATTTAGATTAGTGATGCGGTGGCTGCACGGTCCATTGTTGGCTGTGGAGGAGGCGATAGCGAAGGGACACATGGGTGCAAACAGTGGAACTGGCAGGACGTCTAGGGTGGGGACGGGGCGGAGAGAGAGGCAATGCAAGGATAACTTGAAATTAGAGAAATCAATATTCGTAATGCAAGGTTCATCAATCGACTCTGCTGATCCATCTATGGCTAAACTATCTCTCCATCCAGACCCTATTCTTCTGCCTTCTCCCCATAACCCCTGACCCCCGTACTAATCACAAATCCATCTATTGTAAAGCTGTAACGGTTGTAAGCTGCCCAAGCGAAATATGAGATGCTGTTGTGGGTTCTGCCCTGATAACACGTCGCAGAAGGTTCTCAATATCAGGACCGACTGAATACATTTGCAGAGCCACCTATTCCTCGTGAAACGTCTGGCCAGGTGCCAACAGGTTGAGAGCAGAAGGAATCCGACGATTGGGAGGAGGGGATCGGGCCTGGTGGACGCGAGAGGCAGTCTGTTCCTGCCTTCCCCCTTACCCAGCAACACATCCATTCACCTCGATGTCTCCTGGTGAGTTCCCCATTCTCTACCGTTTCACCCAGGAATGAGTGGATTAACCTATGATGAGCGTTTGACGGCACTGGGCTTGTACTCGCTGGAGTTTAGAAGAATGGTGGGGGGGGGGGGGGCTCATTGAAACGTAATAATCGCCGTCTAAAAATGAGCTTTCCAAAATCCAAACCTTTCAGAAATGTTATCCCTTCCTTTCCCACAGAAAAGCATCGTTATAACATTGGATCATCTTTCAAAGTGTCGTCATGCATACAACTTGCATTATTTTTGCATGCAAGTTAAATTTGCCATTGGTTATGGGAAAGAGATTAGCATACAAATTAAATCACAGCTTTATTACTAGCATCATTCTTAATGTACTCAGTAATGGATTCTGCACCCAACTGTGTTGCAAACCATTAAAGGGCTTTCTTTAATGGTGACTATTCACAGTGTGTGGATTGAGATGCATTGGGGTGTAGCCGGCTCCAATAAATAAAACCTAGAGGTTCCTCAGCTTGACACCAACAATGACAAACCACCAGAAGTCAACACAGCTGCCGTTTCATGCCTCCAGTTCCCCCACCCCCCTCTACCTTCAGTCGGAAGTCAGGTCCTGACCTGAAACGTCACCTATTCCTTTTCCTCCAGAGATCCTGCCTGACCCACTGAGTTAATGCTGCACTTGGCGTCTATCTTCAGTATATACCAGCCTCTGCACTTCATTTCTCCATGGACATGGAGTCTGAAGAAGGATGAAGACGGAAACATAAAAAATAGGTGCAGGAGGAGTCCATTTGGCCCTTCGAGCCAGCACCGCCATTCATTGTGATCATGGCTGATCGTCCCCAATAAATATCCCGTGCCTGCCTTCTCCCCATATCCCTTGATTCCACTAGCCCCTAGAGCTCTATCTAACTCTCTCTTAAATCCATCCAGTGATTTGGCCTCCACTGCCCTCTGTGGCAGGGAATTCCACAAATTCACAACTCTCTGGTGGAAAACGTTTTTTCTCACCTCAGTCTTAAATGGCCTCCCCTTTATTCTAAGACTGTGGGCCCTGGTTCTGGACTCGCCCAACATTGGGAACATTTTTCCTGCATCTAGCTTGTCCAGTCCTTTTATAATTTTATATGTTTCTATAAAGACATCCACTCATCCTTCTAAACTCCAGTGAATACGAGCCTAGTCTTTTCAATCTTTCCTCATATGACAGTCCCGCCATCCCAGGGATCAATCTCGTGAACCTACGCTGCACTGCCTCAATCACAAGGATGTCCTTCCGACCTGAACTGCCGCCTATCCGTGTGTTCCAGAGATGTTGCCCGACCCGCTGAGTTTCTCCAGCACTTTGTGTTCAGCAGAAGGTGAGAACTGGCCAGATTGTTCTGTATTATCGGGCCCTTGGATGACCTTCAGGGCTAACATTCTGCAGTCCTTACCCCATTAGTGACCCCAGACCTGTCAGCGTGTGGCTGGCTTTTTAATGAATGGGTACTAAGGCTGGGACATCAATGATGGAATTGCAAGCTACGCGCCGTCTTGTGAAGGACGCACAAGGATAAAGGAGCTACGAGGAAAGGGAAACACAGTTCACTCTTTGGGATGTGGAAGCAAGGAACTGCAGATTCTGGATCACAAAATGGGACACAAAGTGCTGGAGTAACCCAGCGGGTCAGGCAGCACATCAGCAGAACATAGATAGGTGATGTTGCAGATCGGGACCCTTCTTCATACCCGTGAAGGAGACCCACTGAAGAAGAGTCCCGACCTGAATCGTCACCTATCCATGTTCTCCATAAATGCTGCCTGACCCGCTGAGTCACTCCACCACTTTGCATCGACTCTTGGCTTGCAAGCTACGCTGCCTTTCTTGTGTTTCAGCCAGGCTTCTTTTCAATGGCTTCTTGTTGTCTGGGCTGGCCTTGGGTGCTGCATTTCAAGCAGCCGCTGATGCTGGGGCAACCGCAAGGGCAGAGGCCACAGGGTTCAGCTGCAAGAGGTGCCCTGGCTTTGGGGAGCCGCATTCCGGTCTCTGACTGAGTCGCACACTTGCCCCAGAGACTTGAGCATGGCCTGACGATTCCCATGCAGAGCTGCGGGATTGGTGCAGAGTCAGGCACGCTGCCTTTCAGATGAGAAGTTACTGTAAATTAAGGTCCCTCTGCACACGCTCAGACAGACGTACAATGCCCAGTGCAGAGAGGGTTAAAGGAGCCCTGGAGAGTATCTATTATTTAACAGAAGGTTCCTCAAAACAGCTAGAATGCGGCCCTGACCTCCCATCTACCTCATTGGAGACTTTTGAACTATCTTTTATCGGGGACTTAATTGGACTTCAATGTTATATCTTCCACTACATGTTGTGCCCTTTATCTGTACATTGTGCACAGTGGGATTATATTCATGCGCAGTATAGTCTTTTGTTTAATGTAATAAAAGGGAACTGCAGATGCTGGAGGTGGGACTGGTGTGGATGAGGAATCTTGGTCGGCATGGGCAGGTTGTGCCAAAGTGTCCGTTTCAATGCTGTGTATATCTGTATATCTGCTGGAGCGAGGGAAGGTGAAGGATGAGGGGCACGTGGACAGACCTTGGTCGGTGAGAGGGAGGGGTGGAGTTGGGAGAGAGAGGCAGGTGGGTGGTAGAGAGACGCGGACTAAAGAAACAGCAAAGGGCCTGTCCCACTTACGCGCCTTTTTCGGCGACCGCCGGCACCCGTCATAGGTCGTTGCCGGGCGCCGAAAATGTTCAACGTGCTGAAAATCCAGCGGCGACCAGAACAAGGTACGACTCTTTGGCCGACTACTCACGACCGTGATGGCTTCACCCCGCGACATGTCGCCAGGCAATCGCCTGTATGGTCGTGAGTAGTCTCCTAGTCGCCCAAAGAGTCGCAGCGTCTTTCTGGTCGCCGCTGAATTTTCAACGCGTTGAACATTTTCGGCGACCTATGCCGGTTGCCGGCAGTCGCCAAAAACGTCACGTAAGTGGGACAGGCCCTCAAGAGGCAGATGGGCCAGGTGGGGGGGGAGAGAGATGCAGTTGGGAGATAGATGCAGGTAGTTTAATTTAGTTTAGTTTAGTTTAGAAATACAAAGTGGAAGCAGGCCCTTTGGCCCACCGACTTCATGCCGACCCAACAATCACCGTATACTAGTTCTATGTTATCCTAGTTTCACATCCCACACACTGGGGACAATTTACAGAAGCCAATTAAACTGCAAAGCTGCACGTTTATGGAGCGTGGGAGGAAACCGGAGCACCTGGAGAAAAAGCCACGCAGGTCACGGTGAGAACGTGCAAACTCCGTACAGACAGCAGCCGCAGTTAGGATTGAACCCTGGTCTCTGGCGCTGTAAGGCAGCAAATCTACTGCTGCGCCCATTGTTACCTGAGCTGACCGTAGCTGGGATCAGGTGGCAGACGTCCGTAACATGGGAGGGTACACAAAAGGCTGGAGAAACTCAGCGGTGTCTAAGGAGCGAAGGAGATAGGCGACGTTTCGGGTCGAGACCCTTCTTCAGGCTCATGTCTGAAACCTCGCCTATCTCCTTCGCTCCTTAGATGCTGCTACACCCGCTGAGTTTCTCCATCCTTTTGTGTAACCCTCGATTCTCCAGCATCTGCAGTTCCTTCTTTAACACTCCGTAACATGGGACATGGGAGAACGGGAGGGGGTTTGGTCCAAAACTCAGCAACCGATCCCAATCGGCCCATATGTCGAACAAAGCACCGTCATTCACCACCCGTGAGTCACAGGCACAAAAAGCTGGAGTAACTCAGCGGCTCAGGCAGCATCTCAGGAGAAAAGGACTAGGTGACGTTCTGGGTCGAGACCCTTCTTTCAGAAGGAAACAATGGTGGGTTTGCAGAAGGAAAACTTATTGATTGTTCCATTTGGGACATATAGTGGTACAGTGTAGAAACAGGCCCTTCGGCCCAACTTGCCCATGCTGGCCAACATGTCCCAACTATGTCGGAAACGTGTTCCCGATGTTGGGGGAGACCAGAACCAGGGGCCACAGTTTAAGAATAAGGAGTAAGCCTTTTAGAATGGGGACGAGGAAACACTTTTTCTCACAGAGAGTGGTGAGTCTGTGGAATTCTCTGCCTCAGAGGGCGGTGGAGGCAGGTTCTCTGGATGCTTTCAAGAGAGAGCTAGACAGGGCCCTTAAAAATAGCGGAGTCAGGGGATATGGGGAGAAGGCAGGAACGGGGTACTGATTGGGGATGATCAGCCATGATCACATTGAATGGCGGTGCTGGCTCGAAGGACTGAATGGCCTACTCCTGCACCTATTGTCTATTGTCTAATTACACTAGTCCCACCTGCCTGCGTTTGGTCCAAACCTGGCCTATCCATACACCTGTCTAACTGTCATATATAGGGTCAAAAGAACCCTTCCCAAAGCTCTGGGAGACTAGGAATCTTCCTGAAGTCAGTCAAACGTACATCTGTATCACCATTAGCCCATCTCCAACATACAATCAGGGAGACAAAGAAACCTTTTAAAGTGAAGCTCCTTTCTTATTATAACTGCATGAGGGGATCTGATCTTGATGGGCACTGGCCCCATGTAATGTGTATCAGCCTTTGATTCTCCAGATCCACCTCATGGGGCTCCCGTTGCTTCTGATTGCAATCCAAGGAGCTGGATCTAAAGCTGAAGAAACGCTCCATCTTATTTCGGGGAAGGACATTTTGGCAGCTTAACCCTTGACATGAGAAGACGTGGGATCCTATATCACCGTACCCAAGTACAGACAAGGAATGCTGGAGTAACTCAGCGGGACAGGCAGCATCTCTGGAGAGAAGGAATGGGTGACATTTTGGGTCGAGACCCTTCCCACTTTTTTGAACCATATCTAAGTCCTTGTGTACAGTAACACTTGTACTGAACTGTACACACGGATGAATTTCACCATACCTCGGTACATCTGACAAGTCAAGCACCATGACATACCAATACCATACCTCATATTTTGCTTGGGCAGCTTACACCCCAGCAGTATGAATATTGACTTCTCTAACTACAAGTAACGCTTGCTTTCCCACCCTCTCCATCCCTCCCCGGTCCAAGTTCTCTGACCAGTCTGCCTGTCCCTCTGATTACATATTATCTGTTTGCTTTGTTGCCACCTTCTCTTAGTTAACAATAAGCTGGAGAAACTCAGCGGGTGCAGCAGCATCTAAGGAGTGAAGGGGATAGGCGACGTTTCGGGTCGAGACCCTTCTTCAGTCTACAAGTTGGAGGAACAGCACCTCATATTCCGCTTGGGGAGTCTGCATCCTCTGGGCTTGAACATTGAATTTTCTCAATTCTGTTAACCCTTGCTGTCTCCTCCCCTTCCCACCTCTCCCTCAGCCCTCGGGCCCTGGCATTCCCTCTCTCTCTCTCTATCTCCCTCCCCCATCCCAGTCGCACCAGCTTCTCATTTTCACACCACAAACAGCTTACAATGGCTTGTTCCCTTTATCATCGATACTTTTTTGCATATCTTTCATTCATTGTTCTTTATCTCTCCACATCACCGTCTATATCTCTCGTTTCCCTGATCCCTGACCAGTCTGATGAAGGGTCTCGACCCGAAACGTCGCCTATCTCCTTCGCTCCTTAGATGCTGCTGCACCCGCTGAGTTTCTCCAGCCTTTTGTGTACCGTCTATTCTACATGTTCCTTGAATTACATCTCTTTTGAAGTCTCGTTTTCACACCTTATACTTCCTTATCTCTGTGTCTCCCTCTCCCCTGGCTCTGCAGAGGGTCTCGACCCGAAACATCACCCATTCCTTCTATCCAGAGATGTTGCCTGTCCCGCTGAGGTACTCCAGCATTTTGTGTCTATCTTTGGTGCAAACGAGCATCTGCAGTTCCTTCCTACACCATACCATACCACCTTACATCACCTTAGGCATCCCAAGACCAAAGGCCATAGTAAGATGGGTGTGTTTGTACTGTTAAGGTTCTGTATTGGCAGTGGCCCAAGTTAACCTGCCTGAAGAAGGGTCTCCACCCGAAACGTCACCCATTCCTTCTCTCCAGAGGTCTGGGGAGGCCTGGACCCTGAGGCCTGGACCTTGAGTCACTCCAGGTTTTTGTGGTCTGTCCACGAACACCCTCTGTCTTAGCATGCTGATGTGTCATGTTAATAAGTGAATATTAATGATGCTCATTACAATAAATTTCCATAATTTTCTGTTGGCACAGCAGAATTAGATTTCAATGCTATGGAACAAAAATTGCCTCAGTCGGCGGCAGTTAAGAGGCTATATTTGAATGACCTTCCTTTGAAAATACTGTCTGCCGATGATGGCTCCATGGATCTCCATTACTTCAGTCCAGATACCATTTCTTAGAGTCATAGAGTCACACAGCTTGGAAACAGGCCCTCCAGCTCAACTAGCACACACCGACCAACGTCCCATCCACAATAGTTCCATCTGCCTGCGTTTGGCCCATACTGTATCCCTCTAAACCTCTCCTATCCATGTACCTGTCTAAATGTTTCTTAAATGTTGCGATAATTGCTGCTTCAACTACCTCCTCCGGCAGGCAGCTCGCTCCATACACCCACCACCACCCTTTGCGTGAAAAGGTTACCCCCTCAGGCTCCTATTAAATCTTCCCTCCTCCTCACCATAAACCTATGTCCTCTAGTTCTCGATTCCCCTGCTCTGGCCAAGAGATTCAGTGCATTTATTCCTTGAATGATTTTGTACTCTTCTAAAAGATCACCCCCTCATCTCATCTTATAAGAAGGAAGAACACGTACTTGAATCTGGCTTTTCATATCCTAGGCACGTTATCGGCGACAGAATACCTCCGAAGCTTAGTTTAATTTAGTTTAGAGACACAGCGCGGAAACAGACCCTTCGACCCACCGAGTCCGTGTCGACCAGCGATTCCCGCACACTCACACTATCCGACATACACTGGGGACAATTTGCAATTATACCAAGCTAATTAACCTGCAAACCTGTACATCTTTGGAGTGTGGCAGAAACCCGGTGCACCCGGAGAAAACCCACACAGGTCACGGGGAGAATGTGCAAACTCCGTACGGCCAGCACCCGTAGTCAGGATCGAACCCAACTCTCTGGTGCTGTGAGGCAGTGACTCTAACAAAGAGGCACCATGAACCCCGGACTGTCCTGCCATCCTGTGAGCACAAAGGTGAAGCGAAGTTCCATGTTTAAGCAGCGAGATGCACAGAGTAATGGTTTCCGTTTGATGGACCATGGAGAGATATAGAACATAGGCCAGTGAGGGGAGTTGGGGACCGGATCAACCATGTCCGAGCATAATAGTATGAAGTACTTTTATTCCTATGTGCAAGCTTGCAAGCCAACAATTACAGTAATCAGCACCTTTGATGTACAGAAGGTCCACACCTTGTTGCAATCTTACGTCTGCACATGCCCAGGTTTCCTTGGCACCAAAGATAAGATACCATCTACCTCTACTGGGTGGAGCGTCGTATTAATACATGAATATTAATCGTGCTCATTACCATACATTTCCATAATTTTACATTGGCACGGCGGTAATTGAATTGAGAGCGGCGGACAAAATTGCCTGAGTCAGCAGCTGAATATTAAAGCAACCGTTTCCCTCCTGCTGGCAAGATCTGACTGGCGCGTGAGGAAAGAAAAATAGAAGGGGAACAGAGCCAAAAAAATGTGAAAATAGAAAAAAGGCAGAAATTGTCGGGGCTTGATAGGGGAGAAAATGGCCAGAAAAACACCTGCCCTAACACTTTTTTTTTTTTTTCACAATGAATGACATTACAGGTGGGAATTTGCTGCCAACATCACTGCAGAAATGTACGTATTAGAGGAAGGGTTTCCAGCGGGGAGATGACGCTCTCCGGTGCAATTTGTGCCATCGTGTGTTTGTCATTAAAGATTACGCTCTGTGGAGTTTGACATAATTTTTCATGTCTTTTCATGTGTTACTGAAAGTAAAGTGATGAAACTGTCACACATGGTACGATACAAACAAATGTATCAATCCCTCAGTCCCTCAAGCCTGCTTCACCATTCCATGACAAGAGGGTTAACCTGATTATAATCTCAACACTATCCACTTTGCTGGTTTATCCCGGAGATGGACACATCGTGCTGGATGTGACTCAGTAGGTCAGGCAGCAACTCTGGAGAAAAAGATGGGTGATGTTTCAGGTCGGAACCGTCTGAGTCTGAAGAAGGGTTCCGACTTGTAATGCCACCAACCCTTTTTCCCCAGAGATGCTGCCTGACCCGCTAAATTACTCCAACACTTTGTGTCTATCTTTGACTTACTCCAGCATATTGAGTCTTTCCTTGGTAAACCCAGTATCTGAAGTTCCTTGTTTCTGCAGGAGAAAATCTAAAGTGGGATTGCAGGAAGTACGGAGAATCAGGAAGTCCAGATTTAGCCATGGCACTGATTGAGCAACCGCAGTTGACCAGGCATTGGGTAGAGATAGGCATCGGTGGAGATAGTGGGAATGGAAAGGGGAACTAAAGTGTTTGGTAACCAGGAGATCAGGTGGGATAGGGCAGACTGAGGGAAGGTGTCCAGCGAAACGATCGCGCAGTCTACATTTGGTCTTGCCAATGGTTAAAGGGCCTGTCCAACTTGGGCATATTTGCGCGTCACGCACGTGGCGTGTAAAGACTTTGTGAATCCCAGCAGACTGGGGTGCTGCGTGCGACCGTCACCACGCACCATGCGCACGTGTAATGCACGCCAAGCGCACATCACGTGCGTGTCATGACGTGCGGGTCGTGCGTCGTGACGCGTAAATTATGTCGTGTAAATTACGCCCAAGTGGGACAGGCCCTTAAGAGTCTACACCTTGAACAACTTTCCCCTTCCCATTCCTACATTGACCTTTCCGTCCTGGGCTTCCTCCATTGTCAGAGTGGTGGGGCTGTCCCACTGTACCAGCTAATTCAAGAGTTCTCCCGAGTTTCCCCTGATTCGAACTCGGAGAATTACGGCAATAGCCGCTCGTAGGCACTCGGGGCTCTCGTGGACATTTTTGCAACATGTTGAAAAATCTTCGCGAGTCTTCCCGAGCTTACCGCGTTTCCCGAGTACCTGCTGTTAGCGTTACGAGCCGCTAAAACCCGCTCCATACATTCTACGTGCTTATTACGAGTTTGATTTTTTTTTAAACTCGGGAGAACTTTTGACTTAGCTCGTACAGTGGGACAGACCCTTGAGGCCAAACGCAAATTGGAGGAACAGCACCTCATATTTCGCTTGGGCAGCTTACACCCAAGCGGTATGAATATTGACTTCCCTAATCTTGCATCCGCTCTCTCTCCATCCCTCCCCCACCCAAGTCACACCAGCTTCAAAGTCGTCTAGTTGAATCTCATTGTCTGTGACTCATTTTCACCTAGCACACACAGCTAACAATGGCCTGTTTCCTTTATCATTGTTACTTTTTTGCTTGTTGTTCTATATTCGAGTTTCACTGTACCTTAATTGGTGCGCATAACAATAAGCTGAACTTCTATCTCTCTACCTCACCGTCTATATCCCACGTTTCCCTCTCCCCTGACTCTCAGTCAGAAGAAGGGTCTCGACCCGAAACGTCACCTATTTTTATTCCCCAGAGATGCTGCCTGACCCACTGAGTTGCTCCAGCTTTTTGCGTCTGTTTTCGGTTTAAACCGGCATCTGCAGTTCCTTCCGACCCATACCGCCCTATCAGAGATCCTTCGTGGCCGGCCTCGATTATTCCTGGGCTTTTCTCGCCTCCAGCTCTTCACCCACACCCCCTCCGCACACCCCTACTTTCAGTGTGAAGAAGAGTCGCAACCCAAAACATCACCCATTCTTTTTCTCCAGAGATACGGCCTGACCCTTTGAGTTTCTGAGTTACTCCAGCACTTTGAGTCTGTCTTTAGAAAACTAATCGTCGGTTCCGAGTCCTGGTGGGGCCTTGATACTGACCTCTATTCTCCACCTGGGCCACCAAGCCTTGCACATTGAGCTCCTCGATCAGCGTCAACCTGCCAGGGAAGCCTACGTTAGGTTTCATCGATCACTTCAATAACCAGCCATCTCCGCACGTGCCCTCAACCACTTTGAGTGGCCTCCAGCAGCATCTCTCCCATGGCCCCTCCCTTGCACATTAATAGGGTTGGAGAAGAGTGGCACGGTTTAAGGGTGGCGCAACGCTGGAGTTGCTGCCTTACAACACTTACAGCGCCAGAGACCCGGCGTTTCATCCAGACTACGGGTGCTGTCCTGTACGGACGTTTGTACGCTCTCCCTGTGACCGCGTTGGGTTTCTCCGAGATCTTCGGCTCCCTCCCACGCTCCAAAGACGTACAGGTTTGTAGGTCAATTGGCTTGGAATAAAATAAAAATTGTCCCGAGTGTGTGTAGGATAGCGTTAATGTACAGGGAACGCTGGTCAGCGTGGATTCGGAGGGCCGGAAGGCCTGTTTCCGCGCTGGATCTCTAAACAAAACTAAAAGAGTCTGAATCTTCCAACGTACCTCATGATAGAAGCCACTTTGGCAATCAACGCTATTTGCTGACAACAAATAGATAGAGATGTAGATAAATCCTGCAGTTAGATGGAATCTTTCACTAACTCAATGTGTTTAATATGTATTACAGGCAATTAACTTTCTAAAGTCGTGTCTCCATTGTAATGTATGCAAACTCCCACAAATAGCAAATGCTATCAGGATCAGTTAATTACTTTTAGAGATGATAAAGAAAATCTATTGGTGCCTTGCCGCGTGTAGAAGCATCTTTTATGATACTATAATCCCACAGCCACCCGAGGTTTAGTTTAATTTAGTTTAGTTTAGAGATACAGCGCGGGAACAGGCCCTGTGGCCCAGCGAGTCTGCGTCGACTGACGAACCCCGTACGCTAACACTATCCTACACGCTCGAGGGTCAATGTACAATTATACCCCCCACAAGCCAATTAACCGACAAACCTGTACGTCTTTGGAGCGTGGGAGGAAACCGGAGCTCCCAGAGAAAACCCACGCAGGTCACGGGGAGAAGGTACAAACTCCGTACAGACAGCACCCGTAGTCAGGGTGGAACCCGGGTCTCGGGCGCTGCAAGGCAGCAACTCTACCGAGCGATTAGTTCAAGGCCTCAGTTTCTCACCACATCTAAAGGATAGTAGCGGTGGGAATGCAGCGATCCCTGGGCCATGTGGTGGAGTATCTGTCTCTCTTTTGTGAATGAAGATGTGAAGGTGTGAATGAACATGCCAGGCATCCAATGGGATCAGCGCTAGTACCTGGTACTGGGCAGCAGTGAAGCAAACGCACATTGAGTATTGATGAAATTAGGCAAATAAAGGCAAGGCCTCAATAGATCTCAGCAGGACCCGCACATTAACCTTAATCGAGGCAGCAGGCAGCTGAGTGAGAGCAGTCATTTGTTGAAAAAGTAGATCAGTGTGGAATCAATATTGACATAAATAGTTTCTTGTCAGAGCATGTTCAAACCATCCTTCAAAGAGCAGAAGACATTAATTCTACACGAGATGTGAAGACCCCTGAACTTACCAACACCGACTACCCTCTCACTTACTCTGTCTCAATGGCAACGGAACCATCCTACCAACAACTGGAGAGCAGTCCTGAGCTACTATCTACCTCACTGGAGACCCGCGGGCTATCTTTGATCGGAGTTTACAGGCCTTTATCCTGCACTAAATGTTACTCACATTATTTCCTTTATCATGTATCTGGGCACTGTGGACGGCTCGATTGTAATCATGTATTGCCTGTCCGTTGACTGGTTAGCACGCAACAAAAGCTTTTCACTGACCTTGGTACACGTGACAATAAACTAAACTAAACTCCAGCAAAGTATATAGAAGCATAGAAATTAGGTGCAGGAGTTCAATATGATCATGGCTGATCATCCAACTCAGTATCCTGTACCTGCCTTCTCTCCATACCCCCTGATCCCTTCAGCCACAAGGGCCACATCCAACTCCCTCTTAAATATGGCCAACGAACTGGCCTCAACTACCTTCTGTGGCAGAGAATTCCACAGATTCACCACATCTCTGTGAAAAACGATTTTTCTCATCTTGCTCCTAAAAGACTTCCCCCTTATCCTTAAACTGTGACCCCTTGTCCTGGACTTCCCCAACATCGGGAACAATCTTCCTGCATCTAGCCTGTCCAACCCCTTAAGAATTTTGTAAGTCTCTATAAGATCCCCCCTCAATCTCCTAAATTCCAGCGAGTACAAGCCGAGTCTATCCAGTCTTTCTTCATATGGAAGTCCTGACATCCCAGGAATCAGTCTGGTGAACCTTCTCTGTACCCCCTCTATGGCAAGAATGTATTCCTCAGATTAGGAGACCAAAACTGTACGCAATACTCCAGGTGTGGCCTCACCAAGACCCTGTACAACTGCAGTAGAACCTCCCTGCTCTTGTACTCAAATCCTTTTACTATGAATGCCAACATACCATTTGCTTTCTTCACTGCCTGCTGCACCTGCATGCCTACTTTCAATGACTGGTGTACCATGACACCCAGGTCTCGTTGCATATCCCCTTTTCCTAATCGGTCACCATTCAAATAATAGTCTACTTTCCTGTTTTTGCCACCAAAGTGGATAACCTCACATTTATCCACATTATACTGCATCTGCCATGCATTTGCCCACTCACCCAGCCTATCCAAGTAACCTGCAGCCTCCTAGCATCCTCCTCACAGCTAACACTGCCTCCCAGCTTCGTGTCATCCGCAAACTTGGAGATGTTGCATTCAATTCCCTCGTCCAAATCATTAATATATATTGTAAATAGCTGGGGTCCCAGCACTGAGCCTTGTGGCACCCCACTAGTCACTGCCTGCCATCCTGAAAAGGATCCTGTCTGCCAGCCAGTTCTCTATCCACATCAATACTGAACCACCAATACCGTGTGCTTTAAGTTTGCATACCAATCTCTTGTGTGGGACTTTGTCGAAAGCCTTCTGAAAGTCCAGATATAACGCATCCACTACTTCTCCCTTATCCACTCTACTAGTTACATCCTCAAAAAATTCTATAAGATTCGTCAGACATGATTTACCTTTCGTAAATCCATGCTGACTTTGTCCAATGATTTCACCACTTTCCAAATGCGCTGCTATCCCATCTTTAAGATAGTGACTCTAGCAGTTTCCCCACTACCAATGTTACACTAACTGGTCTGTAATTCCCCGTTTTCTCTCTCCATTAGCTACCCTCCAATCCTCAGGAACTACTCCAGAATCTAAAGAGTTTTGAAAAATTATCACTAAGGCATCTGCTATTTCTGGGGCTACTTCCTTATGTACTCTGGGATGCAGCCTATCTGGCCCTGGGGATTTATCGGCCTTTAATCCATTCAATTTACCTAACACCACTTTCCGGCTAACCTGGATTTCACTCAGTTCCTCCATCTCATTTGACCCGCGATCCCCTGCTATTTCCGGCAAATTATTTATGTCTTCCTTAGTGAAGACAGAACCAAAGTAGTTATTCAATTGGTCTGCCATGTCCTTGTTCCCCATGATCAATTCACCTGTTTCTGACTGCAAGGGACCTACATTTGTTTTAACTAATCTTTTTCGCTTCACATATCGATAAAAACTTTTGCAGTCAGTTTTTTATGTTTCCTGCCAGTTTTCTTTTCATAATCCATTTTCCCTTTCCTAATTAAGCCCTTTGTACTCCTCTGTTGGTCTCTGAATTTCTCCCAGTCCCCTGGTAGGGGCAGCTTTTTTCTGGCTAATTTGTACGCTTCATCTTGTGCTTTGATACTATCCCTGATTTCCCTTGTTATCCATGGATGCGCTACCTTCCTTGATTTATTCTTTTGCCATACTGGGATGAACAATTGTTGTAGTTCATCCATGCAGTCTTTAAATGCCTTCCATTGCATATCCACCATCAACCCTTCAAGAATCAATTGCCAGTCCATCTTGGCCAATTCACGTCTCATACCCTTAAAGTTACCTTTCTTTAAGTTCAGGACCCGTGTTTCTGAATTAACAATGTCACTCTCCATCCTAATGAAGAACTCAACCATATTATGGTCACTCTTGCCCAAGGGGCCACGTACAACAAGACTGCCAACTAACCCTTCCTCATTACTCAATACCCAGTCTAGAATAACCTGCTCTCTCGTTGGTTCCTCTACATGTTGGTTTAGAAAACTATCCTGCATACATTCCAAGAAATCCTCTACCTCGGCACCCCTGCCAATTTGATTCACCCAATCTATATGTAGATTGAAGTCACCCATTATAATGGTTTTACCTTTGTTGCACGCATTTCTAATTCCCTGTTTGATGCCATCCCCAACTCCACTACTACTGTTAGGTGGCCTGTACACAACACCCACTAGCGTTTTCTGCCCCTTAGTGTTTCGCAGCTCCACCCATATCGAATCCACATCCTCCAAACTAATGTCCTTCCTTTCTATTGCGTTAATCTCCTCTCTAACCAGCAACGCTACCCCACCTCCTTTTCCTCTCTGTCTATCCCTCCTGAATATTGAATATCCCTGGATGTTCAGCTCCCAGCCTTGGTCACCCTGGAGCCATGTCTCCGTGATCCCAACTATATCATAATTATTAATAGCTATCTGCACATTCAACTCATCCACCTTATTACGAATGCTCCTCGCATTGAGACACAAAGCCTTCAGGCTTGTTTTTACAACGCTCTTACCCCTTTTACAATTATGTTGAAAAGTGGCCCTTTTTGATTTTTGCCCTGGATTTGTCTGCCTGCCACTTTTCACCTTGCTACCTATTGCTCCTATTTTCATTTTACACCCCTCTGTCTCTATGCTCACACATTTAAGAAACCCTCCACTTCTTATTCTCCGTTTATTATTTTTTTCTTCTTTCCCCCCTACGTGTTGTGTCTGTCTGCTTCTCTTCTCTGCCTCCTGCCTCACAAACGGACTACTTGCTTTCTCTATTTGAGTCCCTCCCCCCAACCGATCTAGTGTAAAGTCTCCCCAGTAGCCTTTGCAAATCTCCCCACCAGGATGTTGGTTCCTCTCGGGTTCAAGTGCAACCCGTCCTTTTTGTACAGGTCACACCTTCCCCAAAAGAGGTCCCAATGATGCAGAAACTTGAATCTCTGCGTTCTGCACCAGTCCTTTAGCCACGCATTGATCCTCCACCTTGCTCCATTCCTACTCTCACTGTCGCGTGGCACAGGCAGTAATCCTGAGATTGTTACCTTTGCGGTCCTTCTCCTTAACACTCCTCCTAACTCCCTAAATTCTCCTTTCAGGACCTCCTCTCTTTTTCTACCTATGTCCTTGGTACCTATATGTACCACGACCTCTGGCTCCTCTCCCTCCCATTTCAAGATATCTTGGACACGTTCAGTCACATCCCGGACCCTGGCACCAGGGAGGCAAACTACCATCCGGGTCTCCTGACTGCGTCCACAGAATTGCCAATCTGACCCCCTAACTATAGAGTCCCCTATTACTGCTGCCCTCCTCTTCTTTTCCTTACCCTTCTGAGCAACAGGGCCGGTCTTTGTACCGGAGGCCCGGTCGCTGTTGCTACCCCCAGGTAGGCTGTGCCCCCCAATAGTACTACTTATTGCCAAGGTGTACAGCCACCGGGGTACTCTCTAGTCCCTGCCTTTGCCCCTTGCCTCTCCTAACCGTGACCCACTTTTCTGGAGTGGCCACCTGTCTGTAGCTCCTCTCTATGGCTTCCTCACTCTCCCTGACCAGACGGAGGTCATCGAGCTGCTGCTCCAGGTACCGAATACGGTCCATTTGGAGCGCCATCTTGACGCACCTGGCGCAGATGTGGACCAGGAGAACTATAATTCCCAGAACATGTATTACAGGCTCCAAAGTGCTGGAGCAACTCAGCGGGTCAGGCAGCATCTCTGGAGAATAGGAGACGCTTTGGGTCAGAACCCTTCTTTGGCCTCAAGAAGGGTTCCAACTGAAGAAGGATCCCAACCTGAAGCATCACACAGTACCCCGTTCCTGCCTTCTCCCCATATCCCCTGACTCCACTATCTATAAGAGCCCTTTCTAGCTCTCACTTGAAAGTATCCAGAGAACCTGCCTCCACCGCCCTCTGAGGCAGAGAATTCCACAGACTCACCGCTCTCTGTGTGAAAAAGTGTTTCCTCATCTCCGTTTCTCTCCAGAGATGCTGCCTGACCCGCTGAGTTGCTCCAGCATTTTGTGTCTATCTTTGGCATGAACCAGCATCATAGTGCAGTTCCTTCCTACCCTATAAGTCCCAGAGATTGACAATGCAGTTCCTAACGTAATTCCCATTCGTCGACGGAACCCACAGACCTGACCTGCCAAAGCCAGATGGTCCCATGGATGACTCCAATGTCAATCCTTGAGTCCAACAGTGAGGGTGGGTTTGTGCTGGAGACAGACTGGGAGGGGTGGGTTACAGTCACTCCCTGCAGCAGGGAGGGAGTGAGAGGTGTCGGGACCACTGAGGGAAAGGTGGTGAGAGTTACTGGAGGGAGATGGAGGGAAGACACTCGAGAGGGAGGGAGATGATAGGGACACCTCAGAGGAGTGCTCCCTCCTCTCGCTCTCCATTGTCACAGTCAGTCCTCCCTAACCCCACACTCTAGTCCCCTGCTCTTGTCTAGATTGTTAAGGGCTTGGACACGCTAGAGGCAGGAAACATGTTCCCGATGTTAGGGGGTGAGTCCAGAACCAGGGGCCACAGTTTAAGAATAAGGAATAAGCCATTTAGAATGGAGACGAGGAAACACTTTTTCTCACAGAGAGTGGTGAGTCTGTGGAATTCTCTGCCTCAGAGAGCAGTGGAGGCCTGTTCTCTGGATGCTTTCAAGAGAGAGCTAGATAGAGCTCTTAAAAATAGCGGAGTCAGTGGATATGGGGAGAAGGCAGGAACGGGCTACTGATTGGGGATGATCAGCCATGATCACATTGAATGGCGGTGCTGGCTCGAAGGGCTGAATGGCCTCTTCCTGCACCTATTGTCTATTGTTCTCTGTTCCTCCCACGGCTCACTGACCCACCCCGTCCCTGCGGCCCACGCCCTCTACCTGCTTCACTCCTCAGCAGTCCCCATTTCTCTGCACACTTCTCATCTTGTTGTCTCTCCTTCATAACTTTGGTTGTTTACTTTGGACTTTAGAGGCACAGAGACACAGCGCGGAAGCAGGGGCCCAAGTCATCCCACCAACTCAAAGGACAAAGGACATTTATTATCAGGTACATCAATTGGTACAGCGAAATTTGACTTGCCAATGCAGCGCACTAATAAAGATAATATTAAGTGTCCAGTCCCACCCCCAGTTCACCCATTGTCGGGCCTATTGAGGCCTCAGCAGTCGCCGCTACGGCAGCCCGAAGCTTCAGGCCCTCTCGCCGGATGATGGAGGACTGGCGTCGGGTGAACACTCTCAGCGGCCCGGAGTGTCTGGAGCGGCCGCTTCCTCCCCGGAGACCGCAGCTCCCGAAGTCCACGGGCCGCGCCGGTCGGGGCTCCGACTCTGGCGACCTCCGTGAGATCCCAGGCTCCGCGGTTTTCAAAGCTCGCCGCCTGCCCGCGGCTGGAAGCTCCCGCAGAACGCAGACCGCAGCTCAGCGATGTTGGAGGTACTGAGAAAAGTAGTTTCCACCTTCCCCCCCATCCCCGTCATAAAAAGACTAAAAAACCTCCAAAACATACACTTTTAACTAACAAAAATGTTTTAAAGGGTGAAAAGACTAACAGCTGCTGGCAGGGCAGCCATACTCGACGGCGCCCCCTACGATCAGACTCCACACCGATCAGAAGTCACCCGAATGCTAATTCTATCCGACACACACTTGGGACAATTTTATAGAAGCCGATTAACATATAAACCTGCACGTGTTTGGAATTTGGCGGGAAACCAGAGCACCCGGAGAACGCACAAACTGCATGCAGACCGCACCCGCAGCCAGGATCGAACCCGGGTCTCTGACTCTGTGAGGCAGCAACTCTACCGCTGCGCCCCTGTTGCCACCCCGTAGGTTGTAACTCCCCTGTCCACAGTATCAGTTCATGCTGGTTCCCAGCTGTAACGACGGCAGGCATGAAAATATTACTCAAATATATTCCTTAAAAGATGAAGAGTTCCAAATACCTTGATGAAGACTAATGTTTTCTAAATCAGATTTTATTAGATTCAATTGAGCAAATCCTTTCTTTATTTACTGACCTATTTATAAATCCAGGGTATTAAAGCTCTAAATCTCACTGTTCAATCATCTCTTGCATAATCTCATTCACCAGATTAAATCTTTCCCACTGGGCACCTGTTCCTTTGAAGTTGTGATCTATGGTGTCTGCTAAACCTGTCTTGTCTGAAGGGACTTCACAAGCCTGCAAGTCTAGTGATCTCCACGATGCGCTTTCATGTTCTAGGCTGCCACCCTGCTCTAGCTGCATCATATGTCATGTCATAAGTGATAGGAGGAGAATGAGGCCATTCGGCCCATCAAGTCTACTCCGCCATTCAATCATGGCTGATCTATCTCTCCCTCCTGACGCCATTCTCCTGCCTTCACCCCCTCACCACTGACGCCCGTACTAATCAATGTCAGGGCAGCCTTTCGTGAGTTCATCAGAGTTGAGGAAGGACAGCACAACGATGTTTGACCGCACTGGGCCTGCACTCGCTGGAGTTTGGAAGCATGCGGGGTAGGGGGAACCTCATTGAAACTTACTGAACAGTGAAAGGCTCAGATAGAGTGGGTGTGGAGAGGATGTTTCCACTAGTGGGAGAGACTAGGACTAGAGGGCACAGCCTCAGAATAAAAGGACGTACATTCAGAAAGGAGACAAGGAGGAATTTCTTTCATCAGAGGGAGATGAATCTGTGGAATTCAATGCCACAGGAGGCTGTGGAGGCCGTCAATGGATATTTTCAAGGCAGAGATTGACAGATTCGTAATTCGTACGGGTGTCAGGGGTTACGGGGAGAAGGGGGTTGAGAGGGAGAGAGAGATCAGCCACGACTGAATGGCAGAGTAGACTTGATGGGCCGAATGGTCTAATTCTACTCCTATCACTTATGATCTTATGAGTGTCCATCATAGGGTGAACAACGGGAATAATCTAACATTGAAATAATATTACACTTGTAGGCACTAATTTTGAAGTTAGCACATGGACCAAGGGATAAATGTAAAGAAAATATAAACTAGGAAAATAAATAAAACATCAGGGGAAACAAGTGGAAAGATGCAGAAGGACAGGAGTGAAAGAGAGAGCAGTAAAATAAATCATCGCAAAAGCAAACAAAGGAAGAGCGGTGAATAAAGCTGCGGATATTGAGCGAGAAGAACTTCCCTGCACCAAAACAAATTCTCTCTGCTGCCACATCTGATTAAACATTCACGGATATAATCAAGTACGTTTCAAAATTAAACTCAGTTTTTCATAAATATCAGAATAAACCTAAGATTTATTAATTTTGAATCCTAACAAAGGCTAGATATGAATCAGGAATTACTGAATATAATCAACAGAGTTTGAGGAAAGTGGATATTGCAAACAGATTAGCCAAGCTCAATATTATTAAAATTTACCGAATTAATATTAATGTTAGAATTAGTTTTTTGTTCTCATATTATGTGTGCACACATGTATATATTTATAATTTTAAACAGAGGCCTTTTTGTATCTGCACACCTGCCATTGGGAGAACAGGAAAGGGTTTACGGGTGATCACTATGTACTTTGAAAGTCCCTTCCTTGACCCCACCATCCATTTTACCAACCAGGAGCGGCACGGTGGCGCAGCGGTAGAGTTGCTGCCTCACAGCGATCGCAGCGCCGTAGGCCCAGGTTCGATCCTGACTACGGGCGCTGTCTGGACGGAGTTTGTACGGTCTCCCCGTGACCGCGTGGATTTTCATTGAGATCTCCGATTTCCTCCCACACTCCAAAGACGTGCAGGCTTGGTATAAGCGAAAACTGCCCCCAGTGTGTGTAAGATAGCGTTAATGCGCAAGGATTGCTGGGTCGGGGTGCGGACTCGGTGGGCCAAAGGGCCTGTGTCCGCACTGTTTTTCTAAAACTAAATCTAAACTCCTAAACAAAGAGAGGGGCTATTACTGAGGGTGTTATTGACCCATTGAATACAGGTTTCCCATATGATACCAACTCAGGACTCAGACCTCTGAAGAAGGGTCTCGATCCAAAACGTCACCGATTCCTTTCCTCCAGAAATGCTGCCTGAGCCGCTGAGTTACTCCAGCTTTTTGTCTCGATCTCAGACGTGAAATGTCGGCTTGAGGGTTTGAACTTTGCAATGTTCAGTTCAGTGCAGTTTATCCTCACGTGTACTGAGGTAAAATTAAAGGTTTTGTTTTTGTGTGTTACCCAGCCAGCAGTGAAGGCACAAGAGATGACCGATGCTGGGATCGTGAGCAAAGCGACAGCCCAGTGGCGTAGCCGGTGGAGCTCATGCCTCACACGTACCAGAGACCCGGGTTCGATCCTGACCTCAGGTGCTCTCTGTGCGGAGTTTGCACGTTCTCCCTATTACCGTGTGGATTTCTTCCGGGTGCTACGGTTTCCTCAAACATCCCAAAGACGTGCGGGGTTTGTAGGTTAGTCGGCCTCTGTACATTGCCCCTGGCGTGCAGAGAGTGGACGAGAAAGTGGGATAACGTAGAACTAGTGGAATGAGGTGATCAACGGTCGGCATGGACTCAGTGGGCCGAAGGGCCTGTTTCCCAGCTGCATCTTTCAATCGATTCAATTTACATAAACAACAAAGTGGTTGAGGAACGCAACGGGCCAGGCAGCATTGTAGAGGGTAGAAGACAGACAACGTTTCAGGGCAGGACTCCACATCAGATGCCCCGATCCGATCGCAGTCTTGCTTTCTCCCTCCCAGAATGAGGCGACACCTCTGGAGAGAAAAGAGGGAGAGGGTGTCCCCGTAGTACCTCGCCACCTTCCCTTATAACAATCCTTTAGACGAGGTTACTATGATTGAAGAGAGTATTGACTGCAAAGCAACTAATACTGGGGCCACGTACAATCTGTTCCTCCAGCACTTTGTTCTTAAAACAATGCAACCTTTGTCTGAGATGTAAACTGTACCAATTTACGCCTGAAGAAGGGTCTCGACCTGAAACGTCACCCATTCCTTTTCTCCAGAGATGCTGCCTGACCCACCGAGTTACTCCAGCTTTTTGTGTCTATCTTCGGTTTAAACCAGCATCTGCAGTTCATAAATTGTACCAAAGGTTTGTTCCAATCTGGAGTAATAGTGGAATCATCAATTCTTCCTTTTTGTTTGTTCCTTAGAAACATCTCAAGCACATCATGTACTCAATTTGCTGTAGGAAGGAACTGCAGATGCAGGTTTAAACCAAAGATAGACACAAAATGCTGGAGTAACTCAGCGGGACAGGCAGCATCGGTGGAGAGAAGGAATGGGTGACGTTTCGGGTCGAGACCCTTCTTCATTCTTAATTTAAATGGGTTTTGTTTAGAGGTGCAGTGTGTGTGGTTACACAAGGTATCGGCATTGAATGAATATTCCAACTGCTTTTGGGAGTGTTGGTTGAGCGAGGGGGGGGAACGATTGGGAACACCGGGAAAAATTCCCTGCTTGTAAAATGTTGCCCTGAGTCGCTCCCTCGACTGCCACAGACAGATGTGCCTTCAGTTAAGCCAGCATCCAGGGATGGGAATGAATGATAATTGGAGACTTAGGTAATGCAGATGATGAGATAGAGGGTTTTGAAGTTAAAAAGATCTGATCTAACAAGTGACTTTTTGTGAATAATGATTAAACGCAGCAAGGTTTAAAGCTCCAAGATTGGAAATGGTAATGATTTGTAAACAGAGGAGCAAAATGATTTGCAAATTCACATCTGACCAAATCTGATTTAGAACAGATCTTGTGTTGGGATTTATTAAAGTCCGTGCCACAGTATCAGAAGTCTTGCAGTTAGTAATCCCTTCACTCGTGGTAACCACGTCGAAGGGATTGATTTAAGGGGGAGAGACGACGTGATATGAACTGCGCTCGCTTCCTTTCCTCTCCTGTGGTGTCACCTCATGCTGAAACGATGGGAGCGTGGATACAGTCTGAGCTCAGCTTCCCCCCTCATCGACAGATAGAACGGCAGCTGCAAACCTGCCCATGGAACTAGCAGGAGGCGTGAGCCAGTGCCTTACAGCGCTGGAGACCTGGGTTCAATCCCGACTACATAGAAGCATAGAAAATAGGTGCAGGAGGAGGCCATTCGGCCCTTCGAGCCATCACGAGATTGTGATCATAGCTGATCGTCCGCTATCAATAACCCGTGCCTGCCTTCTCCCCATATCCCTTGATTCCACGAGCCCCTAGAGCTCTATCCAACTCTCTCTTAAATCCATCCAGTGATTAGGCCTCCACTGCCCTCTGTGGCAGGGAATTCCTCAAATTCACAACTCTCTGGGTGAAATCTTTTTCTCACCTCAGTTTAAATGGCCTCCCCTTTGTTCTAAAACTGTGGGCCCTGGTTCTGGACTCGCCCAACATTGGGAACATGTTTCCTGCATCTAGCTTGTCCAGTCCTTTTATAATGTTATATGTTTCTATAAGATCCACCCTCATCCTTTTAAACTCCAGTGAATACAAGCCTAGTCTTTTCAATCTTTCCTCATATGACAGTCCCGCCATCCCAGGGATCAATCTTGCGAACCTACGCTGCACTGCCTCAATCACAAGGATGTCCTTCCTCAAATTAGGAGACCAAAACTGTACGCAATACTCCAGATGTGGTCTCACCAGAGCCCTATACAACTGCAGAAGAACCTCTCTAATCCTATACTGAAATCCTCTTGTTATGAAGGCCAACATTCCACCACGGGTTCTGTCTGTACGGAGTTTGTACGTTCTCCCCGTGACCTGCGTGGGTTTTCTCCGAGATCCTCGGTTTCCTCCCACACTTCAAAGGCGTACAGGTTTGTAGGTTAATTGTCCCTAGTGTGTGTAGTAGGGTGGTGTTAATGTGCAAGGATCGCTGGTCGGGGCATGCTCAGTGGGCCGAAGGGCCTGTTTCCGCTCTAAACCAAACTGAACAGAACCAACAATTCAGCAACATGGACGAATTACGTCATCCAGAAGTTGAGACATTGATCCGAAGCAGCGTCTGCACATTCAGGAAGATTAACTTAGTTTAGTTTAGTGATACAGCATGGAAACAGGCCCTGCAGCCCACCGAGCGCACACTGACTAGCGATCACCCGCACACTCATTCTCCCCCACGCATGAGGGGCAATTAACCGGCAAACCTGCATGTCTTTGGATTGTGAGAGGAAACAGGAGCACCTGGAGAAAACCCACATGGTCACGGGGAGAACATATAAACTCCATGCAGACAGTACCAGTAGTCAGTAACCGAAGCAGGGTCTCTGGCACTGTAAAGTCTGCAACTCTACCACCGTGTCACCATATAGAGGATGCAAATGGAAAGCAGGAGAGTTTTGCTCTTTTGGCTGGTCCTAACTTGACTCCCAAAAACACAGTAAAAACAAGAAACTGCAGATGCTGGTTTACCAAAAAAAAGGACACAAAGAGCTGGAGCAACTTAAGGGGTGAAGCAGCAACCCTACGGGAACATGGATAGGTCACGTTTCTGGTCAGGACCCTTCGTCAGGCAATGCTGTTCAGGCAGATCATTGGGATGAAGTTTGTAAGGATAGCTGGGGGCAGATAAACACCCACTGTTGGCACATCACATCAATGACCGCTCTGCAAAGGCGTTTCATTATCTATAACGTGATTTCAAATGGCTTCATGATGTGAAAGGTGCTTCACAAGTATGTAGAAAAATATCCATTCTTTCATAACTCAGTGTAATAGACGCAATCCTAAACAGCTCAGGCATAAAATTAGCTCGGGAGCTCTATGCCAATTTCAGCAGGGCCACATCAAATCTAAAACGTAAGGAAGGCTCATTTAACATGAAGACTGTTATTTTGCATCTTACTTATGTTAACCCGATGGCAGGATGCTATTGCTGGTGAAAGACGACTGCTTCCAATCTGAGGAACTCTGTAATATGAGTACTTCTCCTCCACTTCAGCCAAGTAACAACTCTTGTCACTTTACCAGGACCCTCAACTCACAGAATATAAGATGTTGGTGAGGCCACATTTAGAGTATTGTGTTCAGTTCTGGGCACCGTGTTATTGGAAAGATGTTGTCAAGCTGGATAGGGTACAGAGAACATTTCCGAGGATCTTGCCAGGGCTGGAGGGTCGGTGCTGTGGGCAGAGGTTGGGTAGGCTGGGACTCTATTCAGGAGGATGAGGAATGATCTTAAAGAGGTGTACAAAATCATGAGAGGGATAGATCGGGAAGTCTTTTGCCCAGAGTGGGGGAATCGAGGACCAGAGGACATATTTTTAAGGTGAAGGGGAAAAGATTTAATAGGAATCTGAGGGGTAACTTTTTTCACACAAAGGGTGGTTGGTGGGTGTATGGAACGAGGAGGTAGTTGAGGCTGGGACTATCCCAACATTTGAGAAACAGTTAGCCAGGTACAGGGATAGGACAGGAGGGATATGGACCAAATGCTGGCTGGTGGGACTAGTGTAGCTGGGACATGTTGGCCAGTGTGGGCAAGTTGGGCTGAAGGGCCTGTTTCTGCACTGTATCACTCTAGGACTCCTATAATGGATAGAACAGTGTCCATACTGAACATGAACCCAAGTTAAACCACTCTCCTCTGCACACCCTTCCATTCCCTCCAATCTAAATGTGTTTTCCATATCTGCCTCCACCACCAGCCCGTTCCAAGCTTCCAGCACCCTCTGTGAAATAAACTTGCCCCACACATCTCCTTTAAACCGTGGCCCTCTTCCTTTCAAGCTATGCACTCTAGTCTAGTCTAGTCTAGCTTAGTTTAGTTTAGAGATGCAGTATAGAAACAGGCCCTTTGGCCCACCGGGTCCGCACCAACCAATGATCACCGATACAATAGACAATAGACAATAGGTGCAGGAGTAGGCCCTTCGGCCCTTCGAGCCAGCACCGCCATTCAATGTGACCATGGCTGAGCATCACCAATCAGTGCCCCGTTCCTGCCTTCTCCCCATATCCCCTGACTCCGCTATCTTACGCTAGTTCGATGTTATCCCAGTTTTGCATCCAACACGCTGGGGCCAAGTAACCTACAAGCCAGCACATCTTTGGAGTGTGGGAGGAAACCGGAGCATGCGGAGAAAATCCACGCAGGTCACAGGGAGAAGGTGCAACCTCCGTACATACAGCACCTGTAGTCAGGATCAAGCACGTGTCTCTGGCGCTGCAAGGCAACAACTCAACCACTGTGCCGCAGACTTTGATATTTCCACCCCTGGAAAAAGGTTCTGACTGTCTCCCCTATCCATGCTTCTCATTATTTTATATACTTCCATCAGGTCTCCCCTCAGCCTTCGACATTCCAGAGAAAACAATCCAAGTTTGTCCGACCTCTCCTTGTAGCTAATGCCCTCTAGACCAGGCATTGATATTGTAACCTGCACCCTGAGGCATACTGAGCAACTATTTCAGTTCAAGGAGAAAGCCATGGTTCGGTTCAGATAAAAGCCAACCCTTAGCCAGAGGGTGGTGAATCTGTGGAAGTTATTGCCACAGACGGCTGTAGAGGCCAAGTCATTGGGTATTTTAAAGCAGAGATTAACAGGTTTGTCATCAGTAAGGGGCCTGTCCCGCTTGGGCGTCATTTTTGCGTCATTTACGCGAGAGACCGGCAGTGATCGACGCGCGACGGTCGCGCGGAAATCATCTAGCAGTACGACAGTCGCGCGCCAAGTAGCGGCAGTCTCCGTGGCAAGGATTTTCCCAGTGAAACAAATTCAAAACTCGGCGCGTTTCCTACCCGGGTGATCACGTGGCGCGGCGCTCAAATGACACACAACGGCGTACGGGCGGAGCGCGGCAACGCACGGTTACGGACGTTGACGCACGGTGATGCATAATACATTAGCATAGGCAATGTTCGTGCGTCACCACGCACTACACGTACGCCATCAGTACGCCGGCGTGCGCGAGGGATACGTCACGCAGGTCGCGCGCGTGGATTTTGAACGTTCCAAAATCCTGGGCCGATAGGGAAGCACCGCACGCTACCGCGCGTCATTGCATACGCCACCCCGCGCGAGTCACGATACGCCAACCAAGGTTTAGGATGTCAAGTGGGACAGGCCCTTAAGGGTGTCAAAGTGAGAAGGCACGAGAACAGGGTTGAGAAGGAAAAATAGATCAGCCCTGATTAAATGCTGGAGCAGACCCGATCAGCCGAGTGGCCTAACCCCGCTCCTTTGTCTTATGGTTTTATAGGCGTAGATTAGTTTATTTGAGAGATACAGGGATGCCTTTAGGTTCCTGGAACTTGTAACACCCCCATCCCTTTACTAACCTTCGCCACCTCGTAGTAACGCAGTGGACAGGAGGATGGAGATACCTGCGAGGAGGATGTGCTCGGTAAGTTTTGTTGTCAGTGCCATTTTGATTCTGCTCTCAGCCAGAAACCCGTGGGTTCAAAGCCATCCCACCCTGACACTGGAGGACACAAAGTGCTGGAGTAACTCAGCGGGTCAGGCAACGTCTATGGATAGAGCAGCAGGGATCACAGAGAAGGAGCAGTGAGAGAGGGTCTCACAGAGCTCCTAAACTAGACTAAGCTAAACCAAACCTTGTACAATGGGCAAAACCAGGGCAAGTTGATTACTTTTTAAAGATTGGGTCATTTTTAATTACTTTGGAGAGAATGAACGCGAGCATTTTGTACACAGAGGTGGAGCAGTCCCAATCTGTTGTGGACGTACTGTGATTTAAGCTGACGTTGGGTCCTCATGTTATTGATTATACAAGAAGCATCCATTTATAAATGACTGCCAGCTTTTTTAAAGCAGTTTTTGTTATTGGCACTCACTCAAACAGCCACTAACTGGAGACACACTGCTCGGAAGTGGCTCTGGGCCATTTTAGCTCATCTCACGCTGGTGGCCCACACAATGGGTCTCTGGCCTCACGCCTGGACTCCACAATGATTACAACAACAACATCCAACCTGACTGTCAGCTCCAGTATTGAAGGCTAGCAGTCTGGAACGTTTCCCCAGTGGACAGAGAGACAGTCTCTGAGTGAGCATCAAGCCCAAATTGGAGGTACAGCACCTCACATTTCTCTAGGGCAGCTTACACCACGGCAGTTTGAACATTGACTTCTCTTTACCTTCTCCCACTAACAATGATCTATTCTACATTTTCCTTGATCTCCATTTCCTTTGTCCTGTTTTCACACCTTACACTTCCTTATCTATGCATCTCCCTCTCCCCTGACATCAGTCTGAAAAAGGGTCTTGATCCAAAACGTCACCCATTCCTTCTCTCCAGAGATGCTGCCTGTCCCACTGAGTTTCTCCAGCATTTAATGTCCATCTTTGGTTTAAACCAGCATCTCTGGTTTACAAGGGTTTACAAGGGTCACAGTTTAAGGTTAAGGGAGGGTCACAGTTTAAGGATAAGGGGGAAGTCTTCTAGGACCGAGATGAGAAAATCGTTTTTCACACAGAGAGTGGTGAATCTGTGGAATTCTCTGCCACAGAAGGTAGTTGAGGCCAGTTCGTTGGCCATATTTAAGAGGGAGTTGGATGTGGCCCTTGTGGCTGAAGGGATCAGAGGGTATGGAGAGAAGGCAGGTACAGGATATTGAGTTGGATGATCAGCCATGATCATATTGAATGGCGGTGCAGGCTCGAAGGGCCGAATGGCCTCCTCCTGCAGCTAATTTCTATGTTTCTATGTTTCTATCTACAGTTCCTTCCTACACTATTAGTCACGGCAGGAGCTCGAGATGTCTTCAGTTTCCAAGGTAGGATAATTCCAAGGTTTCTATCAGTCTGATTTCCCTGATTATTTTCTGCCCTGGCAAGATAATTCCTGGGATATAATAATTTAGAAGGGGGCTCCAAATTAAAGCCTTATGGTCTACATGATCTTACATATGATCTGAAGGTGGTGCGGTGGCACAGCGGTAGAGTTGCCGCCTTACGGCACCAGAGACCCGGGGTTGATCGTGACTGGGGGTGCTATCGGTAGGGAGTTTGCACGCTCTCCCCGTGACCGCGTGGGTTTTCTCCGGTTTCCTCCCACGCTCCAAAGACATGCAGGTTTGCTGGCTAGTTGGCTTCTGAAAATTGTAAATTGCCCCTAGTATGTTGGATGGTGCGGGGTGATCGCTGGTCGGCGCGTATACAGTAGGCCGAACGGCCTGTTTCCATACTCCGGTATCTCCAAAGTATAAAGGCTAAAGTACAGTCTACACTCTGTAAACTGGGATCAGAATTATAAACAGCGACACCAGGCCCCAGGGATCACATCACCTCAGGCTTCTTTTACTTGTCCAGTGGGAATTGTTCCCCTCATCCTGATGTCCGGTCAGATCTTTATGTGCCTCAGACCAGTCAGAAAAGAAATGGAAGGTAGACAAAAAATGTTGGAGAAACTCAGCGGGTGAGGCAGCATCTATGGAGAGAAGGAACAGGCGACGTTTCGGGGCGAGACCCTACTTCAGACTGATGCCGGGGGCGGGAAAAGGGAAAAGAAGGGGCGGAGGCGGTAGGTTTGTGGGAAGGGGGAGCTGGGAAGGGGGAGGGGAAGGAGGGAGAAAGCAAGGACTGTCTAAAATTAGAGAAGTCAGTGTTCATACCGCTGGGGTGGGTTAGTTTATTGTCATGTGTACCAGGCTACAGTGAAAAACTTTTGTTGCAGGCTAACCAGTCAGCAGAAAGACAACACACGAGCCATCTACAGTGTGTAGACCCATGATAAGGGAATCACGTTTAGTGCAAGGTGAAGCCAGAAATGTTCAATCAAAGATAGTCCAGGGGTCATCCTAGAATACAAAGACCAACGTGGATAGGTGACTCTTCTTCAGTAGGTCTTCTTCAGGGGTCTGAAGAAGGGTCCCGACATGAAACGTATTCTCATCCACGTTTTCCAGAGATGTTGTCTGGCCCGCTGGGTCACTCCAGCACTTTGTGTCCCATTTTCTACTCCAGAATCGGCAGCTCCTTGTTTCCACATCACAAAGAGTTTCCCTTTCCTTGCGGCTCCTTTTTCCTTGAGCGTCGTTCACGAGACGGCGCGCGTCTTGCAATTCCGTCATTGTTGACCCAACCTTAGTACCCATGAATTAAAAAGCCAGCCACACACTGACATGCGACACTTATGGGGTACGGACGGCAGAATGTTATCCAAGAACCTGATACAAAACAATCTGGCCAGTTCTCACTCTCGGCTTAACACAAAGTCCTGGAGAAACTCAGCAGGTCGGTCGGGCAGCACCTCTGGAAGACATGGATAGGCGACGTTTCGGGACGCCATCCTTCTTTAGGCTCCACGTGCCCCATTGTTGCAGCCAGGCCCATTGAGCTACCCCATCACTTTGAGTCCTATGCGAGATCCCAGGATCTGCAGTTCCTTGTGTCTGTTAAAACTTTCTCCAAAAAATCCCAAATATACTTTATAACTTGCATTTAAATTCCCCAGCTCCCACAGTGGGATTCACACCAGCAATCAATGATCCAGATCCCTCGTTACTAGTCCAATAATGATTGTTACTGTATCCTACTGAGAATAAACCATGAAAAATGCCTTGGTGCATTTTATGGTGTTAAATGAAGTTGTTTGTGGTTTATGAAGAAGGGTTTCCACCTGAAACGTCGCCTATGTCCTTCGCTCCATAGATGCTGCTGCACCCGCTGAGTTTCTCCAGCATTTTGTGCAAACCCTCGATTTTCCAGCATCTGCAGTTCCTTCTTTAACACATTTGTTTGTGGTGACCTTTGTCCGTCTCACTCCTATGCAAAGGTCCTTTGTTGTCAGAAACTGAGCCTGCAACCAAATTGATCAATATCAAAACTGAATGTCCTTCTGAAAGCACCCTTCTGCCTCGTCGTAAGGTGATCCTGCCCGAATCTTGGGGGATTAATGTTGATCGCCCCAGCGTGAAATTTGCTTCAGTGGTTTGGAACATCCTCAGACTCTCTCAGACAGTGTGAAGGTTCGACACTCCAGCACTGACCAGGGAAACGGTTGATGCTGTATCAACACAACGGGCAAATTGGGCAATGCTTTACCAGTCCGGCTCTTATATCCCACCTTTCACTATCCAGCGCCAGAGACCCAGGTTCATTCCTCACTGCCGGTGTTGTCTGTACGGAGTCCGCACGTTCTCCCTGTGACCACGTGGGTTTTCTCCGGGTGCTCCGGTTTCCTCCCACACTCCAAAGGCGCGCAGGTTTGTAGGCTAGTTACGTTCTGTAAATTGCCCCGAGTTTGCAAGACGAAGAACTAGTGTACGCGGGTGATCGCTGGTCGGCACGGACCTGATGGGCCGAAGGGCCTTTCTTCCACGCCGTGTCTCTAAAGTGTAAATCTCAGAGAGGCAAAGTGCTTTTAGCAAAGGAAGCATTTTCAGAAATACCACCACTGCAGGAAGGTTGGGCAAGTTGGTTTCTCAACCCCACTACGCACTTAATATCTGGGTAGCACAACTGAAGCCTGTGTAGTTCGGCAAGCAGACAGTATACAGAGAACTGCAAGTGCTGGTTTATGCCAGAGATAGATACAAAGTGCTGGAGGGACTCAGTGGGTCAGGCAGCATCTTTTACTTTAGAGATACACCGACCCACTTTCTCATCCTCTCCCTACAGATTTTGCGGGAAATTTTACAGAGGCTAATTTACCTGCAAACCCGCACATCTTTTGGATGTGGGAGGAAACCAGAGCACCTGGAGGAAACCCACACAGTCACGGGGAGAACCAACTCCACACAGACTGCACCCGAGGTCAGGACTCTTGTCTGGAGAACCTGGCAGTCTGTGACGTTTCGGGCGGTGAGTCGATGGCTCTAAAGAACCAGTATGTGCAGCACTGTGCCAACACTGCTCTTGTCCTATCCTTGCCTGCTATATATTTGACATAAGCCTGTGATGAGTGAGCTGGCCACCTGACTGTGAGCTAAGTGTGTATGAAAGATGGACACAAAATGCTGGAGTAACTCAGCGGGTCGGGCAGCATCTCCGGAGAGAAGGAACAGGCGACGTTTCGGGTCGGAACCCTTCTTCAGGCTAAATGTGTAATCTGTTTTTCCTTTACACTGTGTGGCTTCACTGTCTAACGGAAGACAATCCACTTCTGTGAGCTAAATGTATATCCTTATCAGCTGTAGGCTGTGTGTTCACACTGTGTAACAGTGGGCAATTCAGTTCTGCCAAATACTATAGAATTATAATGTATTGGAGGCCACTGTGTTAGCGCACATGAACTTTGCAAGCTGCCGTGCACTTAGAGGATGAGTTGATAGCACAGAGCAGGGAAAGCCATTACTGAGTTGCCTGGCAACTCGGACGGACATAAATATGAAGGCACTGTTCTTCCCCCATATAATGAATGCGTGCACAAATGGCTCCACGCACCCCGTACACACAGTGCAGCTTCACGCCGCACAACATTCCCATTCTGTATAATTAGTGCGCATCTCCTGTACAAACAGCAGTGCTCTCTTCCAGAGAGGCCGGCAATATCAACGGCCTTCTGTGTAAATACAGGTGCCTGGAGGTTGACCAGGGCAGTGGGACCAGACGCGCTTTAATGGGAGCGCGGTGCGCCGTATGCTGAAACTCATATAACCATATAACAATTACAGCACGGAAACAGGCCCTCTCGGCCCTTCCAGTCCGTGCTGACCATTTGTTTTCCCCTAGTCCCATCTACCTGCACTCAGACCATACCCCTCCATTCCCTTCACGTCCATATACCTATCCACTTTACTCTTAAATGTTAAAATCGATCCTGCCTCCACCACTTCTGCTGGAAGCTGATTCCACACAGCCACCACCCTCTGAGTAAAGAAGTTCCCCCTCACGTTACCCCGAAACCTCTGTCCCTTAATTCGCATGTCATGCCCTCTTGTTTGAATCTTCCCTACCCTCAATGGGAAAAACGTATCCATGTCAACTCTGTCTATCCCTTTCATCATTTTAAAGACCTCAATCAAGTCCCCCCTTAACCTTCTGCGCTCCAAAGAATAAAGACCTAACTTGTTCAACCTTTCTCTGTAACATAGTTGCTGGAACCCTGGCAACATTCTAGTAAATCTCCTCTGTACTCTCTCTATTTTGTTGACATCCTTCCTATAACTAGGCGACCAAAATTGTACACCATACTCCAGAATTGGTCTTACCAATGCCTTGTACAATTTTAACATTACTTCCCTACTCCTATATTCAATGCTCTGATTTATAAAGGCCAGCACACCAAAGGCTTTCTTTACCACCCTATCTACATGCGATTCCACCTTCAGGGAACTATGCACAGTTATTCCTAGATCCCTCTGTTCCACAGCATTCCTCAATTCCCTACCATTTACCATGTACGTCCTATTTTGATTTGTCCTGCCAAGATGTAGCACTTCACACTTATCAGCATTAAACTCCATCTGCCATCTTTCAGCCCACTTTTCCAAATGGCCCAAATCTCTCTGTAGATTTTGAAAATCTACTTCATTATCCACAACACCACCTATCTTAGTATCATCTGCATACTTACTTATCCAATTTTCCACCCCATCATCCAGATCATTGATGTACATGACAAACAACAATGGACCCAACACAGATCCCTGAGGACACCCCACTGGTCACCGGCTTCCAACCTGACAAACAGCCATCCACCATTACTCTCTGACATCTCCCATTCAGCCACTGTTGAATCCATCTTGCTACTCCGCCATTAACACCCAAAGATTGAACCTTCTTAACCAACCTTCCATGGGGAACCTTGTCAAAGGCCTTACTAAAATCCATATAGACAACATCCACTGCTTTACCCTCATCAATTTCCCTAGTTACCGCTTCAAAAAATTCAAGAAGGTTTGTCAAACATGACCTTCCAGGCACAAATCCATGTTGACTGTTCCTGATCAGACCCTGTTTATCCAGATGCTTATATATATTATCTCTAAGTATCCAGCTGACTTTAATGACATTTTGGAGGCTGAGAACAACGTACTGCTGAGATTCTACCACCGTGCCCTTAGTGATTGCGGAAGGATTTCAAGGCAAGGACATTGTTTCCTGTACATCCGAGTTGCCTGCCGTCATGAGGTCTCGGGGAAGTCCATAAAGCACTCATTTACATTGGTCCGACATCATTCTCATCGTTAATTATCACCGCTAACTCATCAACTCCCCTCACACTCACCCACACACTAAGGTCAGCTTGGAGTGGCCAATTAAATTAGCATCTGTCTGAAGAAGGGTCCCAAACCAAAATGTCACCTATCCACGTTCTCCAGAGTTGCTGCCTGACCCGCTGAGTTATTCCAGCACTTTGAGTCTTGTTTTTGTTTGTGCTTATGTTTAGGTTATGTTTATGGTTAGAGATACAGTGTGGAAACAAACCCTTTGGCCCACCCAGTCCACACCGACCGACATTCACCCATTCACACGAGTTCCATGCTATCCCACCTTCACATCCCACACACCAATTGGCAGAAGCTAATTAACCCACAAACCTGCACATAATTGGGAGGAAACTGGAGCAACTGGAGAAGCCCACACACTCACAGGGAGAAGATAGGAACTCTGTGCAGACGCCACCCAAGGTTAGGATCAAACCTGGGTGTCTGGTGTTGTGAAGCAACCAGTCTAGTGCGGTTGGAAAGCAACATCTGCTGTTCCTTGTATTCACAATTAAATCAACATTTTTGAGATGTGGGAGGAAGCCAGGATTCCTGAGGAAACTCTCAAGGAGGGAATGTCCCATAGACATGTCCCATCCCACATGATCACACAAAGGGTGGTGGGTGTATGGAACGAGCTGCCAGAGGAGGTAGAAACATAGAAATATAGAAAATAGGTGCTGGGGCAGGCCATTCGGCCCTTCGAGCCTGCACCGCCATTCAATATGATCATGGCTGATCATCCAACTCAGTATCCCGTACCTGCCTTCTCTCCATACCCCCTGATCCCTTTAGTCACAAGGGCCACCTCTAACTCCCTCTTAAATATAGCCAATGAACTGGCCTCAACTACCTTCTGTGGCAGAGGATTCCAGAGACTCACCACTCTCTGGGTGAAAAATGTTTTTCTCATCTCGGTCCTAAAAGATTTCCCCCTTATCCTTAAATTGTGAGGAAGAGGGGAATATCTATGAGGGTAGTTGAGGTAGGGACTATTGCAACATTAAAGAAACTATTAGATAGGTACAAGGATAGGACAGGTTTGGAGGAGTATGGGCCAAATGCAGGCAGGTGGGATTAGTGTAGATGGGACATGTTGGTCGGTGTGGGAGTAGTGTGGATGGGGCATGTTGGTCGGTGTGGGCAAGTTGGGCCAAAGAGCACCTTTCCACGCTGTACGACCTAAGGTCAGGATTGAACCCAGGTCCCTGGCATTGTAAGACAGTGGCTATCCTGGGAGAATCACTGTGCCACCCGATAACCGCGAGGTGCTGTAACGTCGCAAGAAAGGGAATAAAAAGACGGGGGGGGAAAGTCGTTGGGGAAACGGAAACAAAGAGCAAGTCAAGTTGGAAAAGTACCAACACTCACATTACCCAGAGCTGAACTACAACATAGAGCTTTCAATTATTCCAACGATATTAAGTTATCGACAGGATTATTTTGTGATATCTCCTGTTACTTGGGTATTTTCCAAAAAAGTCTGCCTTGTGCAGATTAGATTTTTTTCTTTGACTCTCTTGTTAAACACAAGCCGTTTTGAGTTACAGTGGCAGTGAGCAGGGAGATCCAGTTTCTGCTAATGGGAGGCATTAGGCTTGGCATGGAGCTTCACGGATCTGCTCTCAAGAGTTTGCTCAGCCACAGACCAGGGAAGTTGGGAAGCCTTCCAACACCAAAATATCCTTCCAGTTATTGAGCAAGAAATCTAATATCCTTTTGTGGGAGGAGGGGAGGGTGTGTAATCTGTACTAGGGGTACTGTAGGGGGAGGTGTGGAGGAGAAGGGGGTGAGGAGGGGATGAGGGAGAGGGGAGGGAGGGGCAACGGGAGGGGGGAGGAAGGGGAGAATGGGCGAACGTGATGAGAGGGAAGAGTGAGGGGAGGAGGGAGAGGAGGGAGGAAGGGGGAGGAGAGAAGGAGGAGAGGAAGGGGGGTGGAGGTGGGACAGGGAGGGGAAGGGGAAAGGAAGAGGGGAATATCTATGAGGGGAACGTGACTGAGTAAATTGGGCATGATGTAGTGTTGTGACTATATGTTGAAACAATTGAGTTTTAAAATGTCTGGGAAGGAACTGCAGTTTGCACTGGAGATAGACACAAAATGCTGGAGTAACTCAGCGGGTCAGGCAGCATCTCTGGAGAAAAGGAATAGGTGAAGTTTCGGGTCGAGAACATTCTTCAGATGGAGCGTCGAGGGAGAGGGAACCGAGAGATATGAAAAGGCACAAAGAACAAATGAATGAAACATATGCAAAAAGACAGATCAAAGCCAGCAACAATGATCAAGGAAAGGTGGAGCCCACAATGGTACATTGTTGGCTGTGGGGAAGGGGCTAATGAGATGCAAACAGTGAAGCACAGCAGGAGGACAATGAAACTAGTAGGGCGGCTAGGGAGGGATCGAGAGAGAGCGGATGCAAGGTTTACTTGAAGTTAGAGAAATCAATATTTGTACCGCTGTGTTGTAAGCTGCCCAAGCAAAATATGAGGTGATGTTCCTCCAATGCTGGTTTGCACTTAATGGTGGAGTAACTCAGCGAGTCAGACAGTAACTGTGGAGAACATGGATAGGGGACGTTTAGGTCAGGACTCTTCTTCAGACTGGAGGGGTGAACTTTTCTCTCTGAGGAAGGGTCCCGATCCAAAACGTCACCTATCCATGTTCTCCAGAGATGCTGCCTGTCCGGTTGAGTTACTCCAGCACTTACTCCACCTGGAATTCAGGGCACTCTAACAACATTTAAAAGACATCTGGACAGGTACATGGATAGGAACGGTTTGGAGGGATATGGGCTAGACTGGGTAGATGGGAAAGTTGGGCCGAAGGGCCTGATTCCATGCTTTATGACTGTGAATCACTTTCCAATCCAATTGAGACACTGGTCTATATTGATCCAAGCCCAAACCAGCGCCATTACCAACCCTCCAGTCTCCTTCCACCTGCTTCCAAACCAGGCCTTCCTAATCTTCTCTTCCACATGGCTTCTAAACAAACCCTCCCTACTTTTCCTCAGACATCTAAAGGGCCTGTCCCACTTTCACGACCTAATTCACAACCTTTTTTACTCGTGGACATTTTTCATCACTCCCCAGGATAACAAAACCCAACAGAGAGAAGGCGGATGACTTTGAGACAGCTCCAACTCACCTCTTCCTCACACACCTTAAACTATCAGCTGCCACCAGTAGGAAATCCAAAGTGCAGACAATTTCTGAATTATACACACACCACATTTCAATAAAAAGAAATCCATTAAGGAGTCATGAGCATTGAAGACAAAACCGTCATTTGGAGATCATTTTTGAGAGCAATGCACCATGTGATTCAATAAGCACTTTAGTACCACACTGATGCATGTCATTAGTCAGTGTGGGATGAGCTTGAAGCACACATTTTGACATATAATTCCTCACGACAGTCACTCACTGAAATGTGACCATGAAGCGACTCATTAAGTCTACCGGCAGTGAAAAACAAATTTGGTCTCGTCATTTGCCTTTCAAATTCTACCTTGTAACCAGGGTTCCACGCGTTCCTCTCTTCGTAGGAAAGGATCCTCATTCTATTCTTCGCAGCTTCAGACCCCGACTGATCCCAGATTCAGGTCCAGGAATAAAAGGTGACACATTTAGAAAGACCCAACAAAGTGCAACGTAGGTCACACAGTCTGTTGAGCTGCCGCCTCACAGCGCCAGAGACCCCGGGTTCAATCCTGACCTCGGGTGCTTAGTGTGTGGAGTTTGCAAGCTCTCCCGGTGACTGCGTGGGTTTCCTCCCACATCCCAAAGGCGTGCGGGGTTGAGTCTTAATTGGCCTCTGTACAATTGTCGGGATGAGGCAAGAAAGTGGGATAACATAGAACTAGTGTGAACCAAGGTTGTATGCCTTTGGAGCTTGGGAGAAAACAGGAGCACCTGGCGAAAACCCACGTGGTCACAGGGAGAATGTATAGTCAGCACCCGTGTTCAGGATCGAACCAGGGTCTCTCCCGCTGCGCCACCGTGCCGTCTCAAAAGGACAGCGGTTGGGAAAAGCAAGATGGGCTTGAAGGACTTGGCGAGTGTGGAATGCAAGATATTCATTGGAGCAAGTGGGACGCGCAGAGGTGAAAGAGGAGATGGTCGGGGAAGTGGGGACTGGAGGTTCCGAGAAAGTTACTTGGCGAGAGTTAACGTATCGCATGGCACGCATCGCGACGTGACTCATCGCTGTCTGCACGGGGAAACACGCTGGCCCTGGTGGGGTTTGCACAACAAAAACCCTGCTTACCGTAGTCTCAATAATATGCCAAAAATCAATACGGTATTAATGTAACACTCAAATATTGAATAGCTGTACATGCATTACGTGAGCCACTGCCTTGTCTGGATTGTTTTATTATGACGGATCAGAGAGGCTTTGCAAGCTTTTATATTACATTTTAATCAATAATGAGCGAGGACTTAAAATGCCGATTCAAAGGCCGTTCACTCCCCCCCCCCCCACCCCACCCCTCAGTAAAGTGCTGCTTTTACGGAAACCATGGACCCTGCACACACCAAGCATAAAGGGCCGTCTAAATTCCCAGCCCCTGGCCTGACAACAGGTTTGCACCTTCAGGCTCACTCACGGTCATCTCTGCACCCTACCCACCCGCCCTCTCCCCGTTCATCAATCTGAAGAAGGGTCCAGACCACGCAGGCAACTGAGAGACTTGGAGTTTAGAAGAATGAGGGGGGACTTCAATGCAACATAGGGGTGGGAGACTGCAACCTTCACGTGGTGCACCCTGTTTCGAAGAATGCAATCAACCCAGCGTGCACAATCAAGTAAGATCAAATGGAACAAGTTGTCCCCCAACTTTAGGCTGTGCACGCCACACGCAAGATGAAGAACGCAACATACAGAATGGTGAAAGGCCTGGATAGGGTGGATGTGGAGAGTCTAGGACGAGGGGTCGCAGCCTCAGAATCAAAGGGCGTTCTTTTAGGAAGAGATGAGGAGAAATGTCTTTACTCAGAGGGTGGTAAATCTGTGGAATTCTTTGCCACAGAAGGCTGCGGAGGCCAAGTCAGTGGATATTTTTAAGGCAGTGATAGATAGATTCTTGATTAGGACGGGCGTCAGGGGTTATGGGGGAGAAAGCCGGAGAATGGGGTTAGGAGGGAGAGGTAGATCAGCCATGATTGAATGGCAGAGTAGACTTAATGGGCCGAATGGCCTAATTCTACCCCTATTCCTCATGACCTTATGAGGGCAGTCCTGAACTACCATCTATCGCATTGGTGACCCTCGGACAACTTCGATCAGACTTTACCTTGCATCAAACGTTTGCCCTTATCATGTATCTGCACACTGGTAATGGTAATGATAGAGAAGAGGGGTGAAATGAAGGGGGGAGGGGGAGAGGAAGAAGGGGAAGTGACAAGGAGGAGGAGGGAGGAGGAGGGAGGAGGCAGTGAGGGAGAGGGTGAATGAAAGACTGGGGAAAGAGAGGAACACGGAAGCTCATGAGAACAAGGGAAGGGCAAGGTTGAAGGATGGATAGAGGATGGAGGGATGAAGAAGAAGGACAGAAGGGGAAGGGAAGAGGAGAGAAGAAGGGAAAGGAGGTGGTGGAGAGCTACAAGAAGAGGTAGCTCATGGCAGAAGCAAGGAAGTGAAGATGCTGGCTTAAACACAAAAGGACACAAAGTGCTGGGGCAACTCAGCGGGTCAGGCAGCATCTCTGGAGAACATGGAAAGGTGATGTTTTAGGTCGAGGTTGAGACCTCTTGTGTCCTAGGAGGTAGCTGATGGTTGGAATGTGTCTGTTCTTCAGAACTGAGGTGGAAACCAGTCCCCCTCAATGCTCGAGACAAGAAAACACCACAAAACAAGAGGTGAACTGGCTATCGACTGGGACGTTCCAAGGGATGGTGTAAATGTTATTCTCCTCCTCATGTTACTGTTGATGTTGGTCACGTTTATGCGCCTTGCAGGAAGAAGGTAGTAAAGTAAGGTTCATCGTCTCTGCCTCTTGGTGGAGATCCTCCACGATTCCACATCCAGGCGTTAGACCTGGACTCCAGCAGTCCTGCGGGATTTAGGGGAGGGGAGGGAGGTGGGGTGGAAGGTTTACCTGGGATACACTGCAGGCTTCACTTACGCACAATGGGATCTCTGCCAGTTATGGATTTATTGGGATACCTGCAGCTAACAGGGAGTCCGAACCAGGCTGATAGGAGGCTCCGTGACAAAACGCACAGCGCAGCACAAAAATAATTCATTCTGGATGGTTTAAAGAGAATTAGGCCAATCTGACCTGGGTAATTAGAGAATAATATAACTGTTCAAACTGGATGAACAATGGACAGAAATGGGGCAATTAGCCATACACGTGTATGTATTGACTCTGGAACTGGGCACTTCAGTAAGAATGACCCAAATTGCACGTTTCACAGAGTAGGTTGCAGTAGGGTGGAAATGAGAGAATAACACACGTTACAAGAGCTTGTTTATCTGTTTGGCCTCAACGAGAACATTTTCTGAGCCTCGCACAAACAATAGACAATAGACAATAGACAATAGGTGCGGGAGTAGGCCATTCAGCCCTTCGAGCCAGCACCGCCATTCAATGTGATCTTGGCTGATCATCCCCAATCAGTACCCCGTTCCTGCCTTCTCCCCATGTCCCCTGACTCCGGTATTTTTAAGAGCCCTATCTAGCTCTCTCTTGAAAGCAACCTGCCTCCACCCGCCCTCTGAGGCAGGGAATTCCACAGACTCACCACTCTCTGTGAGAAACAGCGTTTCCTTGTCTCCGTTCTAACGACCTTTAGAATTTATTTAAGAAGAAACTGCAGACGCTGGAAAATCGAAGGTAGACAAAAAAGCTGGAGAAACTCAGCGGGTGCGGCAGCATCTATGGAGCGAAGGGAATGGGCGACGTTTCGGGTCAAGACCCTTCTTCAGGATTTATTTGTAACGATCAGGGCATTGAAAGAAACGCTGGCATTTCTACCCGACCCCCTAATTTCTCTCGAAAAGCGGCTGCCCTATTTTTTTGAACTGCTGCAGTTCCTTCAGTTAGTCATCCGCGCAGAGCAGAGGGGCTAACACTGGTACAATTCACAGCCCATCGACAATGGGGCCATCAGCAATGAAGGACCACATGGGCCAACGTAAACCTCCTTTACATATCCTTGCTGAAATAAACATGGGCTTCACAGGAGAGTCTTTGCGCGATAACACAGTCAGTTGGTGAGATGTGAGGAGAAGGCGGTAGAGATTTGCAGTCAAGTCAATGGTTGTTTTTAAGGTGGAGATTGATAGGTTCTTGATTAGTACGGGTGTCAGGGGTTCTAGGGGAAGGCAGAAGAAATGGGTTGGGAGGGAAAGGTAGAGCAGTCATGTTTGAATGGTGGAGTAGGCTTGATGGGATGAGTGGCCTAATTCTGCGCTTATGACCTAGAAACCTTATGAGAGCGTGTATCCAAGAGGCGAATTGTAAGGAGCACCTTTAAGCAGGGGGGGGTGTAAGGAATGGATTCCAGCGATGATCATTGAAGGCATAAGCAGGAGCAACAGGAGAATCGAAATCAGGCAATCAAGGGTGGCTTTAGATGACAAGATAGTGGCTGTCTGACCGGTGACGTGAAGCCATCTGAAAGTGAAGCATCTGCTGAGATGAATCAGGGGAGGTAGAAGGTGGGGAATAATTACCAAATAAATAGACCAGTGAGATGGAACCATGGAAAACAATTGCTGCGCCAGATGCCTTCGAATCCAAGTCATTTGCAGAATAGTTTTGTTTCGTTTAGAGATATCTTGCATGGAAACAGGCCCTTCAGCCCACCGAGTCCATGCCGACCTGATATCCCCCCCTCATTAACACTACTCTATGCACACTAGGGACAATTGTACATTAAGTAAGTCAGTTTATTGGCCGAGTATTCACATACAAGGAATTTGCCTTGGTGCTCCGCCCACAAGTAACAACATGACATACAGTGACAGTTACGCATGACTCAAGAAAACACTAAACATTAATAATAATAAAACATTAATGATAAAACACCATTGATCAAGCATGCGAACCAACAAAATACCAGATCAAAGGGAGGCTACAGATTTTTGGCTGTTGAGTAGAGCAACTACTCGTGGATAAAAACTGTTTTTATGTCTGGCTGTGGCAGCTTTGACAGTCCGGAGTCGCCTTCCAGAGGGAAGTGATTCAAAGAGTTTGTGGCCAGGGTGAGAGGGGTCAGAGATGATCTTGCCCGATCGCCTCCTGGCCCTTGCAGTGTACAGTTCATCAATGGAGGGAAGGTTGCAGCCAATAACCTTCTCTGCTGATCGGAGGATTCGATGCAGCCTCCAGGTGTCGTGCTTGGTGGCTGAGCCAAACCAGACCATGATGGAGAAGGTGAGGACAGACTCTACGATGGCCGTGTAGAATTGGACCATCATTGCCTGTGGCAGATTGTGCTTCCTCAGCTGCCGCAGGAAGTACATCCTCTGTTGTGCCTTAATACCAGGGAAATTAACCCACAAACCTGGGCGTCTTTGGAGTGTGGGAGTTAACCGAAGATCTCGGAGAAAGCTCACACAGGTCAGGGGGAGAACGTGCAAACTCCGTACAGACAGCACCCATAGTCAGGATCGAACCTGGGTCTCTGGCGCTCTAAGGCAGTAGCTCTACCGCTAGGCCACCATGCCGCCCTTGTTATTCACTGATGCTCTGGATAGTGAATGAGCAGAAACTATTCGCATTCAAGGACAGCATAATTTCACAGTTGGTGGAGTTGCTGCCTCACAGCACTAGAGATCTGGGATTCACCTCGGGAGCAGTCTGTACGGAGTTTGTACGTTCTACCATGGGTTTTCTCCGGGTGTTCCGGTTTCCTCTCACAAGGCTTTTCAAAGGTTTGTAGGTTAATCGCCTTCTGTAAATTGCCCCCTATTGTGTGGGACATAGAACGAGTGGACGGGCGTTCGATGGATGGCTGGGCTGAAGGGCCTGTTTCCACGCTGTATCTCTAACTTAAAAACACGCTAAATTAAACGTTTTCTCGCACTGACGATACGTGGAGATACGAATGGTAGCGGAGAGAGTTAATTGTCACAGGTTTGTGGTGGGAAGGAGCTTGACATATCAGTGGTGAATCCAGGTCTTCTCACAACTCCAACCAAGGAAGGGGAACTTTGAGACAAATCAATTAGGCCGAGACTTGCCCATATCATATTCCGCTCAGAGACTTTGCAGCTATTCCCAGCCTTGGGCAGGCAGCCATACAGCAGTCAGGGAGAGAATCCCACCTCTCACACTATCAGCCCATCCGCACAATATCCCCAGATTCAATCACGCTCTTTGTCTCGCCAACAATTAAAAGTGTGAAAGCCACAGTGTAATAACTTGCACGTAACGTCGGGAAGACATTCTAAAGCCGTTCAAGGGAACATTGACAAACAAGAATAATTGACCGTCACATAACAAGACTTTTGGGAAAATGGGCCGAGCTTTGATGTTAGGATAATGTCATTACAAAGGCAGGCGTGGGCAAGATCGCAGAGAATATTGAAAACAAGACGAGATTAAAAAATCTAAATATTGAGGTCGTTTTAAGGAGCAGATACTCATATTCTTGTACAATTGAAGGATGCCATTTGGCCCATCAAGCTCCTGCTAGCTCTCCGAGGCAATCCATTCAGTTCTGTTCCTCCGTTTATTTCGCTCCAACTATTCTTTCACATACGCCCATCAACTCTCCCCAATCTGCCTGCCACCCACCCTACAGCGAGGAGACAGCTAACCCACCTGTACATCGCTGGGAAGTGGATGGAGACTGGTGTACCCTGGGGAAAGATCACGTGGTCACAGGGGGGACGTGAAGGCCCGCGTGAGACAGCATCCGAGATCAGGATCAAACCCGGGTTGCTGGAGCTGTGAGGCAGCGGAAGAAATCGAAGCAGGAAAAGAGATGGAACGAGGTCTAGGAAGAGATTGGGAAGAAGATTAAAGCGGCACGAAGGTACAGCGGTAGACTTGCTGCCTTCCAGCGCCAGAGACCCGGATTCGAACCTGACTACGGGTGCTGTCTGTACGTGTTCTTCCTGTGACCTGCGCGGGTTTTCTCCAGGATATCTGATTTCCTCCCACACTCCAAAACCTCACGAGTTCATAATTGGTTAATTGGTTTGGCATAATTGTAAATTGTCCCTAGTGTGCAGTATATTGCGGTGTGCAGTGGATGTGAGAGAAATGGAGGTGACAAAGGTAGGAGTGAGCAAGATCACATCGCATTGAACACAGGATGAGAATTCTAAAATCAAAGTGGGACCACTAAAGATTAATGAGCACAAAGGTAGGTGGGACTGGGTTCAGGATGAGCAATGGCAGCCAGCGAGGATTGTGTGGAAATACTGTAGTTATGTCTGGATTATAAAGGTATTAATAAGGGCATCAGCTCAGGAGGATGTGGGTAGATGTGGAAGATGTTACAGAAGTGGAAATGGATGGCCTGGCTCATGACATGGACACAGGTTCTAACATTTATTTGGGATATATATGGCACCAAGGCAGCTCTGGACCTCAGACCATTGGGGAGAGTCCCTGGGCAGCAGGATGGAGTTACATTTGTTGTGTAGGAAGGAACTGCAGATGCAGGTTTAACCCGAAGATAGACACAAAAATCTGGAGTAACTCAGCGGGTCAGGCGGCACCTTCGGCCAATAGGAATAGGAGACGTTTTGGGTCGAGGCCCAAAGAAGAAAGGTCTGAAGAAGGGTCTCGACCTGAAACGTCACCTATTCCTTTTCTCCAGAGATGCTGCCGGACCCGCTGAGATACTCCAGCTATTGGTGTCTTACATTCATTGTGATGGGGATGGAAAGCTTTAGTTTATGCCTCTCCAGTGGTTCGTTGTTGGACATTTCTGCTGAAACAGTGTTGGATGTCAGACAGTTAAACATGTTGGTGCACGGGAGGTGCTGGTGTGATGGAGCATTGTCATCTGTCATTGATATAAAAACACTTGAGTCTATGAAAGATAAAGGGAGTAGATGGCAATGTGAATGGATGCAGGGTATTTATAAGATCATCAGGAAGGGTTTGATTACAGACAGTGTTTCATGAGTCAGATAGGGCTGCTGATCTCCATCAGGTGTTGGATCTCTTGGAGTGCCTGCCCTTAGTGAATCATCTCTCCACACGGGTTCAGCTCGCAAACTCAAAGACCCTCTGCACAGCAAAGCAGTTGGCTTCACGTTGACCTCAGTTTGGCTGAGCTAAATGATGGATGTATGTCAAGCTGTATTTGCGAGCAGTCACCACAGCACCATGAGACTCATAGAGTCTTACAGTGTGAAAACAGGCCCTTCAGCCAACAGGTTCCACCTACACTAGTTCCACCTGCCCGTGTTTAGCCCATATCCCTCTAAACATGTCCCATGTACCTGTCTAAATGTCTCTTAAATGTTGCTGTAGTAACTGCAAGAGAGAGTTAGTTAGAGCTTGTAAGATGCTCTAACTTGCATCAAAAATGTTCCCAATGTTGGGCGAGTCCAGAACCAGGGGCCACAGTCTTAGAATAAAGGGGAGGTCATTTAAGACTGAGGTGAGAAAAAACTTTTTTACCCAGAGAGTTGTGAATTTATGGAATTCCCTGCCATAGAGGGCAGTGGAGGCCAAATCACTGGATGGATTTAAGAGAGAGTTGGATAGAGCTCTAGGGGCTAGTGGAGTCAAGGGATATGGGGAGAAGGCAGGCACGGGTTATTGATAGTGGACGATCAGCCATGATCATATTGAATGGCGGTGCTGGCTCGCAGGGCCGAATGGCCTCCTCCTGCACCTATTTTCTATGTTTCTATGTAAAAATAGCAGAGTCAAGGGATATGGGGAGACAGGGTACTGATTGTGGATGATCAGCAACGATCACAGTGAATGGCGGTGCTGGCTCGAAGGGCCGAATGGCCTACACCCGCATCTATTGTCTATTGTCTGCCTCAACGACCCCCTCCGGCAGCTTGATCCATACACCCACCACCCTTTGTGTGAAAAAGTTACCCCTCAGGTTCCTATTAAATCTTTCCCCCCTCACATTAAACCTATGCCCTCTGGTCCTCAATTCCCCTACTCTGGGCAAGAGACTCTGTGCATCTACCCGATCTATTCCTCTCATGACTTTGTGGACAGTCGACCACATGGTTCCAGGTCTGGAGTCACAGACGTCAGAAACTAGGGGAGGATTGTAAATGTCCTTCCTTTACAGATATAATAATGCATCAAATGGGTTTAAACGATAATCCCAATAGCTTCAAGGCCACCATTGTCGAGACTGGCTCTTTCTTCAATTAAAAATGTCTTCATGGAGGGATCTAATTTAATGGTCTCTGGGTCACTCAATGTAAAAACTTACAATTCTTACCAAAGCCAATTAATCTGCAAACCTATATGTTTTTGGAGTGTGGGAGAAAGCTGAAGCACCGGGAGAAAACCCAAGTGGTCACAGTGGGAACGTGCAAACTCCACGCGAACAGCGACTCTACCAGCTGCGCTACTGCACACCTCCACCCCGTGCCTTTACAATCCATCGATTCTGATTATTTTCAATATTCCAGAGATTTCACGACCCCCCCCCCCAATAATAACCCCATGAGGTTGCAAAATTAAGCATAAAATTCCGATTGAATAAAGTTCCTTTCTTCGCGAATTCGCCAGACCGGGAGGAGCCAATTCACGCTCGGATAACTTAGCACAGTTTCTGGTGGCTGTAAAGCTGGGCGAGGAGCCAACAGGTTATCAAGAGAAAGAGCATTTCATGCAGCCGACAAATCCCCAAAACCTCTCCGTTCTTTCCTCAAGTTTCTTTCGAGCTGAGAGTGTGGAGGTTGGTGACCTCCAGAGTGACCTCAGCCAGCCTTGAACTAGTCACCACACACGTTACAAGTAGTCAGCTCTCTGCTCGCCTTCCAGGTCTGTCTCCACCCCTGGAGGCCTGGCAGCAGAGATCTACGTTTTCAATTGACACCAACTAAATGATTCATCGGGCCAGAAGAGCTCTCCTCACGGTGCAGACAGCAGCCGAGGCAACAGGATCTCCTCAGCTTGCCTGGGCTCTCCGACAACTATCCCAATCGATGCTCTCTGCAGCTCCGTGGCAGGAGTCAAGTTTCGAGGAGCGAGAAGCCGGGACAGGGACCTCATGAAATCCATCCCCACACCTTGGCACCGTGCCCAAGAGCAGGAATCTAACACCGCACTCTGCCCACAGCCCTGAATCAAGCCTGCTTCTCTCTTGACACATCGCCAGCCCAGGTCCCCTCCTGCAAGATGAAAGCACGCAACTACAATGTTTTCAGTGCAGATGTTGTCAAGCCGGAAAGGTTGCTGCAAAGATTTACAAGGAGACCAGGACTCAAGGGTCTGAGGATACAGGGAGCGGTGGTGCAGGCTAGGACTCCATTCTGTGGAGCGCAATAGGATGACGTGCGATCTAATGGAGGTGTACAAAATCATGGGGGGAATAGGTTGGGTAAATGCGCAGAGTCTCTTGCCCAGAGTAGAGGAAATCGAGAATCAGAGGACATAGGTTTAAGGTGACTGGGGAAGATTTAATAGGAACCTGAGGGGTGACTTCTTTACACAAAAGGGTGGTGGGTGTATGGAACAAACTGCTGGAGGAGGTATTTGAGGCTGGTATGATTCCAAATTTTAAGAAACAGTTAAGGCAGGCACATGGATAGGACAGGCTTGGAGGGATGTGGGCCAAACGCAGGCAGGTGGGACTAGGGTAGATGGGACACGTTAGCTGGTGTGGGCAAGTTGGGCCGAATGGCCTTTTCCCCGTTCACCGTGCGAGGTGAACGAGAGGAAATTGTGGAGTAGGTGAAGGAGGAAGGTGGCGAAGAGAAGGAGCGGAATTCCCACTTTGCTCCATGATTGGGGGCACCAGACCCAGGCAGGTCCTGCTGCATGGGAGCGAAGGGCAGTTCTCAAGCGGGTGAAAAGTGAAGACTGTTTAATTGTCATGAACACTGGGTACTGAACATCTTACATGCTGGCGCGCCATAGGCCGCTTAGCATGACGAAGAAATATACCGTGAACAATAAAGCAATAAAAGTATAGAGAAATGATCAGGAAATTACCGGGGAGTCATTGATTATAGATTGTAGATGACTTCCCGGTGCCAATATTCATCCATCAAGAAACATTCCTGATGCAGATTATGTGTTCAGTATCGCATTGGAAAACCGCTTGCATCATCACGGCACAGAACACACTTCAAAAAGCACCAATGCATCCAATGATGCAAAACTCTTCAGAATAAAGCAAGGTCATAAATCCACATGGCTCTTTCTTCATGTTCATCAGCCAATAGCCCAAGCATAAAGGTTCAGCATAACCTGACTGCTTCTCTTATATTTCATTTCCAAAATATCAGGTTTTCATAAGCGATCGGAGCAGAATTAGGCCGTTCGGCCCATCAGGTCTACTCCGCCATTCAATCATGGCTGATCTGTCTTTCCCTCTCGACCCCATTCCCTGACTCCCATACTAATCAAGAATTTATTTCCTGATCTTTCTTGGTGACTGGGGGGGGGGGGGGGGGGGATTTTTCTTGGTGACTGGGGGGGGGGATTTTGGGATGGAGGAGGTGGGGCTATCGGTGAGGTAGCAGAGTGACGCAGCGGTAGATTTGCTGCCTCACAGCGCCAGAGACCTGGGTTTGATCCTGTGTGCGGGTGCTGTCTGTCCGGAGTTTGCATGTTCTCCCCGTGACCTGCATGGGTTTTCTCCGGGATCACCGGTTTCCTCCCACATTCCAAAGAGGTGCCGGTTTGGAGGCTTATTGGCCTGGTATAATTGGAAATGATCCCGTGTGTGTGTCGAATAGCTTTCGTATGTGGGGATTGCTGGCCGGCACGGACTCGATGGGCTGAAGGGCCAGTTTCCGCGCTGTATCTCTAAACTAAATCTAAACTCTAAAGACAGACAGGTTTGTAGGTTGATTGGGTTTGGTGAAATTGTAAGTGGTCCCTGGTGTGTAGGCGAGTGTATCGGGTGATCACTGGTAGGCATGGACTCAATGGGCCGAAGGGCCTGCTTCTGCACTGCATCTCTAAAGTCTAAAGTCATATCCTCAGCTATAACATGAGCACTTTCCTCAATTGTTGCTAAATATTAAAAACATAAGAACATAAGCAGCGGAGGCCATTCGGCCTATCATTCCTGTTCCGATCAGAACTGATCTTTATCTCAGCCCTACTTCACTTAGTTAGTACTAAGGTACAGTGAAAAGATTCTGTTGAGCGCTATTCAGTCAGCAGAAAGACAATACATGATTACAGTCAAGCCATTTACAGTGTATAGATACATGATAAGGGATATCCCAGATTCCCAACTTCAAGTAGCACTTGCTTTCCCTCCCTCTCCATCCCCTTCCCAGTTCTCCCACCCGTCTTACTGTCTCCGACTACATTTTATCTCTGTACCTCCCGCTCCTCTGACTCTCAGTCTGAAGAAGGGTCTCGACCTGAAACGTCACCCGTACCTTCTCTCCAGAGATACTGCCTGTCCCGCTGAGTTACTCCAGCGATTTGTGTCTATCCCAGATTCCCAAAGTCCCTTGATGTCGAATTATTTTTCATCCTGCTTAAAACAAGCAGATGAAAGTCAGGCAGGGTTTGAAGCAGGCAGGTGATCTCTCCTGCCTCATTACTGCCCAGGCAACCCAATACAAAGCGAGCATGTTAAACATTAATCCAGGTGAACTATCCATCACTGCTGCCCTCGAGCCCCTAGCTGGCACGGAGCGTTGTTTTGACATTATGCAGCCAGTGTACAAGAGGATCACTGGTCACAAATCATCCTCCCCTTCACTACACACCTGCTGCCTGGCACAGTGGCAGTAAAGTCGTAAGTCATAATCGGAGTTGAATTAGGCCATTCTGCCCATCAAGTCTACTCCGCCATTCAATCATGGCTGATCTATCTCTCCCTCCTAACCCGACTCTCTTGCTGCCTTCCCTTAACCTCTGACACCCATAGTAATCAATAATATATCTACCTCTGCCTTAAGAAATATCAACTGAGTAAAACATTTGGAGACATGTATGAAAATTGATTTTTTTTTAATCTTTCCAACAACTACAACTTAAATACAATCTGAGAAGTAATCAATATTTTAAATATTTTCAAATCCGTGATTATTTGAAAAAAATAAACACAAGAATACCAAGATTTGACTCCAGACCTATTAGATGAAACTATGAACAGAAAGGCGGACTCAACTAATTTAATATCATACTTGTATGATATTTGTATGATATACTTGCATGATATCATCCTAAATATCAAAATACCATCATCCGATAGAATTAGAAGAGATTGGGAACAAGAACTCTCTATAAAAATCCCGAAAGAGAGTTGGGATAAACACTTGCTATATGTGCACAAATGCTCGATCAATTTAAGACATATTCTAATCCAATTTAAATCCCTACACAGATTATATTATTCAAAAACTAAAATAAGTAATTGTTTTCCAAATGTCTCCCCCATTTGTGATAAATGTCTATCCCAAGAAGCAACTATAGCACATTCCTTTGTTTTTTTGCATAAAAATCCAAAAAATTTGGAATGAAATCTTTGAAATTTTTACAAAATTATTTAAAATAAAACTGAAACTGAATGTAGAATTGATTATTTTTGGAACAATGGAAGCCAGCTTTGAGCTGACTTCGTTCCAAAAGAGCTTCCTTAATTATGGCTTAATAATGGCAAAAAAACTCATACTTAAATTCTGGAAAAACGCTCCCACACCAACGGTACAAACGTGAATTTCAAATGTGTCCGAAATGTTACACCTCGAAGATATGAGATTCCTCCTAGCAGACAAACCAGACCATTTCCAAAAGGTTTGGTCTCCATTTATCGACTTATCGACTAGCATAGGGTGCAACACAACTTTGAAAATAAACGGTTTCAGGACCTGGTGAGGGGTGTGTAAAGATACCAAGTAGGTACATCCCTTTTATCTTATTTTACTTTCATATATTTTATTTTTTCTATTTTTCTCTTTCTCTTTCTTTTGTTTTATTTTATTCTTTCTAATTTTCTACGCTTCTACGGGTTTTTCCAGATCACTTTTTCACGCACTCACTTACCTTATCTAACTATCTCTATTTTTCTTCTTCTTAAAGTTTAAAACAAGAAGTGGTACATGAAATGTATTATGTTATTTTTGGCTTATACCACTGTAATGTACATTACTTCTAATTAAAAAATATATATATATATATATATCAACTGACTTGTTCTGTGGTAAAGAATTCTACAGATTCACCACCCTCTGAGTAAAGAAATTTCTCCTCATCTCCTTCCTAAAAGAACGTCCTTTAATTCTGAGGCTATGACCTCTGGCCCTAGACTCTCCCACTAGTGGAAACATCCTCTCCACATCAAAAAGTCAAGTCAAGACTTCATATGTCATATGTCCCGGATGGGATGATCAGCAGGTAGGGAAGGATTTGTATTCATACTCACGTGTTGTGGAGCACACACCAGCCGCAGTGAGGGTCTCCCGATCCCAGGCAATCCGTGCACGTCTTGTACTGGCCACACGCTTCCACAGGGACCCTGGTCAACTGCAACCAAAGAAAACAGGGAAGATTTAGATAAAAACGTCAAATTAGCAACATGGCAACAGGTTATATCTGCAAAGAAATCGATAGCCCGACATCCGCAGTATAGAACGCTAAACTGAAATGCACTGTGATGATAGATGGAAGGCCCCAGAGACTGAGTCTGCACCTCAGAGTGCAAGGCACAGTATCAGAACCAGTAACACAGTGCACGCAACAAAGGCTTTTCGCTGTACCTCGGTACACGTGACAATCAACTAAACTGAACTGAGGGCCGGAACAATACACATACGTTCTGGGCCAGCGCCACAGGTCCAGAGACGCAAGGCCCAAACCAAGGTCCATGCAACAGATCCCGAAGCCCAGGCCAGTGGGACTGAGCCAAGAAGACATCAAGCTGGAAAGGGTGCAGAGACGATTTGCAAGGATGTTGCCAGGACATGAGGGCCTGAGCTATCGGGAAAGGTTGGGCAGGCTGGGACTCTATTCTCAGAGTGCAGGATGATGAGGGGTGATCTTACAGAGGTGTACAAAATCATGAGTGGAATAGACCGGGTAGATGCACAGAGTCTCTTGCCCAGAAGCAGAGGACATAGGTTTAAGGTGAAGGGGGAAAGATTTCATAGGAATCTGAGGGGTAACTTTTTCACACAAAGGGTGGTGGGTGTATGGAACGAGTTGCCCGAGGAGGTAGTTGAGACAGGTACTATCGCAATGTTTAAGAAACTTTTAGACAGGTACATGGATAGGATGGGTTTGGAGGGACATGGACTAAATGCAGGCAGGTGGGACAAGTGTAGAAGGGACATGTTGGCCGGTGTTGGCAAGTTGGGCCAAAAGGACTTTTTCCGTGCTGCAAGCCTCAATTATTTAATTGAGGTGCCCACGTGCTTTGAGAACCCCACTATCACCAGGGTGCCAAAAACAAGCAAGCTTGCGTGCCTTATTGACAAACCCCACAGTGCTTCTTGTGATGTAATTAAAGGGGGAGATGTGATGTAATTAAAGTGAAGGGGGAGATGTGATGTAATTAAAGTGAAGGGGGAGATGTGATGTAACTAAAGTGAAGGGGGAGATGTGATGTAACTAAAGTGAAGGGGGAGATGTGATGTAATTAAAGTGAAGGGGGAGATGTGATGTATATGTAATGTAATATGTAATGTATCCACCATCATGAAGTGTTTTGAGGGACAAGTCATGGTGCGCATCAATTTCCAGCCTCCCAAACAGCCTCAACCCCCACAATGTGTCTTGTGCAGGTCCATGGCAGATGCCATCTTCCTGGCACTACATTCATCCCCAGAACATCTAGATAACAAGGACACCAACTCCACACTACAATGATTGCAGCTGCATCTTCAACACCATAATTCCAACCAAAGTCATCTCCAAACACCCAGACCTAGAATTCAGCACTCGTCTCTGTAACTGGATCCGAACACTCACGACTCTACAGCCAAACTCTGTCGCAGCGTGAAAGCTCTTCTCCATTTGTGAGTTTGCAAATGGCAGCCCCATAGTGGAGATCAAATAATGCTAAAAAAACAGGGTGCGGCATGGGGATAGAGAGCTTGGCAGCATGGTGTCAAGACAACAGCCTCTCCCTGAATGTTAGCAAAATAAAGGAGCTAGTATATGACTTTAGAAAGCAAGGTGGCCACAGTCTACATCACGCAAGTATCATCAAGTGGAGAGAGACTAGAGCTTCAAGTTCCTCGGCATGAATATCACCAATGAACTTTTCTGGTCCCCAACCACATTGATATTGTGGCCAAGAAAACAAGTCAATGCCTCTGCTTCCCCCAAGGAAAGATGGCATGTCTCGAATTACTCTTACTAATTTCTATGGAGCCACCATCGAAGCATCATATTGAGATGTATCACAGCTTGGTTCACCTATTGCTGTGCCCAAGAGCGCAAGAATTTGCAGAGAATTCAGTTTAGTTTAGAGATAGAGCGCAGAAACAGGCCCTTCAGCCCACCGGGTCCGCGCCGAGCAGCGATCCCCGCACACTAACACTACCCTACACCCACTAGGGACAAGTATTTACATTTACCAAGCCAATTAACCTACAAACCCGTGCGTCTTTGGAGTGTGGGAGGAAGCCGAAGATCTCGGAGAAAAGCCGCGCAGGTCACGCAAACTCCGTACAGACAGCGCCCATGTCGGGATCGAACCTGGGTCTCTGGCGCTGCATTCGTTCTAAGGCAGCGACTCTACCGCTGCGCCAGCGTGACCGCCCTGTGCAACCCAGTCCATGACGTGAACCAGCCTCTTAACCCCCCCCTCCCCCCGACTCCATCTATACCTCACACCGCTTTGGGAGAGCAGGCGACGTAATCGAGGACCACTCACAGCCCAGTCAATCCCTCTCCAATTGACCAGAATATACAAAAACTTGAAACCACCTCCCAACAGATTTAAGGACAGCTTTTCCCCCACTATTATCAGGCCCTTGCATGGATCCCCATATAGAAACACAGAAACATAGAAATTAGGTGCAGGAGCAGGCCATTCGGCCCTTCGAGCCTGCACCGCCATTCAATATGATCATGGCTGATCATCCAACTCAGTATCCTGTACCTGCCTTCTCTCCATACCCCCTGATCCCCTTAGCCACAAGCAGAGATGCCAACCCTAAATTTAGTTCACAGTAACATTCAACCCATTTGTCAGTAACAAATGGGGGTAAATGCATTTCTCTCAGTAACATGTTGCGGCACCAGAAATATGTATGGCAACGACCCAAAATCTGCAACGCGCGTTGAATCCAACCTTCCTTTTTTCAACTAGTACTATATACAAACTCATTAAACACACATAAACATCCTTTAGTATACACATACACATAAACTCAATTGTCTAAATGACAATGCCGATGTTGGGGGAGTTCAGAACCAGGGGCCACAGTCTTAGAATAAGGAGTGAGCCATTTAGAACGGAGACGAGGAAACACTTTTTCTCACAGAGAGTGGCGAGTCTGTGGAATTCTCTGCCTCATAGGGCGGTGGAGGCCGGTTCTCTGGGTGCTTTCAACAGAGAATTAGATAGGGCTCTTAAAGATAGCGGAGTCAGGGGATATGGGGAGAAGGCAGGAACGGGGTACTGATTGGGGATGATCAGCCGTGATCACAGTGAATGGTGGTGCTGGCTCAAAGGGCCGAATGGCCTCCTCCTGCACCTATTGTCTATTTCATTGACCTCCAACGTGTCCAAACGACCGCCGCTGCACGTGTCCGCTGCACGTGTCCAACCGCCGCTCATTCCCGCTTCACGTGTTCAACCGCCGCTCATTCCCGCTGCACGTGTCCAACCGCCGCTCGTTCCCGCTCCCGCCCCCGCCCTTCCCGTTTATTGTTTTGATTATTTTTCGTTCCCGCCCTTCTCCGTAACGACATGTTTGCCTGCCGGAACACCGTAATTAGGTTGTTTCGCCGGGACGAAATACGGCGAATCCGGGACAGTTGGTAACCCTGCACAAGGGCCACATCCAACTCACTCTTAAATATAGCCAATGAACTGGCCTCAACTACCCTCTGTGGCAGAGAGTTCCAGAGACTCACCACTCTCTGTGTGAAAAAAGTATTTTTCATCTCGGTCTTAAAGGATTTCCCCCTTATCCTTAAGCTGTGACCCCTTGTCCTGGACTTCCCCAACATCAGGAACAATCTTCCTGCATCTAGCCTGTCCAACCCCTTAAGAATTTTGTAAGTTTCTATAAGATTCCCTCTCAATCTCCTAAATTCTAGAGAGTATAAACCGAGTCTATCCAGTCTTTCTTCATAAGACAGTCCTGACATCCCAGGAATCAGTCTGGTGAACCTTCTCTGCACTCCCTCTATGGCAATAATGTCCTTCCTCAGATTTGGAGACCAAAACTGTACGCAATACTCCAGGTGTGGTCTCACCAAGACCCTGTACAACTGAAGTAGAACCTCCCTGCTCCTATACTCAAATCCTTTTTGCTATGAAAGCTAACATACCATTCGCTTTCTTCACTGCCTGCTGCACCTGCATGCTTACTTTCAATGACTGGTGTACCATGACACCCAGGTCTCGCTGCATCTCCCCTTTTCCTAATCGGCCACCATTCAGATAACCTGCTCAGGATGCATTCCCCGTCTCCAAATTTACTACAGCACCTCGGTATACGTGACAGCAATAAGCCAATATTTGGTTAGCCATGTGCAAGATGCAATTTGCAAAACATGATTGCTGGGATATGATGTGATATTTCATTAATAAGATTAGTGATATGACATTCGGTTGACGATGCTGAGAATGCAAATTGCGAATGCGATGTATAAATTATGGGAAGATAGGTGGTAATTGATTTAAGGTACATGAAATATGATACACAGTTATGAAATGTTGAGTAAACAGCATTTAACACAAGTCTGCTTCGCATAAAAACAGCGCGCTCTCCAAAGCAACAGCTGCATGAAAAGCGGGTTTAATGTTTTGCATTTGACTCTGCTCAGAGACGCACAGTGCTACAGGGAGAGCTCTCTCTGCCACGTAAGGAACCTCCTTCAGCCCGTTTTGATGGTGTGCAGTAGCCCCATAGTAGAGGCGTCCGCATCGCAGGGCTGGAAACTGGAAGTATCCCGAGCTAATTCTGCTATCACCGTCATCTATCGCAACAAGTGACGGCTCCCACTGATTGTCGCCGGAAGCTCGCGTCCTTTTCAGGACGGACGGTGACAGCGATGTCAACATTTGAAAAGCGGAAGATGAACACGAAAGAAGCAGTATAGTGTGCAGTTCAACCACATTTCACTTTTCCAGCACTAACAATTTATCCTAAATGCTGGCACAATTTAGTTTAGTTTAGTTTGAGAGAAACAGGCCCTTCGGCCCACTGTGTACGCGCCGACAAGTGTTCATCCCGCACTCTAGTTTAGTGTAGAGGCACGGCGCGGAAACAGGCCCTGGGCCCAACGGGTCCGCACCAATCTCAGCACATTAACTCTACCCCATCTACACTAGGGACAATTTAACATTTATACCAAGCCAATTAATCGACAAACCTGCACGTCTTTGGAGTGTGGGAGGAAGCCAAAGGTCTCGGAGAAAACCCACGCAGGTCACGGGGAGAACATACAAACTCCGTACAGACAGCACCCGTAGTCGGGTTTGAAACTGGGTAACCTTCCAGAGGCACATAAAGTCATGAGGGGCATAAATATTGGGATGCGATGTTAAAAATTGTACAAGGCATTGGTGAGGCCAATTCTGGAACGTGGTGTACAATTCTGGTCGCAAAATTATAGGAAAGATGTCAACAAAATAGAGAGAGTACAGAGGAGATTTACTAGAAAGTTGCCTGGGTTTCAGCACCCAAGTTACAAAGAAAGGTTGAACAAGATAGGTCTTTATTCTTTGGAGCGCAGAAGGTTAAGGGGGGACTTGATTGAGGTCTTTAAAATGATGAGAGGGATAGACAGAGTTGACGTGGATAAGCTTTTTCCATCGAGAGTAGGGAAGACTCAAACAAGAGGACATGATTTGAGAATTAAGGGACCAAAGTTTAGGGGCAACATGAGGGGGAACTTCTTTACTCAGAGAGTGGTGGCTGTGTGGAATGAGCTTCCAGCGGAAGTGGTGGAGGAAGGTTCGTTTTTATCATTTAAAAATAAATTGGATAGGTATATGGACGGGAAAGGAATGGAGGGGTATGGTCTGAGTGCAGGTAGATGGGACTGGGTGAGAGTAAGTGTTCGGCACGGACTAGAAGGGCTGAGATGGCCTGTTTCCATGCTGTAATTGTTATATGGTTATATGGATATAAATAAGATGGGTGGTCACAGTGTTTTTCCAGGGTAGGTGAATCAAACACTAGAACGTGAAGATTTAAGGTGAGAAGGCAAAGGTTTAAAAGGGTCCTGATGGGCAACGTTTTCACACAGAGGGTAGTTGGTTTATGGAACAAGCTACCAGAGGGAATGTGTGGGGAGGAACTGCAGATGCTGGTTTAAACCCAAGATAGACACAAAATGCTGGGGTAACTCAGCGGGTCAGGCAGCATCTCTGAAGAAAAGGAATAGGTGACGTTTCGGAATGAGACCCTTCTTCAGACTACCAGAGGAAGATACAGAGGCAGATACAATTACAATGTTTAACAGACAGCCGGACAGGCACGTGGATGGAAAAGGTTTGGATCAAAACCAGGCAAAAGGGATGAGCTCAGAAGGACAACTTGGTTGGGCGTGGACAAGTTGGGACTAAGGGCCTGTTTCCATGCTGTATAACTCGACAAATCTATGGGAGATGTTGCCTGACCTGCTAAAGATTCCAGGCATTCTGTGTTTTGGTTTCAGCTTGTCCCACTGAGATGGGGACTCGGAGAATCTCTGCTTCATTTGTCACAGCTGCCGTTCTCAACACCACTCTGAGTCAAAACAGCTGTGCAACTGCCAGGAACCCTCGTAATGCATCAGGTGCACATCGTACAACAGCTACAGAACCATATTGTATCGTTGTCTGGTGAAATGTATACGTAATCTTGCCCGAAAGATGGCAGAGAAATCACCAGATCACATACCATGCATCCCATCACCAACCATATCTCACAAATCAAAAAATGCAACCCAACCTCCAACTTACATGGGGTTTTTTTAAAGTGGTTTATATTTGCTGTCACTAGACAAGTAATAATGGAATACCAAGTGCTGGAGTAACTCAGCGGGTCAGGCAGCGTCTCTGGAGGACAGGGCAGGCGACGTTTTGGGTCGGGACCCTTTTCAGATTTAAGGAATAATAGAACCTTTTCACCATATTATTCACACTCACATACACACACTCATAGACACACTCACATACACACACTCACATACACACACGCACGTACACAGACTTATGTACACACACTCACATACACACACACACACACATACACACACTCACATACACACACTCATATACACACACACATATACACACACACTCATATACACACACTCACATACACACACTCATGTACACACACTCACATACACACACTCACATAGACACACTCACATAGACACACTCACATACACACACTCACATATACACTCATGTACACACACTCACATACACACACTCACATACATACACTCACGTAGACACACTCAAGTACACACACTCACATACACACATTCACGTGCACACACTCACATACACACACTCACATACACACACTCACATACACACACTCACATAGACACACTCACATAGACACACTCACATAGGCACACTCACATAGACACACTCACATAGACACACTCACATAGACACACTCACATACACAGACTCACATACACACACTCATATAGACACACATACACACACTCACGTACACAGACACACATACACACACATGTACACACACTCACGTACACACACTCACGTACACAGACACACATACACACACACATATACACACACACATATACACACTCACAAACGCACACTTGCGTACACAGACGCACATGCACACACTCACATATGCACACTGACGTACACACGCACACACACACACAGTGTTTCTGGCAATATTCTGCTCTTTAGTGCAAACAATGTTATTGGTCTTCAATTCAAAAGGTAAACTTTAGACCTGGCTACGTCTGACTATTCCTTCCCATCAGTTTTGCATTTTCGTAGCCCATTTCACAGCTTCTGTGGACTATCCCAGAATTGTAAGCTTTGATGTAAACAAAAACTGTAACCTAGAGAACTTGGAGCCAGGACCTGGAAAGATTTGGATAATCTAATGTCTACGTCTCAGCCCAACCTGCCCACACCGACCAACATGTCCCAACTACACTAGCCCCACCTGCCAGCATTTGGACCATATCCCTCCAAACCTGTCCTGTCCATGCACCTGTCTAACTGTTTCTTAAACTTTGGTATAGTCCCAGCCTCAACTGCCTCCTTTGGCAGTTTGTTCCATACACCCACCACCCTTTGTGTGAAAAAGTAACGCCTCAGATTCCTATTAAATCTTTTCCCCTTCACCTTAAACCTGTATGTCCGCTGGTCCTCGATTCCCCTTCTCTGGGCACGAGACTCTGTGCATCCAACCGATCTATTCCTCTCATGATTTTATACCCTCAATAAGATCACCTCTCCTCCTCCTCCTGTGCTCCAAGTTATAGAGTCCCAGCCTGCCCAACCTCTCCCTATATCTCAGACCCTCAAACCCTGGCAACATCCACGTAAATCTTCTCTGCACCCTTTCCAGAGTGACAGCTATATCAAAGCAATATTTCTCTATCCAATTTTTTAGACATCTGGCTCACCAGGTAATGTTTGTCGAGCTGCCTTCCAAACCGCTTCACCTTAAGCCTCTATGTCCTCTGGTCCTCGATTCACAAACTCTGGGCAAGAGACTTCACGGCAATGATCATCGCGAAAAAAAAATTGCAACTGAAGGCAGCATCTAACTTGCTTAACCGCTAATTGGATTAGCTAGATTAGTTAAATTGTATTAGTTAGATTAGTTAAATTGTATTTTCCACTGTTTGGATATTGCCGTACAGGCACAAACTGCTGTGCTCAGCCAGACAAAGGCATGTGAAATGTATTTAATTGACTGCGATTTGGTCGATTCTAAGGTCTGACAAGAAAGCAGACTAGGGGCAGGCAGCTTGCCATGCTCGGAGTGTGCATGCACAGACCGTGCCTGGCAAGCAGGGACAATGAACATAAATCAGCAAAATAACAGCCCTTTATAAATAAAATACTGATCAATACTCAATGCTGTGCAAGCCAATTGCTTTATTCAGCTGCGCTGTGCTTACAGTCCCTGACACAATCCATTATTGAAGATGTCAGCCAAAGCAGTCCGGCAGTCAGCAGCAGCAGGGCAACACTGGCTTTCGCTCGGAAAGCACTGGGAACGGCGTACGGGATGAGACAGCACGCCCCCCTCGTCAGTCACAGCGCTCAATCCCTTCTCATTTCGGAAAAGTGCAAAAGCCGAGAGAGAGAGAGAGAGGAGAGAGAGAGAGAGAGAGAGAGAGAGAGAGAGAGAAAACAAAAAAAAACACAAAAAATCAATTGAGGGCACAGGCACGTGAAGAATCTCAGTCCCTGTGTTTGCCCACGGGGAGACTCGCTCCTCACCGAACACTGGCGCTCGTTACTTTACAGCAGGGATCGCCACACAAGGAAAACCCCGCAAGCTGACAATGCCTCCGACTGAAAGCAGCCATTCATCCGATGAGATAATTGAACGATGAGCCTTACAGTACAGGCTCAGGCCCTTCGGCCCACAAAGCCCATGCCGGACGGACATGGTGCCAAGCTAAACTAAGTCTGCACCTGATCCGTGTCCCTCCATCCCCAGGACATTCACAAAAACCTCTTCAGTGCAACTATCCCAGAAACGATAGCGTACGATGAGCGTTTGTCGGCGCTGGGCCTGTACTCGCTGGAGTTTAGAAGAATGAGGGGGGGGGGGAACCTCATTGAAACATTACAGAATAGTGAAAGGCTTGGATAGAGTGGATGTGGAGAGGATGTTTCCACTCGTGGGAGAGTCTATGAGTAGAGGTCAGAGCCTCAGAATGAAAGGACCTTCTTTAGGAAGGAGATGAGGAGTCATTTCTTTAGTCAGAGGGAGGTGAATCTATGGAATTCTTTGCCACGGAAGGCTGTAGAGGTCAAGCCAGTGGATATTTTTAAGGCGAGATAGATAGAGAAGATTCTTGATTAGCGCGTGTGTCAGAGGTTATGGGGAGAAGGCAGGGGTTACGTCTCCCCGTAACCCCTGACACTCGAACTGATCTATGCCTCTCATCGATTTATTGGTCCTTATTGATTGGGATCGAGGTTGACTTTAACTCCCACTCTACCAAACAATTAAAAGTGGGTTCACTTGTTGTGCTGGAAGCACCACCACTCAACCTCCCATCACCAAGAATGCCTCCACCCACATTTCCGCATCGCTCCAGCTCAAACAGCATTGCTATGCCAGGCCAATTAGTAAGCAAGCAGACGTTTTGTCATCCAACGGGTTAAATGTTGATCAAACAGTTGTGTTTCCCATCCCAAGTTAAAATATGCCCAGCAAGGTTGACATCTTCAACATCAGTAGAGCTGCTCCTGCGACCTGGGTTTGAACCTGACTGCTTGTGCTGTCTGTGTGGAGTTCGCACATTCTCCCTGTGACCTCGTGGGTTTTCTCCAGGTGCTCCTGCTTCCACCCACATTCCAAAAACGTGCAGGTTTGCAGGTTAAATGTGCAGGAAGGAGCTGCAGATGCTGGAGTAACACAACGGGTCAGGCGGCATCTCTGGAGAGAAGGAATGTGACGTTTCACCTCGTCACCCAATATCACCTGTTCGTTTTCTCCAGAGATGCTGCCTGACCCGCTGCGTTACTCCAGCATTTTGTGTCCGTCTTCAGGCTTGTAATTAAATTGTCTTCTGTAAATTGCCGCCAGTGCGTAGGATGTGAAAGTGGGATGCCATGGAACTAGTGTGAACGGGTGATCGATGGTCAACACGGACTCAGCGGGCTGCAGAGCCGGTTTCCACACTGTATCTCTAAACTAAACCAACACTAGAATGGTTATTTGGGTTGTTTGTAGTCAGATCCTGAACGAGCGATCTTTAATACATCTGCAGTTGACTGCCTGATGTAACCACTCATTGCCTGCAGGGGCAGTAGAAATGGAGTCTGTGGGGACTTTCAACAGGGCATTGGATCGGCACTTGAGATGAATAATTTGCAAGGTTTTGGGGAAGTGGAGTAGCAGAGTGTCGATACTGACGGAATTACTCTCTACATTCGATGGACAGAATAGCTTCCGTGATGCTCGAAATCTTGGATAGACTCCAGGACTCCAGGATGTTTAGTTATCCTAATTAAGCCAAACAGAAGGGCACGGTGGCGCAGTGGTAAAGTTGCTGCCTCACAGCGCCAGAGACCCGGGTTCGATCCTGACTTCGGGTACAGTCTGTACGGAGTTTGTACATTCTCCCCGCGACCTGCGTGGGTTTTCTCCAGGTGCGCTGCTTCCTCCCACATCCCAAAGACGTACAGGTTTGTACGTTAATTGGGTTTAGTAAAAAAAAGAGCATATTGTCCCTAGTGTGTAAGATAGTGTTAGTGTGCGGGGTTCTCTGGTCGGCGTGGAAGGGCCTGTTTATGTCCTACATTTCTAAACTAAACAAAAGAAGACTTCATTAACTCTAATAAAAATGGTGGATCACTGGATCACTTACTGTTGAGGGATGAATGTTGGCCAAACAATGTAAGTAAGTAAGTAAGTTTATTGGCCAAGTATTCACATACAAGGAATTTGCCTTGGTGCTCCGCCCACAAGTAACAACATGACATACAGTGACAGTTACGAATGACTCAGAAAACACTAAACATTAATAATAATAAAACATTAATGATAAAACACCATTGATCAAGCATGTGAACCAACAAAATACCAGATCAAAGGGAGGCTGCAGATTTTTGGCCGTTGAGTAGAGCAACTACTCGTGGATAAAAATGTGATTGCTAGCCCCCTGCTTTCACTCAAATAGTCTCAGAAGCTCTTGTCGGGTCAGCATCTTCACCAGAGAAACGCTCCCAGAGTACCACACCATACGGTTTACCACACGCACCTGATACTTGGCCACCCAGTACAGAGGGGGGAGGGGTCTCCCTGTCGGTTTGCTCCTGGGCTTGGCCAAGATGGCCATTCGCGGGTCCAGGCAGCAGGTAGTCGACAGCCACACCGGAGCCGGCTGCCTGCCCACCCCTTTTGCGGGCCTGTGTCCGTGTCCGTGCCCGCGAGGGGACGCGCGGCTGTCCGTGGGGACTTCCGTGAACGCTGGTCGCCGTGGGAGTTTGAGTGTAATAATGCAGATGAGGTCGACGCTATTTTAAAATTGATGCCTGTTGTTTTTGAAGACTGCCTCAAGGGCAGTTTTGATCGTGTTACTTTTTTTGTAGGTCTGTTTTGTTTCTGAATAAAAGTATTTGTATTCAAAAAATATATTATTATTTTTTAAGTACCACACCAAATACCAGCCCAGACCACAACCATCTAACTCATCCATCCACAGTCATGGATATCTGCCAAATAAATGAGAATTAAAGAATTAAACAATATTTTAATAATACAATGTGTGTGAAGGAGCTGCAGATGCCGGTCTAAACCAAAGATTGACACAAGGAGCTGGAGTAAATCAGCGGGACAGGCAGCATCTCTGGAGAGATGGAATGGTGGACGGTTCGGGTCGAGACCCTTCTTCAGACTTTTTAATTCAGATACGTTAATAATACAAGACAGATAATTAAAACCAATGTTCACTTTCATTAATAATTTAATGTTTACACAGATGATTTTTGTTTTCACTGGCAATTTGAACCATTGTGGAGAGGCACGGTGGCGCAGTGGTAGGAGCTACTGCCGTACAGCGCCAGAGACCCGGGTTCGATCCTGCCGCGGGTGCTGTCTGCACGGAGTTTGCACGTTACGCCCCCGTGACCTGCGTGGGTTTTCTCAGAGATCTTCGCTTTCCTTCCACACTCCCAAGACGTACAGGTTTGTAGATTCATTTGCTTGGTAGAAATGTAAAATTGTGGGTGTGTGTGTGTGTGTGTGTGTGTGTGTGTGTGTGTGTGTGTGTGTGTGTGTGTGTGTGTGTGTGTGTGTGTGTGTGTGTGGTAGTGTTAAAGTGCGGGGATCGGTGGTCGGCACGGACTTGATGGGCTGAAGGGCCCGTTTCCGTACTGTATCTCTTAAACTAAACTAATCTCGGCAGCTGTAGACTGACCAGAAGCAAGTGATATCACCTCGACAAAACAAAAAGTAAAATCTTCCCTCAATCAATGTTCCACGAGATCTGGCAATCTAACCCCGAGCAGTTATTACCCTAAAGTGTTGTCAAGCTGCTTTGCCACATCTGTGTGACATATTTCAATAATTACAGCTATCAAAGATCCATTACAATCCAGCAGACGTCTTTCTCGGTTTCACACACCAGCACTGAGAGCACTTCACCTGAGGAGGCCCAGGATTGGAGGTGCATTTGCGCGAGAAACGTTGGTGAAGGTAAAGAGGGCAAAGACTGACAAGTCTTTCGATGAAACCTCCCGCCATTATCATCACTGCCTGACAACAAGACTCTGATATTCTGTCTCCTTCTCTAACTGTAGACAATAAAAATCTTCAGGCAACATTAACCCTGACATAGATGGTGGCATGGGGTCATACCACAGTGAAACAGGCCCTTCGGCCCAACTTGCCCATGCATTGCCACACGATAAGGGAATAACGTTTAGTCCAGAACAAAGCCCGTAAAGTCCAATCAAGGATAGTCCGAGGGCCTCCGATGAGGCAGATAGTAGTTCAGCACTGCTCTCTGGTTGTGGTGGGATGGTTCAGTTGCCTGATAACAGCTGGGAAGAAACTGTCCCTGAATCTGGAGGCTGTGCGTTTTCACACTTCCGTACCTTTTGCCCGATGGGAGAGGGAGTGACCAGGGAGCGGCCGGGGTGTGACTCGTCCTTGATGATGCTGCTGGCCTTGCCGGGGCAGCGTGCGGTGTAAATTCAGTCATGGCTGATCTAATTTGTCCCTCTCAACCCCGTCCTGCTGCCTTCTCGCCCCAACCCTCGACACCCGTACCAATCAAAAATCGGATGTCACCCGGACCCCCAGCACAATCTCTCAAACTGGCCATGAGGAAGCCAAGTTGTGGGATAGGAGTAAAACGCTCTTTTGTCTTGCACAGATATAACATTCTGAATGCAATTTTAACAAAGGCCGATTTTATTATTTCAACATTCTAACTTAATTCTAAAATTCTATGCAGAAACAAAGAAACATAGGAAATAGGTGCAAGGAGGAGGCCATTCGGCCCTTCGAGCCAGCACCGCCATTCATTGTGATCATGGCTGATCGCCCCCAATCAATAACCCGTGCCTGCCTGGATGGAAGTCGATGGAAGGGAGGTTGGTTTGTGCGATGGGCACTTTGTGTTCCCCCCGTAACTTTTTGAAGATGCGTGTTTGTGGCGGTGGAGATGGGCACTGCTTGAGTAAAGGCTGGTGTAATGCAACAACGCAAAGATTCTTTCCCACCGTGAAGGAACGTGCGCAGAGCGCGCACAGAAAACTCTCTCTGTTGAGCCGATAACTTGCACGTCCAATGCGAAGATGCTGTTTTTTTTTCCACGTGATGAGGCAGCAATAGCTTACTCAGCAGGTAGCGATTTATCCCATGTCCAATGAGCTGTGGGTGGAAACAGCCCTAATGTCCCTGGCCTCCTACATTGTTCTAACAAAGCCTAATGTAAACTCAAGCAGCAGCTCATCATCATTCCATTAGGCACATTGCAGACCCAAATGCAACATTAACTTCCCCTAGTTCTGATGATGATTCTGTTCTTCGCATTTAGGCCCATCTTTTCTTACTTCACGCCTCATTACCACCCCCATGTTCTTTGTACCATCATCACTTTTGTCATTTAATCTCTCCCGCCTTACGCCCTGTTCTGCATCTCGCCTTTTGTCCTGTTCTCTCCTCTTTCCTCCTTCGGAACTTAACTTTGATTTATATTTAACTTTTCCAAGTTCTCTTGGAGGCATAGTGTCGTAGGGCGCAGAAACAGGGGGCTTTGGCCCAACTCTGCCATGCCGCCAAAGTGCCCCATCTAAACACGTCCCATTTGCCCACGTTTGGCCCATATCCCTTTTGAATGAATACGTTTATTGGCCAAGTATTCACATACAAGGAATTCGCCTCGGTGCTCTGCCCGCAAGCGACAACATGACAGACAGTGACAGGTTGACATTTGGCCCATATCCCTCTTACATCCTTCCTGTCCATGTACATATCGCACTTTATGCTGTTAGCTCAGCTACCTTTAGTCATTAGACTCCAGAGATACAGAGTGGAAACAGACCCCTTTGACCCAACCAGCGGTCACCCTGTGCACTCACACTATCCTACACACACTTGCGACAATTTACTATTTTTACCAAAGCCAAATTAACCCTACAAACCTGTACGTCTCTGGAATGTGGGAGGAAACCGGAGCCTCCGGAGAAAGCCATTCACTTCAATGCATCAAAGATGTTTTGTTTTGAACTGCACGCTACCTTTCTAACCTCTTCATCTTACCCAGTCGTGACACTCTCCTCTTCCTTCCTGCCTGACTAGCTCCTCGAAAATGGATCTGGACCAATCAGTGAAAATTCTCCTGCTTGCCAACAAGTCACACGAGGCACATACACAAGCAACAACCCCCCCTGTTAAGAATGGTAACAAAAAATAAATAAGCTTTCATAGAAATTTACTCATTTAATAATCTTACATAATTTTAGGTTACGGTAAAAAATACTCCATTGCCTTGAAAAACAGGGACTTTTAACATCCAGGAGATTAATGAGACTCCACCAAATAGAATATAGAACCATGCAGCGCAGCTACTGGCCATTCAGCCCACAATATCAGTGCCGAACATGACGACAAGTTAGACTAATCTCTCTCTCCCTGGATATGATCCATATCAATTCCCCATCCATCCATGTACCTATCTAAGAGTGTCTTAAATGCCAGCAGGTGGCACGCTGGCACAGCGGTAGAGTTGCTGCCTTACACGAGAGACCTGGGTTTGATCTCTCTCTGTGTCTCTCTCCCTGTCTCATTCACTCTTTCTGTCTCTGTCTGTCTGTCTCCCTCACTGTCTCTCTCCCTCGCTCCCTGTCAGTCTCTCTTTCATTCTCTCTCTTTCTTTCTTTGAGAGAGATAGCGAGACAGACAGAGAGAGAGAGAGAGAGAGAGAGAGAGAGAGAGAGAGAGACAGGCAGGCAGGCAGGCAGACAGACAGACAGACAGACAGACAGACAGACAGACAGACAGACAGACAGACAGACAGACAGACAGACAGACAGAGTGTGTGTGTGTGAGAGAGAGAGAGAGAGAGAGAGAAGAGAGAGGAGAGAGGGAGAGGGAGAGGGAGGTAGAGATAGATAAAGAGAGACAGAGAGAGATAGAGAGACAGGTAAGAGACAGGCAGAGACAGACAGGAGACAGAGAGACAGGGAGTCAGAGAGACAGACAGAGAGACAGAGAGTCATGGATACAGAGAGACAGAGAGACAGGAGACAGAGACATGGAGACAGAGAGACAGAGAGACAGAGAGACAGAGAGACAGTGAGACAGGGAGACAGGGAGACAGGGAGACAGAGAGACATGGAGACAGAGAGACAGACAGGAGACAGGGAGACAGAGAGGCAGAGATACAGAGATACAGAGAGACAGGGGAGACGAGGGAGAGAGACAGGGAGACAGAGACAGGAGACAGAGAGGGGAGACAGAACAGGAGACAGGGAGACAGGGAGACAGAGACAGAGATATAGAGACAGGAGGAGACAGAGGGAGACAGAGAGACAGGGAGACAGGGAGACAGGGAGACAGGGAGACAGAGAGGCAGAGATACAGAGATACAGAGAGACAGGGAGACAGAGAGACAGAGACAGGGAGACAGGGAGAGGAGACAGAGACATTGGGAGACAGACAGAGAGAGACAGGGAGACAGAGACATGGAGACAGAGAGACAGAGAGACATGGAGACAGGGAGACAGAGACAGAGAGCAGAGATACAGAGACAGAGAGACAGGGAGACAGAGAGACAGCAGGGAGACAGGAGAGAGACAGACAGGGAGAGAGACAGACAGGGAAGAGACAGGGAGAGAGACAGACAGGGAGAGAGACAGGCAGGGAGAGAGACAGGGAGAGAGACAGGGAGAGAGACAGGGAGAGAGACAGGGAGAGAGACAGGGAGAGAGACAGGGAGACAGGGGAGACACGGAGACAGGGAGACAGGGAGACAGGGAGACAGGGAGAGAGAGAGAGAGAGAGAGAGAGAGACAGACAGGCAGACAGACAGACAGACAGACAGACAGACAGACAGAGAGAGACAGAGAGAGTGTGTGTGAGAGAGAGAGAGAGAGAGAGAGAGAGACAGACAGACAGACAGACAGACAGACAGACAGACAGACAGAGAGTGTGTGTGTGTGTGTGTGTGCGAGAGAGAGAGAGAGAGAGAGAGAGAGAAGAGAGAGAGAGAGAGAGAGGGAGAGAGAGGGAGAGGAGAGGGAGAGGGAGGTAGAGATAGATAAAGAGAGACAGAGAGAGATAGAGAGACAGGTAGAGAGACAGGCAGAGACAGACAGGGAGACAGAGAGACAGGGAGTGAGAGAGACAGACAGAGAGACAGAGAGACAGAGAGTCACGGAGACAGAGAGACAGAGAGACAGGGAGACAGAGACACGGAGACAGAGAGACAGAGAGACAGGGAGACAGAGAGGCAGTGAGACAGGGAGACAGGGAGACAGAGAGGCAGAGATACAGAGATACAGAGATATAGAGAGACAGAGAGACAGGGAGACAGGGAGACAGGGAGACAGAGACACAGAGAGACAGAGAGACAGGGAGACAGGGAGACAGAGAGACAGAGAGACAGGGAGACAGGGAGACAGGGAGACAGGGAGACAGGGAGACAGGGAGACGGGGAGAGAGACAGACAGGGAGAGAGACAGACAGGGAGAGAGACAGACAGGGAGAGAGACAGGGAGAGAGACAGACATGGAGAGAGACAGGGAGAGAGACAGGGAGAGAGACAGGGAGAGAGACAGGGAGAGAGACAGGGAGAGAGACAGGGAGAGAGACAGGGAGAGAGGCAGACAGGGAGACAGGGAGACAGGGTGGGTAAAGTTGCCATCCACTCCAGGATAATGACACTGTGCTTCCTTTGCGGCAGTGCTGAGCAGTGGCAGGGCTTCTGTTGCTCTGACCATTTCCCTGGTTACTGACAGCAGCAGCCACCTGCATGGATCTGATGCCTGACCTTTACATGGAGCTGTCAAGGAGGAAAAATCACAGCCTGTAATGACAGTCAAAGTGTGTGAGGATGTGCCTGACAAAATGGAATTGCCACTTTTTCTGCAGTTGACGTCAAAATTAAAGTCTAATTTCTTGACATAATAATCGTCTCCTTTTCGACGTATTCTTTCCATTCAGTCCCGATTCCCTCAATCTCTTTAGCTTGCATTTAAAACTGTTTACACCTTTCAGGAGGAAGAAATGTACCATTTCTTTTATACCTCCCCCTGAAGCGCTGAAGGCAGACACGAAATGCTGGAGTAACCCAGCGGGACGGGCAGCATCTCTGGAGAGAAGGAATGGGTGACGTTTCGGGTCGAGACCCTTCTGCAGGCTGAGAGTCAGGGGAGAGGGTAACGAGATAGGAAAGGGTCCAACGAATATGCACGGTGTGAAAAGAACAGATCAAAGAAGATGGCGATCAGGGAAATGTGGAATGGTTCATTGTTGGAGGAAAGGAAGTGAAAGGAGGACAGTGAAACTAGTCGGTGAACTAGGGTGGGGGAAGGATGGAGAGAGAGGGAATGCAAGGGTTACTTGAAGTTAGAGAAGTCAATGTTCACATCGCTGGGTTGTAAGCTGCCCAAGCACAATATAAGGTGGTGTCACTCCAATTTCCATTTAGCTTCACTCTGACAATGGGGGAGGTCCAGGGCAGAAAGACCAGTGAATAGATTAGAATAGAATAGAATATCTTATTGGCACATGTGACTAAGTCACAGTGAAATTCGTTGCTTTCATACCTTGCAAAGGTACAAATAGTTGCCCATAAAGGGTGCTTACGAAGTTCCACCTCTGCCTCCGTCCCCCTCGCCCACCCCCTCACGGCGGTTCCCCAACAATGGGTCCACCATTGTTCTTCTCCCTCGCTCACGGCGGTCCCCCCCCCCCCCCCACGCCGGGCCCTCCTTTGTTCCTTCCCCCGGCAGCGGGGACCTCACTTGCACGCGTCCGTCCTTGTCCGTCGGCCGGCGTCATCATCGACCGCCCCACCGACCTCTCCACTAACGCTGGCGGGTCCCCTCCGAACACCTCCGTGGCGCCGACCCAGGCCGCAGCCGCGGGCCCCGTCCACCAGCGAGGCTCCAGCGCCAGCGCCAGCCAGAGAGGGGTTGGAAGGCGGCGTTAAAGTGTTCAGCAACCGGGAGATCGCATAGGCCCATGCGGACCGAGCGAAGGGACAGAAGGGCCGCCTGCCTGTTCCTGGTATCCATCACCGTCTGGTGCCTCATTCAGGCAGCTCAGGGCAATATACGGGCGGGAGGTTGCAACCTTCACGTGGTCCGCCCTGTTTCGACGAATGCAATCAACCCGGCGTGCACAGTCAAATAAGATCAAATGGAACAAGTTGTCCTACTAGAACGCCGCACGCTAGAAGAAGAAGGACAATATAGTCATGGACCCTAGTTCTCCTAGTTTCACTGTTTTAATCGTTGTGTGCCTCGTACCCACCTCGTCCAACAGTGAACCATTGCCCATTCTCCCCTCCCAAACAGCGACAGCTGGGTCTGTTCACCCAGAAGGTATTTATGTCCATGCCTCAGAATGGGACAACATTTCATGTCCGTGCCCAGGTGCCTTCAAGAAAATGAGAATGAGTCGCATCGAACAGTGTCGCACAGGAACAGGCCCTTTGGCCCACAATGTTTATGCTGAACATGATGCCAAGTTAAACTGGTTTCATCTGCCTGTACATGCTCCATATCCCTCTATTCCCCGCACTTCCATGTGCCTATATAAAACCACTATTGTATCTGCCTCCACCCTCAGCCCTGGCAATGCGTTTCAGGCCCTCATCACTCTCATCGCAACTCCATTATACTTCCCCCTCTCACCGTATAGCTATGCCTTCTAGTCTTGGGCGTTTCCACCCTGGGGAACAAGGTTCTGTCTGTCTATCCCATCTATGCCCCTCCCCCCATAAATAGTCTCCCAGAGAAAACAATCCAAGTCTATCCAACCTCTCCTCGTAGCTGAAGCCCTCTAATCCAGCCGGCATTCTGATAAACCTCCTCCGCTCCCTCTTCAAAGCCTATAAATCTTTCCCGTAAAGGGGCGACCAGAACTGCATACAGTGCTCCAAATGCGGCCTGACCCAAGTCCCATCAAGCTGCATCTTCCCGAGGCACTGCAGTGACGTGCGTGGCAGCTGGATTGTGCCCCACAACTAAAGAGGCAACTGCATTGCTGTGGGATCGCATTCACACATCAACCCGATCAGTACGTTACTGAATAATCAAACAAGGAAGTCCGCCAACAGCTTTACCCAGGACGGAGAGAAAAGGGGCTTCCGAGGGCAGCATGTTGCCGCAACGATAGAGTTACTGCCTTACTGTGCTTGCAGCGCCAGACACCCGGGTTCAATCCCGACTACTGGTGCTGTCTGTACGGAGTTTGCACGTTCTCCCCCGTGACCTCCGAGATCTTTGGTTTCCTCCCACACTCCAAAGACGTACAGGTCTATAGGTTAATTGGCTTGGTGCAAATGTAAAATGGATTTGATTTGATCCAACCTTATTGTCATTGTCCATAGCCCAAGTACTGAGAAACAAAATGCTTTTTCCCCATTCAGCCATGCGAATAAAAGAAAAATAAAAGCACAGAACGCGATAGACTGTCACATAAACATCCCCACAGCAGTATCAAAGTATCCCACTGTGAGGGAAGGCACCAAAGTTCTGTCAACCTCCTCGTTGATGTTCTGTGATGTTTTGTGATGAATTGTCCCTAGTGTGTGTAGGGTAGTGTTAGTGTGCGGGGATCGCTGGTCGGTGCGGACTCGGTGGGCCGAAGGGCCTGTTTCTCGCACCGTATCTCAAAACTAAACTTACTGTTGAGTGGTCGCGAGGAAGTCAACAGCCTGCATGTTTTGTGACCAGAGGTACTGATGTGAATGATGAAGGCATACCACTGCCCAATCTCACTGAGAGCATGTCCCGGTCTAGCAGATCAGACCCCCAGCTAGAACTGGCTTTACCGACTGATAATGGACTAGCGTGCAAGGCATTCCACCTTAGTTACTGAGGTTCAGTACGCACCATTGAACTGCAAAATTATTGCAGCAAATACTTCCTCAGAGGTGTTTTGGCACGGGGGGTCATGCTTGACGAACAACTAGCTGCAAATTTCTCGCTACCCTAAGATGGATCCTCCTATGTAAAGACGGAGCCCAAAAAATATATCAACGTGGATCAGCGTTAAGGCACAGTGGTGTTGCAGTGTTGTTTAGTTTATTTAGAGATTAGAATCTGGATATTAGAATTTAGGTAAGCCACTTAGAACGGAGACAAGGAACCACTTTTTCTCACAGAGAGTTGTGAGTCTGTGGAATTCTCTGCCTCAGAGGGCGGTGGAGGCAGGTTCTCTGGATACTTTCATGAGAGTGCTAGATAGGGCTCTTAAAGATAGTGGAGTCAGGGGAAATGGGGAGAAGGCTACTGATTGTGGATGATCAGCCATGATCACATTGAATGGCGGTGCTGGCTCGAAGGGCCGAATGGCCTACTCCTGCACCTATTGTCTATTGGGTTTAGTTTATTATTCTCACGTGTACCGAGGTACAGTGAAACGCTTTATTGGTATGCGCTGTCCAGTCAGCGAAAAGTCAATTCATGATTACAATCATGCTAGCAATAGTGTGCAGATACAGGATAAAGGGGATAGTTTTTAGTGCAAGTTAAAGTCCAGTAAAGTCCGATTAAAGATAGTTGGAAGGTCTCCAATGAGGTAGATGGGAGGTCGGGTCTGCTCTCTGGTTGGCGAGAGGACGGTCCAGTTGTCTACACTTTAGACTTTAGAGATACAGAGTGGAAACAGGCCCTTCGGCCCACTGAGTTTGTGCCGACCAGCGATCACCCTGTACACGAGCACTATCCTACACACTGGGGTCAATTTACAATTTACCTAAGCCAATTAACCTTCAAACCTGTACGTCTTTGGAGCGTGGGAGGAAACCGGAGGCACCCGGAGAAAACCCACGCGGTCACAGGGAGAACGTACAAACTCCAGACAGACAGCACCCGCAGACAGGATCGAACATTGGTCCCTGGCGCTGTAAGGCAGCAACTCTACTGCTGCGTCACCGTGTCTCCCCTAACCTTCCCGATTGCCTGCGTTGGTTTAGGCGGTTCCTGTTTCTATGTCCTTTAACTGTTTTCTTTCCCCTCCTTACAATTCCTTTGCCCTAAGAATTTAAATATTACGCACTCTTGACCAATATCCTTGCGGGGAAATTCCCCTACGGGATATAACAGCACATTGTAAACCAAGGGAATAATTTATTCATCGTGAAATGCCCTTCACTTATCTATCAGCAGGTCAGTCAGTATGAACAGATGAAGCTTTCGGCATGTGGTAAATCCATGAGGAGCGTCCAGCACATTTCCTATTTGCTGCAGATAAATCCTCCGCATTCAGACCGCAGCTCAATAACAAAATTATATTAATTTTGAAACTATTTCAGCTTTGTTGCAATGTTTGGACATGGCACAGTAAGGAAGATTGGCGATCAGGCAGCAGGGGGTGAAATGGTTCTTTGAGAGAACATGGAAGGAAATTGAGAACGCATTGGATGGATAATTACTTCACGCGGAATGTGTCAAAAGTGATCGTGTTTTGCAAAAAAAGAGTGTATATACGTGCCGGCACACAGGTACAGACTGATACACACACATGTCGATATAAACATACTAATGAATACAAACATGAACACGCAAAAACACAGAGCCAAAGAGATACACGGGTGCTTATATATATCATATTTAACATAATATAATAACATAATATGAAATATATATGTGATGTATATTTAATATATAATATGATATATTTAATATACAATATATTTCTTGTTTTATTGTGTTTATAAAGATAAATATATACATTCATATGAATACATATATATATAGACAGACATAAATATATCTATATATATATATATCTATATATATATAGATATATATAGATATATATATATATATATATATATATATATATATATATATATATATATATATATATATATAGGGTAAATACAAAAATCTGGAGTAACTCAGCAGGACAGGCAGTATCTCTGGAGAGAAGGAATGGGTGACGTTTCGGGTCGAGACCCTTCTTCAGACTTCCAGCTGAGTTATTCCAGTATTTTGTATCGACCTTTGATTTAAACCAGCATCTGCAGTTCCTACCTATATATATGTATATATATATATATATATATATATATATATATATATATATATATATATATGTATACGTACATACACAGAGTATAGAGTTACAGAATCATACAGCAGAGAACAAGGTCCGTCGGCCCAATATGCCAAGGCGAAGAAAGCTGCCCCATCTGAACATGGAGGCATAGAGCCACGCCAATGGTATCAATGACCTCCCCTTAATTAAAATAAACAGGCACGTCGAAAGCTGCCATCATCACCCACCTGGGTCATCAGTGCAAACTGACATGTTTTCCCCCCGTCGGGTAGTTAAAGTTTTTGTACAGTAACACCAACAGCACCTCACACCTCATGACTGGGTTCTTTTCAGGAACGAGTGCAAGCCTGGATAGAGCAGATGTGGAGAGGATGATTCCACTCTTGGGAGAGTCTAGGACCAGAGGCCAGAGCCTCAGAATAACAAAATTAGGAAGGAGATGAGCAGGAGTTTCTATAGTCAGATGGTGGTGAATTGTGGAATTTGTTGCCGCAGAAGGCTGTGGAGGCCATCAAGTAAGTAAGTACGTTTATTGGCCAAGTATTCACATAGAAGGAATTTGCCCACAAGTAACAACATGACATACAGTGACCGTTACGAATGACTCAGAAAACACTAAACATTAATAATAATAAAACATTAATGACAAAACAATTTATATTTTTAAGGCAGAGCTTGATAGATTCTTGATTAGTGTGGGTGTCCGGTGTTGTGGGGAGAAGGCAGGAGAATGGAGTTAGTAGGGAGAGATAGATCAGCCATGATTGAATGATGGAATAGACTTGATGGGCTGAATGGCCTAATTCTGCTCCAATCGCATGAAGCTATGAGAATATCTAGCAGGATTTCAGTGATCAAATTCTGCATCCCCACCTTTCGCTTTGTTAAATCCCCGATGCCGGATTCCCAAAAAAGACACAGAGTGCTGGAGTACCCTGGAGAGGTGACATTTCGGGCTGGAAATCAAGCGGCTGTTCGATGGCTCCAAACACTCCGATGATCCAAAATCCATCATTTATCCTTGATTTGCACACATCCACAAGCTCAATAATGAGTTACGTGTAAGAAGAAACTGCAGATGCCGGCTTACACTGAAGAATGCTGGAATAGCTCAGCGGGACAGGCAGCATCTCTGGAGAAAAGTAATGGGTGAATCGACCCAAAGCGTCACCTATTCCTTTTCTCCAGAGATGCTGCCTGACCCGCTGAGATACTCAGCTGTTTGTGTCCATCAATAATGAACTGAATATGTGCACTTGCTCAGCTACTGTGACTGCTGCAATGAATCTGTATTCCTTTTAGTGTGAGGTCGTCAGAGAGTGTTGAAGGGTGAAGCCCTTTTAAAATTATTCAATTGGGAAACAGCCAGTTGTTCAGCATAAAATCAGTCAGTCCCGTACACACTTCACTACCTCAAAGCACATTTTGTGTTGGATAATCAGGTTGAGTTTGATATACAACTGAAGTGTGTTAGAAGATAAAAAATCTAATTATCTTAAAATTCATTACCAAATTGGATTACATGATACTGATAAAAAAATTAGAAAGGAATTAAGTTGTTTAAATTAATATTATGAGCCCGATCAAAGTGCTTATCTATGAAGGAAGTATATAATCATGTATTTTTCTGATTTTCGTTTAATCTACTTACAAAATAGGCCCATGCATTTTCTTTCAACAATAATTTGGATTCCCATTACTACCTTGTTGGCTTTTATGTGGAAGTGGAAGGAAAAGCAGACGATCGACAAAATATCTCTGCCATCTTTTAAACGGGGGAATTCAATTTGTTGTGCTTGGAAATGCTTCGTAGGCAGTCATTTCCTTCACAAACTGCTCCAGTCAAGAGAGTCAAGAGTGTTTAATTGCCATATGTACCGACAATGGAACAGTGAAATTCTTACTGAAAGCAGCATAACAGGCCCGTAAACACAATACAGAGAGATGATATATAATAAACAGAAAGCAGTAGATGATTGAGCACAATACTGGGTGGTGCAGTGGTAGAGTTGCTGCCTTACAGCGCCAGAGACCCCGGTTTAAACCTGACTACTGGTGCTCTCTGTGTGGAGTCTGCACGTTCTCCCCGCGGCCGCGTGGGCTTCCTCCCGCATTCCGACGGTGTGCAAGTTGACAGGTTAATTGGCTTTTGGTAAATTGTCCCTAGTGTGTAGGAGTGTGCGTGGGGTGATCGCGGAGCAGTGACGGCTCGGTGGGCCGAAAGGCCTGTTTTCCAAGCTGTATCATCAAACTAAACAAAAGCGGAATAAAAGGTTGTAAGCCACAAATGAACCAGATCTGTGGGAGTGTGGATGTTAAGTTTGGCTCGGCAAGCGGAACTCTCTCCTCACAGGCTCAGACATTGTTTCAAGGCCCTCTTTAAACACAGTAGTGCATACCCTAGATAGCGCAGCTTACAACACAACAGTGAGAACATTGATTTCTCTAATTTCAAGTAACCCTGCATTCCTCCCCCACCCTAATCATCATCCCAGTTCCACAGTTTGCATCCTTGTGTCCCTCTTGTCATCACACCTTCCCTCGCCAACAATGGGCCATTTTGGCCTCCACACTTCCTGAGGTCACATGTTGCTGGCCCTGATTCGTTCTGGTCTTTTTCTCACCTCCAGTTTATTCTCCCTCTACCCCCCCCCCCCCCCCCCCACTCCCCCTCTACTTTCAATCTGAATAAAGGGTTCTGACCCAGAATGTCACCTTTTCTTTTTCTCCAGAGATGCTGCCCGGCCGGCTGAGTTACCCCAACACTTTGTGTCTACCCCACGTGGCAATGATCGGTGCGGTACTGAGAGAGCGCCACACAACGTCAGAGGTGCCAACTTCATACGTTCTAGGAGCAGAATTATGCCACTCGGCCCGTCTAGTCTACTCCACCATTCAGTCATGGCTGATCTAATTTGTCCCTCTCAACCCCATTCTGCTGCCTGCTCCCCACAACCCTTGACACCCGTACTAATCAAGAATCAGATGTCCACCCGGACTCCCGGCAGAATCTCTCAAACTTTAAACCTTCGACCGGCGGCCTGCGGCCTACGCCAACCTGAAGCCGCGGTCTCCGGTGGGGAAGAGCCGATTCTGGACTTACCGGGACTTTTACTCATCTGGACGCCCGCAGCAGCGGCTGCAGAGGTTTGAGGTCCCGACCACGGGGGAAATGGAGGAGGACTGGCCAAATGCTGTGCCTTCCACCACAGTGATGAATGCCGTGGCGGATGTTTGTGCTAAACCTTTATTGTGTTTATATGTGTTCTTTTTTTCATGCTGGCAAATTCATTTCACTTGCACTTTATGTACAAGTGACAAATAAAACTGATATTGATATTGAAATTGGCCGTAAGGAAGCCAGGTTGAGGTACAGGAGTAAAATATTCTTGCGCGTCCCAGACATAAAGTCATCACTGTTTTCTTGGAACATCTCGTGGCTCACACAACTCTATCTCAATTTCATTGACCAGTAAACACTTTGGATCAACCCAAGTTGCCACATAAATTGCAAATTTATCCTTTCAAGAAGACTGCATTGGTCAGCAGATTTAATTTTCAAAAGAGAGAGTGAAAAATAAATCACCAGATTAACAATCCTTTATTTGTTTTATCTACGATCATGAGCGTCACTGGTTTGGGACTTGCCAATATTGCTTTCCGATATTGGGCAGACGTTATTCCCAAAGTCAAAATCTCCCCTTCAGATAAATTAAAACATCTGCCAGATTTAGCCATTAAAGTTGTGATTACTGGCACTGATTTACTGCTGAGAAAAACAATGACTGTTTTCTTCAGTACAGGAAACAAAGAGTGCACTCTAAAGAGAGAAACAATAATGTGGCTCCACAATGATACCACAATAAACTGGCCGCATCTTGGAGTGGGGGGACCCAGATGGAAATGGGAACGGCTGTTCCGTTTGTGGCGGGTAAGAGACCAGCGGTCCTACAACCTGCTCTCTCATTCAATAGCATCAGAGCTAATGCAGTTCCTCATCCAATACCCACCCAGCCTCAATTTCTCTTAAGAGAGACACAACATTCTGGAGTAACTCAGCGGGTCAGGCAGCATCTCTGGAGAAATAGGTTGGGTGACGTTTCGGGTCGGGACCCTTTCCCGACCCGAAATGTCACCCATCCTTTTTCTCCAGAGATGCGGCCTGACCCTCTGAGTTACCCCAGCGCTTTTGTGTCTATCTTTGCATGAACCAGCATCTGCAGTTCTTTGCTTCCAAATTTCCCTTTAGCTATTTACTGTCCAAAGACCTCTCAAACTGGACCTTGATCACAGAGGTGATGGCCACCAAGATAGATAGAACAAGGGCAGTGATACAGAGTTTTAGCTTCAACTGGCTATGATATCTTTTAGAGTTTCGAGATACAGCAATGGAATCAGGCCCTTCGGCCCATCGAGTCCATGCCAACATTCAATCCCTTCTCACCAGTTCCAACTTATCCCATATTCGCATCTACTCCCTACAAACGAGGGGACAATTTACAGAGGCCAATCAACCTAACAAACCCGCACGTCATTGGAACGTGGGAGGAAACCGGAGCACCCCGTGGAAACCCATGGGAGAACGTGCAAACTCCAAACGCACAGCCCCTCAGGTCAGGATCGAACCTGGGTCTCCGGTGCTGTGAGACAACACCTGAGGTTAGGTTTTGTGTCGTGTTCCAAGAGCATGATGATTGTTAGGACGGAACTATTCCTGAGCCTGGTGGTCACGTACTATTGTACATACAGACAGCACTGGGGGAAAGGATCGATCCCGTGTCTCTGGCGCATTGAGGCAGCAGCTCCACCAACTGTGCTGCAGTGCCGGCCAATGCCATTCTTGTCTGGAACATCAGTTGTCACGTCTGGCTCCGAGTCTGGAGGTGCCACCTGCCCACCACTGCCTGTCAAGATGGCAACCTAATTTGCCAAGTGCTTGGGTGTAATGGGCCTACCCCACAAACCTGCACACAGGCCTAGCTCCAATGCAGGCACACTGCAGGCCGCACACACACAAGCAAACTCAAGTCTGCACAAGTCCTTTGATATACCCATCCTTCACACACCTAATGAGGGACAGCAGACCCCACAATACAATGGGTAAACGGCTGGATTGATGCGAAAGTATGAGTATTGAAGATGATGCAAAAGAGGCATGAACTGAGCCAGAGACATTCATTATTGCTGACATTAGATTCCCAGCATCAATTGAGACAAAAACAGGACATCAGGGCACTGTAATCTTTATACAGCCACAGCAGCACTAACCTTGAGAGGGCACAAAGTGCTGGAGTAACTCAGCAGGACATCTCTGAAGAACATGGAGAGGTGACCTTTTGGGTCAAGACCCTTCTTCAGACTGATTTGTCACCTTTGCATGTTCACCAGCGATGCTGCCTGGCCTGCTGAGTTACTCCAGCATGTTGTGTCCTTTTATGCATTAACCAGCATTTGCAGTTCCTTGTTTCTAAAGTTTGAGGGAACTATCTTCTTTCAATGACTTCACTTGCTGAAGGGTAACTGCTGACAACGTGTTCCAACTGCCTCATCTGGTACCTCTGTGTGTCACGTTGGCTCAAAGGCACTACCCCCACCTCTGGCACAGAGGTGCTCTAACTGAGTGTTGTCCAGCTCTTCAGTGCAGTGCAGTAAGAGTGTAGCACTGTTGGAGGTCTATTTAGCCATCTATTGGCTAAAGATGCTTGTTTAGTCCAGTTTAGTTTAACAGCTTAGCTTAGAGCTACAGCATGGAAGCAGGCCTTCGGCCCATCGAGTCCACACCGACCATCGATCACCCACTCACACTAATTCTATGTTATCCCACTTTCTCATCCACTCCCTACATACTGATTGTGGATGATCAGCCACGATCACAATGAATGGCGGTGCAGGCTCGAAGGGCCAAATGGCCTCCTCCTGCACCAATTTTCTATGTTTCTGTGCAAGGGGCAATTTACGAAAGGTCAATTAACCTACAAACCCGCACGTCTTTGGGATGTGGGAGGAAACTGGAACACTTGCAGGAAACTCACACGATCGTAAGGTCATAAGGAATAGTACAATGAGGCCACTCGGCCCATTAAGCCTACTCCGCCATTCAATCATGGCTGATCTGTCTCTCCCTACTAACGAGATTGATCCCTGGGATGGCGGGACTGTCATATGAGGAAAGATTGAAAAGACTAGGCTTGTATTCACTGGAGTTTAGAAGGATGAGGGGTATCTTATAGAAACATATACAATTATAAAAGGACTGGACAAGCTAGATGCAGGAAAAATGTTCCCAATGTTGGGTGAGTCCAGAACCAGGGATCACTGTCTTAGAATAAAGGGGTCATTTAAGACTGAGGTGAGAAAAAACTTTTTTACCCAGAGAGTTGTGAATTTATGGAATTCCCTGCCACAGAGGGCAGTGGAGGCCAAATCACTGGATGGATTTAAGAGAGAGTTGGATAGAGCTCTAGAGGCTAGTGGAGTCAAGGGATATGGGGAGAAAGCAGGCACGGGTTATTGATAGTGGACGATCAGTCATGATCACAATGAATGGCGGTGCTAGCTCGAAGGGCCGAATGGCCTCCTCCTGCACCTATTTTCTATGTTTCTATGTTTAACCCCATTCTCCTGCCTTCTCCCCATAACCACTGACACATGTACTAATCAAGAATCTATCTATCTCTGGGAGATAGGGAAGGATAGGGAGATAGGTCACAGGGGGAGAGCGTGCAAACCCCACACAGACAGCAGCTGAGGTCAGGATCGAACCAGGGTCTCTAGCGCTGTTGGGTGCCTGGTGGTGAGTGCAGGTGCGGTGGGCCGAATGGCCTGTCTCCGCGCTGCAAATCTCCATGACTCTGTGGCAAAGCAGACCCCACCTGCTGTTGCTGAGATCAGCCTGCTGCGGGAGACGGGGGAATAATGTTGTCCATTTTTGCCACGTTGCCTTTCAGGTCTAATCACGTCGACCAACAATCCCGAATATGGGCACGATCTGCTTCTCTCAGCTTTAAAGCTAATTATATATTTTTTTAAATCGCACTGCTGCATCCATCACACATCATCTGCGATGAGGAGTCAAACCTGCATGGGTCTTCCAACGTCGCGTGATGCACTGCCCACCAGACAACACATACAGATGTTGTTTGTTTTGGCCCGCAGATATTTCACGCCACTTCTCACTTTGAGCCTTACCAGAAATCTGGAACAAAGGCAGCAAACCCTTGAAGTGGCAGATACACCAGATTGTCGACGACTTCAGGGACTTCACACGTACTATTATAATGCTGCAGCCTTGCAGGCTGGATAAAAATACACAAGCTAGTTGCAGCATGCTGCATTCTCGAAACCCAAACACAGCGCTGATAACGCATTGGAGTCAGCATCTTTCAGAATGTAGAGTCTCACAGCACGGAAACAGGCCCTTCAGCCCAACTTGTCCAAGCTGAACATGTTGCCCCATCTCCCATCAAGTCCCATCTGGCCCACATCCCTTTGAACCTGAATCTGTCTGAAGAAGGGTCTCGAGCCAAAACGTCACCCATTCCTTCTCTCCAGAGATGCTGCCTGTCTCGCTGAGTTACCCCAGCTTTTTGTGTCTACCTTCCCTGTGAACCTTACCCATCTATCCATGTACCTGTCCAATTGTCTTTTAAATGCTTTTGTGGTACCTGCCTCAACTACCTCCTCTGGCAACTCATTCCAATTACCCATATGTGTGTAAATATTGCCCCTCAAGTTCCTATTAAATCTTTCTCCTCTCACCTTAAACCTGCGCTCTCTAGTGCTTCATTTGCCTAACTTGGAAAATAGATACCATCATTTAGCCTACCAATTCCCCTTACAATCCTATACACCTCTATACTCCATGGAATACCGTCCTAACCTACCCAACCTTCGGCAATCAAGTCCTGGCAACATCTTCGTAAATCGTCTCTGCACCCTTTACAGGAAGAAGGCAGGAGAATGGGGTTGAGAGGGAAAGATGATTGTATGGCTGAGTAGACTCAATGGGCCGAATGGCCTAATTCTGCTCCTATGACTTAAGCAGTTATGAACTCATGGCAATATGTGTTCAGTTTCCAAGGGAACTGGGACTGATGTGGATTTGAACGCGAGTCAGCTATATCAGTTTTTGAGCAGTAAAGGTATAAGACGTCATATTAGGGAATGGAATCAGCTAGAGAACGCTGAGGAGTTTGGAGATGGAAATGGAGGGACTGTGTTCAGGAGAATTAACCTTTTGGGAAGATACAGACCTCCAGTTTTAGGCCCAAACTTGGCAGAAATGAACAAATTGCTAAAATGTTCTTATTTCCCATCTTCACCTTTGGGAGTTTGGGGATTTTGTTGATTGACAGGATGAAACTATTTTAATGGTCACAATTACTAATAACAGAGACAATTGTCTGCAGATGGAGTAACACAGCGAGACGGGCGGCATCTCTGCAGAGGAGGAACGGGTGACGTTTCGGGTCGAGACCCTTCTTCAGACTGGTTAGGAATCGAGAGTTATAGACGACGGGAGATGTAGAGAGATAAAGAACAGTGAATGAAAGATATGCAGTGATTGGTCAATCCAGGTGAGGAGGGGTTGATTGGAAGATGGCTCAGGAAGGGAAAGGTGGAATCCCTCCACACTCCCATCCATCAACAGGAAAGACCCAGGGCCCTCCGTTTCTTCCTAAAATAGAGGCTCAACTCAGCTGCTCTCCTGAAGAACGGTCCTGATCCAAAACGGCATTTGTCCATTCCCTTGACAGATGCCGACGGCAGACACAGAATGCCGGAGTAACTCAGTGGGACAGGCAGCAATTCTGGTGAGAAGGAATAGGTGACGTTTCGGGCTGGGACCGACCCTTCTTCAGACTGAGAGTCTGCCTGTCCCACTAAGTTCCCCCAGCAGTTTAGTTTATTAGGAGACGTAGCATAGAGGTGAAACCACTCACTTTCCTGGCTTCAAACCACTTTTTCTCCCAAACATTAAGCTACTCTGCAAATTAAAATCTCTCAAAAAAGAAAAGCCTGCCTGGATTCCAGCTCGGAAAGCTGCTGAAATTTCACTTGCCACTGAATTCTAGCAATCCTGTACAGATAAGGTGGTTTTGCTTGTACATTCATGCGCATCTTGCTAGTCAAATCAAAACTTCAAACAGTGCAGTTGTATTATAATCAGTCAAGGCCAGAGCGAAGAGCTTCCAGCTCAGATATAACCCGTCACAGAGGCTTTCCTGTTGCCAGCGCACAATGAAGAGACTATCAAGGAGGCACATGAGTGACAGCTATGTTTCATCTCAATATGGGGGTGTCCACTTTATTCAAAAGAAAAGGATAAATACTTTCTTTGTTGAAAGGCCGCAGCCAAGGATCTAATCTCAACCCCCCTGTTTCCTGATCAGATGTTGTCTTTTGCAATCAGGAGGGCGAGACAGCAAACACAGCTACAAAAACTCGATAAGAACACCGTCCTTTCTTCAGCAGCGACGAGGAGGGATTGTAAACACTTGTCAACCGCCCTGGTCCGGCGTGAAACGATGGTGGCTTGTGTGAACAGGTACGCAGCGGGCTTATCTGAGCCTTGCAGCTTTCATCCTGGATCAATTGACTCCTCGTGGTCCGTCGCGCTGAAGTGGAGTGTCCTGTGATGTTTGGACGTGACAAATGTGCTCAGGAGCTTCTTCCAGGTTCCTCTGAGGGAAAGTGGAAAGATCCGTTGCAAATCGCCGCAAAAAGGGCACGCAGAGTTTGATATCCGGAGTGAATTTAGATGCACACAGTCTTTTACCCAGAGTAGGGGAATCGAGGACCAAAGGACATTGGTTCAAGGTGAAGGGGAAAAGATTTAATAGGAATCCGAGGGGTAACTTTTTCACACAGAGGGTGGTGGGTGCATGGAACAAGCTGCCAGAGGAGGTAGTTGGGGCTGGGACTATCCCATCGTTTAAGAAACAGTTGGACTGGTACATTGATAGGACAGGTTTGGAGGGTTATGGACCAAGCGCAGGCAAGTGGGACTAGGGTAGCTGGGACATTGTTGGCCGGTGTGGGCAAGTTGGGCCGAAGGGCCTGTTTCCACACTGTATCACTCTATGACTCTAATAAAATTGCAGCATTTGAAGGCCGGATTGAAAGATGTTGGTTGAGGCCACGGCAAGTAGTGGTTTTGAGTTTATACAACCAGTCTATTCTCTGTTTGCCAGTTCTCTCTAACGGGCATCTCCATGAGTGTGATCAACTGTAATTGGCCAGAGCGTATGTAGGCTGCCACTGCATGGCACTTCTTCATGTGCAAGCAGTCAGCCAGGAACGTCATTGCTTCCTTGTCCTAAACAGCTCTTTCTGTTGAATTGTTTTAGCTGCTTAGCTGAAGGGGAGAGGGAATAGTGGTGCAGTGATTATGATTTTTGGATCAGTATTCCAGGGTCCTGGACTGACAACACGCAGGCACAAGTTTGAACCTTGTCGTGGCAGATGGGAAACGTAATTTCATTCAATAGATCTGGCTCAATGCAAGCTGATATTAGAAACAATCAACAGCACAGCTGACCGTGCGGATAGTTTGCAGGTTCTCCCTGTGACCGCATGGGATTCCTCCGGGTGCTCCGGTTTTCTCTCACATCCCGCGGACGTGCAGTTCTCCAGTTTTATTGGCCTCTGCAAAATCGCCCCGAGTGTGTAAGGATGGGATGCAAAAGCGGGATGTAACGTGGCTCTCGCGGGAGCAGAAGATCAATGGTCGGCAGGGGCAGGGTGGGCCGAAGGGCCTGTTTCTATGCTTTGTCTCCTAACTGTTCAGAAGCCTGATAACAGAGGGGGACTAAGCAGTTCCTGAGTCTGGTGGTGTGCGCTTTCAAGCTTCAGTGTTGTCTGCATGACAGGATAAGGGGGAGAAGATAAAATGACTGGGGTGGGATAAGTGGTAGAAACAAGGAACTGCAGATGCTGGTTTACAAAGGAAAGACACAAGTGCTGGAGTAACTCAGCACGTCAGCCAGTATCCCTGGAGAACATGGATGTGTAACGTTTCGTTTCTGGACTGAAGAAGGGTCCAGACCTGAAACAAAACCTACCCATGTTCTCCAGGGCTGCTGCCTGACCCTCAGAGTTACTCCGACATGGTGTGTCACTCCGGGCTGGGACAAGTCTTTGATTATGTGGACTGCTTTTCCAAGCGTGAGGTGTGGATGGAGTCGATGGTGGGGAGTCTGGTCTGTGCGATGGCCTGGGCTACATCTACAAGTCTCTGCAATTTCAAAAAGCTCTGAGATCCATGGCCAATTTCCAGTGAATGTGTCAATTTGGATGTATATTTTGTTATCTGTTCCAGATTTGGGCAATTAATGGCTTCTTGACTCGCTTCCCAAGACTGCACCATCGGAGAGTTAAAAGACCTCCCCAGCACATCGCTGAAATAGAAGTGATTCATCACTTGGCCGGGGGTTGATGCTTGCAATCAGCCTGAACCAGCCTTCGCCCCGCCACAAACCGTGAAAGGAACGCTCGCCAAAAGAAACTGCTGCTCGAGTGGAAGAAAATCCGGCCACGGAAGCAAGAAATAAGTAATGCCAGGGAGTCATAAGGAATAGGAGCAGAATTAGGCCATTCGGCATATCACGTCTACCATTCAATCATGGCTGATCTATCTCCCCTTCCTAACCCCATTCTCCTGCCTTTTCCCCCATAACCTCTGACACCCGCGATGCAATAAAGCAAAAAGTCAAATCAGAAAGGGAGGTACATGGGGAAATTGGCCTTCCGTTTCAGGAAAGGTCAATTACGTTTTGACCCAAGTTATCACATCAAGTGTGATTTTTCAGTCTCAAGTGGTGCTCAATATCCAACTTTTGCAAGTTCCCCCAAGTAGCGATGGTTTCCCACGCATTCCCGAGTTAATTAAGACCTGATGAATGAAGTTGGCTGTATTGGTTTGGAAGACAAACTTATTATTATTATCATTATTATTAATATTCTATCACACCGCAGGGATTACAGCTTCCTGTACTCTCTCTTGGGTCACTTAGGATATCTTGATGTATTCAAGAGAGAGTTAGATATAGCTCTTCGGGCTAACGGAATCAAGGGATATGGGGAGAAAGCAGGAACGGAGCACTGATTCTGGATGATCAGCCATCAGCATATTAAATGGCGGTGCTGGTTCGAAGGGCCGAATGGCCAACCCCTGCATCTAATTCCTATGTTTTTATGCTTCTATCACAGTTGTGTTCAGATTTAGTCAAATCTGATCCTCATTCGTCACCAACTCAGTAGACTCTACTGTGAATAAACCATTTGGTATTAACTCGTGTTAAGGAAGTTCCATACTAATCTCTCCCACTATATCTAAGTCTATCAACCACATTCTTCTGTTCCCTTCAGCTCATTCTTTAACTTTCCTCTGTGCATCAACACTAATTGCCTTAAGTGGAAGCAAGTGTGTAGGAAGGAACTGCAGATGCTGGTTTACACCGAAGATAGACACAAAATGCTGGAGTAACTCAGCGGGACAGGCAGCGTCTCTGGAGAGAAGGAATGGGTGATGCTTTGGGTTGAGACCAAATAAGGTCTGAGGAAGGGTCTCGACCCGAAACGTCACCCATTCCTTCTATGCAGAGATGCTGCCTGTGCTGCTGAGTTAATGCCAGCATATTGTGTCTATCTTAAGTGGAAGCAATTTCCACTTTGTCATCGGAATACTTGATTAGGTATAATATTGACCTGGATATGCAGTCTTTGGACGTATCGCCTGGACATTGAGAACAAAAGAGACTAAAGATGCTGGAATCTTGAGTAAGAAACAAACCGCTGGAGGAACTCAGCAGGTCAGACAGCGTTTGTGATGGGAAGTGGACTTAAGATGACTTCTTGGGTCTGGACCCTTCTTCGGACTGGATCGGTCTGAAGAAGAGTCCTGAGAAGAAACATCTTCTGTCCATTTCACTCCACTGGTGAGTTCCTCCAGCAGTTTTTTTTTAACCTAGATATTAGTCCAAGGGTGTCATGGTGGCGCAGCGGTAGAGTTGCTGCCTTAAAGCGCCAGAGACCCAGTTTTGATTCTGACTATGGGCGCTGTCTGTGTGGAGTTTGCGTGTTCTCCCCGTGACCAAGTGGGTTGTCCCCGGGTGCTCTGGTTTCCTCCCACATTCCAAAGACATACAGGTTTGTAGGTTAATTGGCTTCTGTAAAAAATTGTAATTTGTCCGTAGTGTGTAGAATGTGCGGGGTGATCGCTGGTTGACCGAAGGGCCTGTTTCAGCGCCGTATCTCTCAACTAAACTAAAAACGAATTAGTCCTATCCAAACTCCATTAACTTTCAACTTCATTAGGCCACTCCATTGTTTATCAGGATTAAATAACTTCATCCTCCCTTCTGAGAGAGACAATTCAAAGATGGTGGATGCGGGGGAAAATGGCGGCAGCAACTCTGGATTCCATAAGCATTAATGGAGATAGTCCTTTGCCCAACAGCAAAGCAAAGCTCATAAATACAGCTCAAACTCAACCCTTCTCTTTTCAGTTAGATCACAGAAGAAAAATGGGTTAACTTTAGTCCGTGGCTATTTATTCCTGTTAAAAATGCTTCCGTGACACGATGCATTCTGAAGCAATTAATCCTGATATTTTTATTTTCAAATCATTGCCAAGAAAAAGATTACGCAAAGCCAAGTTTTATGCACGCAGTCAGTTCACCACAGGTCAATCAAACTGCAAGGGTACTTCGTTAACTGATGACAAGTAGGTTATAAAAATCAGCTGGGTCTCTGGCCTTCACAGAGAGGAGCAGGAAATATTATTGGCCCGGCAAACATAACGCCAAGATTATTTGGCACATGCGCCATGTTTAAAAGTCTCCAGGACAAGCTAAACATTCCACAGAACTGGTGTGTAACCCTCGATTCTCCAGCATCTGCAGTTCCTTCTTTACCACAGAACTGGGCTGCCTGTTTGTCTCGTATCAAGTTCAGACTTTGTTTTTTGTGTGTACGTATGTGTGCGTGGATATTCCTGCTATAAATGGTTCAGTGACATGAACCAATTCATGTTCTGAAGCAATTCATCCTGGAATAGTTTGATATATATGATTTATATATATATATATATATATATGTATATGCATTTGTGAGTATGTGTATATATATATATATATATTTGTGAGTATGTATATATATATATATATATATATATACACACACACACACACACTGAACTCTTTTTCCCTCTCATTTATCATATTGTTTACAGTGTACTGTGTTTACATATTCTGTTGTGCTGCTGCAAGTAAGAATTTCATTGGTCTATCTGGGACACATGACAATAAAACTTTGACTGGACTGGGATCCAGAACTGTTTGGTTTGGTTCAGGCCAGCAGGGATTAAATGCCACATTTCACCACAACATCTGCACCACAAGGCTCGTGTTGTAACGTCAACAAGTTCAAAGTGACAGCGAACGCCAATACTCTTGTCGTTGGAGGCCTGACAGGGATCGCACCACTTGTTTCCACACGGGCGGCCATTTGGCCCGTTGGGTGCATACTGGCTCCCAGCAGGGCATTCCCGTTAGTCCCGCCCCCGCTGCCTCTTCTTTCCTTGCATCCCCTCTCGCACATGCCTCTCTGATTCTGTTGTTTTCGCCTTTCGACTTTAGAGATACAGCACGGAAACAGGCCCTTCGGCCCACTGAGTCTGTGCTGACCTGCAATCACCCCATACAATAGCACTGTTCTACACACCAGGGACAATTTACCATTTTACAGAAACCAATCAACCTACAAACCTGTATGTCTTTAGAGTGTGAAAGGAAACCGGAGTTCCGGGAGACAACCCAGATACACAGTAAGAACCCAAGTTAAGGCGATCCCAAAAATGTTCTTTTTTGTTCCATTTGAGGCTTAGAAGAACCAAGACAGAGATGAAATGATGACCGCCACTAAGGTGTAGATGGACATTTTCCCAGGAGAGTCAGACCACATGGTGTTGGAGTCGACAGCGTGGAGGCTGTGGGCCCGGTGCTGAGCCTGGACCTCAGGTGAGGTGACAGCTCCGGCCCGCTGGTGAGCTTTTGGTCGGAAGAAAGGTCTCGACCCGAAACGTCACCTATTCCTTTTCTCCAGAGTTGCCGTCTGACCCGCTGAATTGCTCCAGCTTGTTGTGTCCGTCCACTGCCACTGAGGAGACCAGCTCAAACGGTCATTGCCTTCAAGGGTAAAATTAAAAAAAACTGCACTCATGTGAAATATGACTAACATTGTTCCCTTCGACCACAAAACGAATAACAGATTCCACAAGGGAAGCACTGTACAATTTATGTTCCTGTTTCGGGCCTGGTCAGATGCTCTAACTGAATTTTACACCAATTCCAGAAGATGCATGGTGGGGAGTGCAGTCCACTTAAGCCCTGAGGCCATCAAGTAAATGCAATTACATCCATTGCCTGAACTCATCCCCTCTCTTAACTGGATTTGCCTCCACTCTGCTGGTATGTCAGAAGACACACAAACAGATCAAAACTAATTCATAAGCATGTTTTATCAAGCCTCCTGGCCTTTCCAAAATACAAATGCGTTTTTTTTTAAGCAGGAGTGGCGAGCCCAACTTTCTGCCACGGCAGTATTGACGCAAGGTAGATTGAAATTGGAATGCACTTTGAATCTGACAACAAGCCATTAACCCCTTCAGGGTACAGGAACAAGTCGTGAAGTGGTGGCACCAAACTCATTCTCACCCTCTCTCCTGATACTGAGATACCCATGCTTCTTGTTAGTGTTATGTTTAGCTCTCTCTCAGTCCAACACAAACATGCAAGTCCCGTTGCATCCCCACTTTCCATCCCTCCCCCACCCAAGTCGTACCAGCTTCAAAGTCATCTTGTTGAGTTTCATTGTCTGTAACTCGTTTTCACCCAGCCCGCAGCTGACAACAGCCTTTTCTTTCATTCATTCATTCTATCTCTCTCTCTCTCTCTCTCTACATCACCGTCTATATCTCTTCTTTTCCTTTCCTCTGACTCTTAGTCTGAAGATGGGTCACGACCCGAAACGTCACCCGTTCCTTTTCTCCTGACCCGCTGAGTTACTCCAGCTTTCTGTGTCTATCTGCGGTTAAAACCAACATCTGCTGTTCCTTCCTACACAAAAACATAGCATTTTGGAGATCAGGAGCTGAAGGCAATGCAACCAAAATTCTCCATGATGTAGCGCCGGGGTAATAATTTCCGCGATCCACCACAATACCGCAGCCGTGAACCACACGCGGCCGCAGGTTTTATTTCCCACTTTGCTTTTTGATAATACATTTCATCACAGATCCCGGTGATTATGGCAAAATGAGCGGAGAGCAAATATGTCCGTTTAAAATAAATAATGAAACAGCGGCACGGTGGCGCAGCGGTAGAGTTGCCGCCTCACAGCGCCAGAGACCCGGGTTCAATCCTGACCACGGGTGCTGTCTGTACAGATTTTGTACATTCACCCCGTGACTTGCGTGGGTTTTCCCAGCTGCTCCGGTTTCCTCCCATACTTCTAAGAAGTACAGGTTGGTAGGTTAATTGGCTTGGTATAATTGTAAATTGTCCCTAGAGTGTGTGGGATGGTGTTAGTGTGCTGGTCAGTGTGGACTCGGTGGGCTGTATCGCTAAACAAAACTAATCTAAACTAACTAAATTCAACTCAACACAGCCCAACCCAACTCAACTCAACACAATCCAACTCAACCCTACCCAACCCAACTCAACATCCGCACCAATGTATCATCTCCGACCCTATGCACTCTTAGCTGGTGCAGAGGGAAGCTTCACCCAAGTGTTCAATATGGGTGGCATTGCTCACTCTCAGTGAGGAAGCAGCTGAACTCGGCTCAGAGCCACGGAGAAACCTGAATTCACAGCATTGACCAGAATCAGAGTGTCGCTGATAGGGAGTTAGGAGATTGGGAGCTGGGAGGGATTCCAGAAGTGATGGCGATGGAAAGATCTATGTGCAAGGTTCAGATGAAGAGGGACTTAGGTGTGAAAGGACCTTTAAATTTACATGAGCCGAAAAGCGAGCCTGTTCATGTGCAGTTTATGAATCAGGGATGAACAAAAGGCCTCCACCGTTCCTTGGTGATGATTGTTTTGGGATTAAATGGATTTATCCAACTTTATCATCCTCATTCCACAGGCGTGACTTGTTAAATGCCAACATAGAAGTTAAATGCAGAACGCATGCAGATGCATGTCCGCACACGCATACACACACGCATACACATGCATGCACACACACATACATGCACGCACACACATGCAAGAACATGCATGAATGCAAGCACACGCATGCACGCATGCATACACACACACATACATGCACACACAGATGCATGCGCGCACACATACATGCACACACACATACATGCATGCACACACATGCATGCAAGCACATGCATGAATGCAAGCACACACATGCATGCAGGCACGCACACATCCATGCACCCACTCTCTTAATGAAATTACAAACAGATGCATACAGCTCGTCTATTGAGCGTTCGTGTAATTATATTTTCCACTCGAGTTATTCAATGAACTGACTAATCAACTGTAAAAATCAATACACTAAATGGCACTATCCGGCATCATAAGCTTTTCAGAACTGACCATTTCCCACACAGTCTCGACGGACCCGCACACAAAGGACAACAACCAGGCTTGAACCTGTGGTCTCATCAGCCCGTGACCTCTTCACTTCGCCCAGGCACATACAGAGCTGAGTGTTCCACCCGCACCACCCTCTCTCGCCGCTCCCCCTCTGTGATTCCTCCTGCTCTCCGACCTTTGTTGCATATCTTTCATTCATTTATCTGTACCTCTGTGCATCATCATCTATATCTCTCGTTTCCGTTTCCCCTGACTCTTAGTCTGAAGAAGGGTCTCGACCTGAAACGTCACCCATTCCTTTTCTTCAGAGATGCTGCCTGACCCGTTGAGTTACTCCAGCTTCTTAGGTTTAAACCAGCAACTGCAGTTTTCTCTGATACTTGGTATATGTTCCATATACCAACTACCCTCTGTGTGGAAAATGTTCCAAGACAAGAGTCAGAGAGCTTATTGTCGTGTGTCCCTGACAGGACAATGACATTCTCGCTTTGCTTCAGCACAACAGAACATAGTAGGCATTGACCACAGAACAGATCAGTGTGTCCTGTTGCCCTGCAGGTCCCTTATAAACTTTTCCCTTCTCACCTTAAATCTTCACCCTCTAGTTTTTATTCCCCCAGTTCCATTATGTGCTGACCACGGGAGACAACATGTCTACCCCAAGCCACCAAATTGCACATTTATTAAGACGGAGGCACAAGGGGGATGCTGCAATCTTGAGCACAAAGCAGACGGCTGGAGGAGACAAGGGTTACAAAGTGCTGGAGCAACTCAGCGGGTCAGGCAGAATCTCCGGAGAACAGGGATAGGTGGCGCTTCCGGTCGGGACCTCTCTTCAGACAGATTGAGGGGAGGGGGGAGTGGAGAAAGCTGGAAGAGAGGTGAGGGCCCGGCAAGCGATAGGTGGATACAGGCAAGGGGGAGAAAGGGTTTGACAGGTAGATGGTTGGACAAAGTCTAGAGATGTGGAGAGAAAAAGTGCGAGGTAAGGATAGAAGAGGCAGATGGGATGGGACGTGCTGGTCGGTGAGGTGGGATGGGACACGTTGGGCCGGAGGGCCTGTTTCCACGCTGTCGGACTCTATGACTCTACGAGGTGCGAACTGCTGGAGGAGCTCAGTTTGAAGAAGGATCTCGACCCAAAATGTTGGCTGATGGTTTCCCTCCAACGATGCTGCCTGAACCGCCAAGTTCCTTCAGTACTTTGTTTTATAGACATTTATGAACATGGGCATGAGTGGCTCGAGCACCCTATAGTGGGAGACTCTAGGACTAGAGGTCACAGCCTCAGAATTAAAGGACATTCTTTTAGGAAGGAGATGAGGTGGGATTTCTTTACTCAAGGAGGTGGTGAATCTGTACAACTCTTTGCCACAGAAGGAGTGGAGGCCAAGTCAGTGGATTTTTTTTAAGGCAGAGATAGTTAGACTCTTGAGGTTATGGGGAGAAGGCAAGAGACTGGGGTTGGGAGGGAGAGATAGATCAGCCATGATTGAATGGTGGTCTAGATTTGATGGGGCCGAATGGCCTCATTCTACTCCTATCACATGACCTTATGAATCAGTCCCCACTCCCCTCCTCAACCATTGCCTCTATCCTTCTCCCCTTCAGCTGATCCAGTCTGACCTTTCCTCAGAATGTTTCACACCATGTTTGAAAAACTAAGGTACAAGATAGCTTCGGCATATTGAATTAAAAGGTTAGACTTTGTATGAAATCGGCCTGTCGTATAGATCTCCCTCTCCACTTCATAAAAAAATAAGCAGATTTAAGACTAAAACGAAGATTTTCGAAAGCACATAATCCCAGCAGATAAGGGCAGCTACAGTACATGGGAAACTGAGAAAGGAAATCTTATTAATTTAGCTGCAGTGCAGTCCCTCACCGACCTGCTGTCTAACCTTGATGTTCTTAATATTTGCTTGAGCAGGATCCAATATTATCGTGCGTGTAGTGTTATGTGGGCTGGGCACAGAGTCTGTTTGGAGATATTATAAATCCCAAGCCCCTGCCCATCAGAGTTGAACCAACAAGGATGTGGAGAAATTTCACACACAAGATGCTGCCACAAAACAAGAGGGAGGCCATTCGGCCCGTCGTAACTAATGAGTCCCACTCTCTGTAGAACTCTTTTTTCATTCTGGTCCAACACGTTACATTTTTCATTCTCTTTTAGGGCGGCATGGTGGCTCAACAGTAGAGTTGCTGCCTCACCGCGCCAGAGACCCAGGTTTGATCCTGACTACGGGTGCTGTCTGCGAGGAGTTTGTACGTTCTCCCTGTGACTGCGTGGGTTTTCTCCGAGTGCTCCAATTTCCTCCCAAGACTTGCAGGTCTGGCTTTGATTAAATAAGAATTGTAAATTATCCAGTAGGATAGTGCTAGTGTACTAATCGCTGGTTGGCATGGGCTCGGTGGGCCGAAGGGCCTGTTTCCAGGCTGTATCTCTAAAAGTCTAAAGTTTTGTAAGTTAATGCTTCACCTCAGATGATGAGGAAGTTCTTCTGGGATATTTACAGGACAATCCGCTCAGGAGGATGACCCACCTGACCACTATCGCCGCAACCAACTGATGCTTGACTGATTCCATCCTCAGGAATGGATTGATGAGACCAGGGATGGACCTCCCATAATCACATTGAATGGTGGGGCGAGCTTCAGGGCCAGAGGTTTGCTTTTCAGTAAGGATTTGCCATTCACATTGAAACCTGTGGCTCGGGGTGTCAAAGGTTACGGGGAGAGGGCGGGAGAATGGGGGTGAGGGGGAAAAATAGATCAGCCACGTTTAGATGGGCTAAAAGGCGTAATCTGCCCCTATGTTTTATGGTCTTAATTCTCCTCAACAAAATACAACCTGCAAGAGTGAGGCAATTGATGCATCGTGTAGCTTTGGATAACTATGTTGACAAAATTATTCCTTGGCCAGGGGCTACATCCACCGGGTGGCGCCGTCAGCGATTGCAGCCTCGCCAACGGTCTGTCTGTCTTTTTTGTTATTTTTAGTGTGTTTAAAAAGTATGTGTTAATGTTCTCCGGTTTGTTAGACGTGGGGGAGGGGGAGGGGGGTCGGGGGAAACTTGTTAAAATCTCTTACCCTGCCGGAGATGCGACTGTTCTCCGGATCGTATCTCTGGTCGCTCTGCGGCCTAACATCATGGAGCTGGCGGCCTCACTCGAGACTGACTTTCAACCCCACGGCGGGGCTGTGGACTTACCATCAGAGCCCGCGATCCCTTGCCTGGGATCGACGCTCCAACCGCGGCCTACGGATTCCGACATCGAGGAGCTCGCAGTCTCGGGTAGAGACTAATGTCGGGAACCTCCAAAGTCGCAAGAGGTTCGACCAGCCCTGACCCGGGGTCCGATCGCCCGGCGTGGGGGAGCTGAGATCCCCCCGAAGCGGGAGTTTGATCGCCCCGATTTTTTCGCCTTCCATCACAGTGGGGAATGTGGAGGAGTCACTGTGGCGGATGTTTATGTTAAAATGTATTTTGTGTGTCTTGTTGCTTTTTAATTGTATGACTGTTTGGCAAATTAAATTCCTCGTAAGTTGCAAAACACACTTGGCTAATAAAGTATGATTATGATTATGATTATTATGATTATAACGTTGTGTATTGTCACTAGCGACACAAGCCTAACCTCATTATTACAATGTGCCCGATGTAAGGAGAAGATTGAAAGCCAGAGCTGAAACAGGACCTCTGAGCAAAATCCTGTGGATCAATTGCCTACATTAATTTTAGTTTAGTTTAGAGATACAGCGTGGAAACAGGCCCTTCAGCCCACCGAGTCTGCACTGACCAGCGATCCCCGCACATTAACACTATCCTACACACACAAGGAACAATTTACATTTATGCCAAATCAATTAACCCACAAACCTGCACCTCCTTGGAGTGTGGAAGGAAACCAGAGCACCCGGAGAAAACCCACGCAGGTCACAGGGAGAACGTGCAAACTCTGTACAGACAGCACCCGTAGTCAGGATCAGACCTGGGCCTCTGGCGCTGTAAGGCAGCAACCGTGCCGCCCATAGTTGGTCTCGAACCAACGCCCTGGTTACTTCAGCTGAACCAGGCCACTGTTCAGTTGCAGAGAAACAGTTGGAAGCCAAAAGAAGCTCACATCCAATTCCATTTTGTCGCCAGGAATCTATTCATTCATCAAGGTGGGTGGATGTGTGGTGGGGAACAATGTAGGTAGGTGAGGAAAGGAGAGGGGGGAAGAGAGGCAGCAGGGGAGTGAAAGTGAGGGAGAGGTGGAGGGAGGAAGAGACGGAGAGGAGGAAGCACTGAGACAAGGAGATGGGGAGAGAGATAGAAAGAGGAAGTGCAAGAGAGGAGGAGAGAGGGGCAGAGAGAGGGACAGAGAGAGGGGGAGGCAGTGGGGGAGTCAGTGGGGAGTCAGTGGGGGAGACAGAGGGGGGAGACAGAGGGGGAGACAGAGGGGGAGACAGATGAGGGAGACAGATGAGGAGACAGAGGGGAGACAGAGGGGGGAGACAGAGGGGGAGACAGAGGGGGAGACAGAGGGGGAGACAGAGGGGGAGACAGAGGGGGAGACAGAGGGGGAGACAGAGGGGGGACAGAGGGGGAGACAGATGAGGGAGACAGAGGGGGAGACAGAGGGGGAGACAGAGGGGGAGACAGAGGGGGAGACAGAGGGGGAGACAGAGGGGGAGACAGAGGGGGAGACAGAGGGGGAGACAGAGGGGGAGACAGAGGGGGAGACAGTGGGGAGACAGTGGGGGAGACAGAGGGGGAGACAGAGGGGGAGACAGATGAGGGAGACAGATGAGGGAGACAGATGAGGGAGACAGATGAGGGAGAGGGGAGGGGGGAGAGAGGGGGAGGGGGGGGAGAGGGGGGGGAAGGGTAAGAGTCAGAACAGGACTGAGATGGGCGATACAGAGGGACAGGGTGGGAATAGGGGACAGGAAAAGAAATAGGGAAGAGGGAGAAAGTGGGAGAGGGAAAGGAAGTTGAAGGAGAGAGGAGAGAGAGAGAGATGCTATGAGTCTATTTTGAAAGAGCTTTATATGAGCAGGCCGCAGCCAGGAGGGCGGGCTGCGATGCTCCGATCGTGACATTCAGCTGCTCTGGCTAGCACAGGAGGGTTGTTTCTCTCCTTCCTCACTGCTGGGCAGGTTCCAGTACGATAGTCTCACCGGGGCCCGCCAGAAGCCGGAACGTCTCACCGAAGCACCCACACCTCTCGATTCCCAAGATCGAGGCGGCTTCCACTTACCCCACAGCCAACCACGAGTCGTGAACAGAACAACTTACTGCGCAGCCAGAAGATTACTTCCTGGCAAGCAAGGAACAAACAAAATCCCCACCTTTAAAAACTGCACCGCACAGAGCAATGCTGTTCAACAAGAACTTAAAATTGGATGGCTCCAAGCTGGCTCAGTAAAGAGAGCAGATGGCCCGGCACTGAGCCGTCTGCGACCGCAGCCCAGGCTTGACGCTCGCCCAGTGCTGATAGAGGGTCACTCTTGAGGTAGCTCGCCATTGGGGACATTTAGTTCGAAAACATAGGCAAAATTACAGGTGTTTGTGCCTGCTCCCACTTTGTGGCCCGTTCCCAATTTAAAATTGCTAGCCCCCCCGACCAATTGTCCCCGTTCCAACTCTGGCCACCAAAGATTAGATTAGATTATCCTTTATTGTCATGCAGACCTTTCGGTCTGAGCGAAATTTCGTTACCTTGCAGTCATAACATATAATAAAAAACAAAACACACAATAAACACATATTTAACATCCACCACAGTGAGTTCACCAGGCTCCTCCTCACTGTGGTGGAAGGCAAAAATCTTCTTCCCTCCTGGTTCTCGCTCTGCGCTGAGGAGATCCAGGCCTCCGATGCTGCCGTCCACCAGGCCACCATCATCTGATCCAGTTCCACATCCCACCTTGGACTCGACACAAAAAGCTGGAGTAACTCAGCGGGACAGGCAGCATCACTGGAGAGATGGAATGGGTGACGTTTCGGGTCGAGACCCTTTGGTTTTTCATTTTGTCCTTTGTGCCAACTTGGTAAACTATCCTGTGTGCACCCGGAACGTTAACAGGAACAAGCACCTCCCCGAAGTGGCCATTTCCAATCGCGTGGCTGGCAGCCAAGCCGACAGGAGAGGGTTCATTCACGTCAAACAGTCCCCGCAGCGATCAAGAGCGATCCGCAGAGGACAGTTAAAACCTACAAACCCGTACGTCTCAGGGAAGTGGGAGGAAACCGGAGCACCTGGAGAAAAACCCACGCAGTCACGGGGAGAAAGTGAGAATTCCCGCACAGGCAGCACCCGAGGTGAGGATCGGACCTGGGCCTCTGGCGGTGTGAGGCAGCAACTGACCGCAGCAACTGAGGCAGCAAATGTCCCGAGGTGAAATGTCACCCATCCTTTCTCTCTGCCTGACCCGAGATGCTGCCTGTCCCGCTGAGCTACTCCAGCATTTTGTGTCTATCGCCAAACGATGCATGGCACCTCAAAAAAATGACAACTAGTAGATTGCCAATATTGTTGGACAAATCAATTAATTAATTTTACCTCAAAATGTGGTTGAAGGCAAAATGAGTCTTATCTACGGACACAAACCCCTCAGCAAGAACCATTTGCTCTTTGGTTACCGTGCTGCTCCTCCAGATCGCAAGAACATTTTTAATGTCCTTCCTTCGTTATGTGCTCGTTACTCAGGCTGCTACTGTAAGCTTTCATATCTTGGTAACCTGCTTTCAAAAACGTGTTTCTCCCCGGTAATTAATTTGTGTCACCATGGTTACGGGGGGGCCTTAAAGTGAAAGGGTGTGAACGTGAGAGTGGCCGCAGATATTTCAGCACCGGGTGTTTCTCAGTAGTCACTCGCCAAAGCTACAAAACCTGTCACTTTCTCCGCTGCCTCTTACAGCTTCTTGGAAATCCCTCTTCACCTCCCCGGCTACAGGACAACTTACAACCTGACATAGAAACATAGAAACATAGAAATTAGGTGCAGGAGTAGGCCATTCAGCCCTTCGAGCCTGCACCGCCATTCAATATGATCATGGCTGATCATCCAACTCAGTATCCCGTACCTGCCTTCTCTCCATACCCTCTGATCCCCTTAGCCACAAGGGCCACATCCAACTCACTCTTAAATATAGCCAATGAACTGGCCTCAACTACCGTCTGTGGCAGTGAACTGGCCTCAACTACCCTCTGTGGCAGTGAACTGGCCTCAACTACCCTCTGTGGCAGTGAACTGGCCTCAACTACTCCTCTTTGAATCACAGACACGCTTAAAGACATGGGGGGGGGAAATGGGTTTGGTGTCGACCTGGAAGTCCCACGTTCCTGATAAGAGAACACGAACCAGGCGTTAATCCCTCCTTCCCTCCGCCCAAGTTGGCAGACCGCAGCACGTGTGGAGACCTCAGCTGTTTGCACTCTGCATTAATGACTGGGACGAAGACACTGATTTTAACGGGCTTGCGGCGGCTGACAAATCTAGGTGAGGCGAGCAAGTTGGCAGTGTGGAGCGCACAAAGAGGGTTGGAAAGGGCTGGCGATCAGCTTAGGTTTGAGTTTAGAGATATGGCGACCAGCGATCCCCGCACATTCACACCGTAAATCAACATTTCCCAAACCTAGCGGTTGCGTGACCCATTTTAGGATTGCGAACATATAGTTTATGTTTTTGACGCTGCCAACTGGTGCACCGTGTCATTTTCATGTTGCAGAAATAGTTCCCATCTGGGATCGTGTCAGGGAAAAGGTTAGAGAGTGCAGTTGAATAAACGATGAGACTTTGTCGTCACTTGTGCCCCTAGATACAGTGAACTGCTTTTTATTTTGGCATACAACCCGGTAAAAGCTCACCCAGGCAGGACACAAGCGTCGCCACATCTCTGTGTCGTGTTCAGAGTTGTGAATCTGGGAACTTCTCTGCCGCAGAAGGCAGCGGAGGCCAATTCGCTGGATGTTTTCAAGAGAGAGTTAGATTTAGCTCTTAGGGCTAACGGAATCAAGGGATGTGGGGAGAAAGCAGGAACGGGGCACTCCTTCTGGATGATCAGCCGTGATCATATTGAATGGGGGTGCTGGCTCGAAGGGCCGAATGGCCTACTCCTGCACCTGTTTTCTATGTTTCTGGTGCCGGCTAAGTGACAAATGTTCACCGCGCTAAGGGAGAACCCCCTTCATTCTCAGTGCACCCCCCCCCCCCCCCCCTCTCCGGCCCGCCTGGTCCCTCCCTTTGTTGTCTGTGCCCTTTTCTCATCTCCCCCACTCTCAGCTAGAAACTGCACTCGGCAGGACTGCTAGTTAGTCACTGGTCAGTGCATAATTATATCAAGTGCCATTAAAAAATACATTGCAGATGATGACCACAGCGGCAACTTATCTATCAGCGCATGTTGCTATGAGCTGTCAATAATGGGCAGGCACCTATTTTGTCAGAATATAAGATGGCAACCTTCCAGTACTGACCTGGAATGTGTTGGAATTAAACATTGATTTGTTATGTATGAACGGGGTCAAACTCGGAGAAAATATACACGGACAAAACAAAAACAATTTTGGTTTCACCACACTGGAAATAAAACCAACCTCCCTTCCACTGACTCCATTTACATACCTCGCGCTGCCTCGGCAAGGCCGGCAGCATCTTCGAGGACGAGTCGCGCCCTGGCCGCTCCCTTTTCTCCCCTCTCCCCTCGGGCAAAACTTCCAGAAGCGTGAAAACGCACGGCTCCAGATTCAGGGACAGTTGCTTCCCAGCAGTCATCAGGCAACTAAACCATCCCACCACAACCAGAGAGCAGTGCTGAACTACCATCTACCTCATCGGTGACCCTCGGACTATCCTTGATCGGACTTTGCTGGCTTTACCTTGCACTAAACGTGATTCCCTTCTCATGTATCTGTACACTGTGGACGGCTGGATTGTAATCGTGTATTGTCTTTCTGCTGACAGGTTAGCACGCAACAAAAGCTTTTCACTGTACCTCGGGACACGTGACCATGAACTAAACTCAACCGAGTGAGCGCAAAAGTGCATTTGATTGGGCATGCCAGTTAGAGATGGGGGTCAACGTGAGGTAACCGACAGAAATATGCCGAGTTCAAACTCCAGTCACCATCTGTTCATCTGTGCCTGGACTGGAGGGCCTGAGCAACAGGGAGAGGTTGAGCAGGCTGGGACTCTATTCCTTGGAGCGCAGGAGGATGAGGGATGATCTTATAGAGGTGTACAAAATCAGGAGAGAAATAGATCGGCTCGACGCACAGAGTCTCTTGCCCAGAGTAGGGGAATCGAGAACCAGGTTTAAGGTGAAGAGGGAAAAGACTTCATCGGGACAGGCAGTCGATGGTCGGCACAGACTCAGAGGCACAAAGTGTCTGTTTCCACGCTGTGTCTCTAAACTAAACTAAGGGTGAGAAGATGAGGAAATGTTGCTGGCATGGGGGAGAGGGGAGAAATTCCCTGCCCCACAGTCCATGAACTAGTGTGCTAGCAAATTAAATGTGTGGTCAGCTGGATTCAAATTAGCAATGTGTGCTTTGCATTGAAGATGGAGTTGGCTTGACAGCAGTCAGCTCAGATGTTCTGCTGTACTAATGCCCGATTTAAAATGGCAACAGAACAATTGTCTGTCCTTTAATAATCAATGGCAGAGTGGTTATTGGGAAACATGACAACACGGGGAGATGAAAGCAGCACACTCACGCTGCCTTGGCACGTTCTTTAACGTAACAAGCTCCCAGATGGATGACATTCAGTGCAGTTTGTGAAGACACAATAAAACCAAAATCAGGAAATGTCACGGCATTTTATTCAAGGCTTTGATTGATCACACGCAGGAAAAATCAAACCTCACGAAGCAAGCACATCTCCGAGTTGCCCGAGTAGATACTCGTCTGCACCGGCCAGGCAGGAATGAAGTCTGCTCGCACAAACAACTCTCAGCATTTCTTCCCTTTTTAACATTTTTGTTCAGAGATACTTATGCATCCACCTTTTTTTCGAGTATGTTGCCAGGACTCAAGGGTCTGAGCTACAGGGACAGGTTGAGCAGGCTGGGACTCTATTCCTCACAGCGCAGGAGGCTGAGGGATGACCTTACGGAGGTATGCAAAATGATGAGAGGAATAGATCAGGTAGACGCACTTGTCCAGAGTAGGGGAATCGAGAACCAGGGGACATGGCTTTAAGGTGAGGAAGGGAAAGATTTAATGGAAACCCGCGAGGTAACTTTTTTTGCACAAAGCGTGGTGGGGTGTATGAAACAAGCAGCTGGAGGAGGTCATTGAGGCAAGGACTATCGCACCATTTAGACAGGTACATGGATAGGACAGGTTTGGAGGGTTATGGGCCAAAGGCAGGCAGGTGGGACTAGTACAGATGGGACATGTTGGTCAGCAAGTGGGGCAAGCCTCTTTAGACTCCACTGATGCATCCTGTTTTATGTTCCAACGTACACAAGTGCCAACACAATACCACCTCAGCTTTTCAGTGCGTCATCGAAGCTAAGAGACGTACCAAAGGTGACTCGGTTAAAGTACCGTTAAGAGTGACCTGAAATCTGGGTCTATTTCGACAGGATTAATGGCAGCCCTTGTCACCAGCTCTAACGGGAGCCGGCCGGTAAGTCCCAGAGGAGCAGCAAAAGTGCCGGATGCCTCTGGTGACGTGCCAGAGGAAAGGCCATGCTACACTCGATGCCTCCACAACGCGCAGTGTGATACTGTCCAGAGCTATAAAAAATGTCGAAGGATGTTTAGAAGGAGTTTAGAAGGAGAGTTAGATATAGCTCTTACGGCTAAAGGAATCAGGGGTTATGGGGAGAAAGCAAACTTGGAATTTGGATGATGATATGCCATGATTATATTGAATGGCGGTGCTGGCTCAAAGGGCCTATTTTCTATGTTTCTATGAGTGGGGACCTCATTGAAACTTAGCAAATAGTGAAAGGCCTGGATAGAGTGGATGTGGAGAGGATGTTTCCACAAGTGGGAGAGTCTAGGACCAGAGGGCACAGCCTCAGGAGATAAGGACTACCTTCAGAAAGGAGAGGAGGAGGAATGTATTTAGTCAGAGGATGGTGAATCTGTGGAATTCATTGCCAAAGACGGCTGTGGAGGTCGTTGATAGGTATTTTTAAGGCTGGGATCGACAGATTAGTACGGGTGTCAGGGGTTATGCGGAGAAGGCAGGAGAATGGGGTGACGGGGGAAAGATATGGTTGAATGGCAGAGTAGACTTGATGGGCTGAAAGGCTTAATTCTGCTCCTTTAACTTAATCATATAACCATATAACAATTACAGCACGGAAACAGGCCCTCTCGGCCCTTCCAGTCCGTGCCAATCATTTGTTTTCCCCTAGTCCCATCTACCTGCACTCAGACCATACCCCTCCATTCCCTTCCCGTCCATATACCTATCCACTTTACTTTTAAATGTTAAAATCGATCCTGCCTCCACCACTTCTGCTGGAAGCTCATTCCACACAGCCACCACCCTCTGAGTAAAGAAGTTCCCCCTCACGTTACCCCTAAACTTCCGTCCCTTAATTCGCATGTCATGCCTTCTTGTTTGAATCTTCCCTACCCTCAATGGGAAAAGCTTATCCACGTCAACTCTGTCTATCCCTTTCATCATTTTAAAGACCTCAATCAAGTCCCCCCTTAACCTTCTGCGCTCCAAAGAATAAAGACCTAACGTTCAACCCTTTCTCTGTAACATAGTTGCTGGAACCCAGGCAACATTCTAGTAAATCTCCTCTGTACTCTCTCTATTTTGTTGACATCCTTCCTATTAGGCGACCAAAATTGTACACCATACTCCAGAATTGGTCTTACCAATGCCTTGTACAATTTTAATATTACTTCCCTACTCCTATATTCAATGCTCTGATTTATAAAGGCCAGCACACCAAAGGCTTTCTTTACCACCCTATCTACATGCGATTCCACCTTCAGGGAACTATGCACAGTTATTCCTAGATCTCTCTGTTCCACAGCATTCCTCAATTCACTACCATTTACCATGTACGTCCTATTTTGATTTGTCCTGCCAAGATGTAGCACTTCACACTTATCAGCATTAAACTCCATCTGCCATCTTTCAGCCCACTTTTCCATATGGCCCAAATCTCTCTGTAGACTTCGAAAATCTACTTCATTATCCACAACACCACCTATCTTAGTATCATCTGCATACTTACTTATCCAATTTTCCACCCCATCATCCAGATCATTGATGTACATGACAAACAACAGTGGACCCAACACAGATCCCTGAGGCACCCCACTGGTCACCGGCTTCCAACCTGACAAACAGCCATCCACCATTACTCTCTGATATCTCCCATTCAGCCACTGTTGAATCCATCTTGCTACTCCGCCATTAACACCCAAAGATTGAACCTTCTTAACCAACCTTCCATGGGGAACCTTGTCAAAGGCCTTACTGAAATCCATATAGACAACATCCACTGCTTTACCCTCATCAATTTCCCTAGTAACCGCTTCAAAAAATTCAAGAAGGTTTGTCAAACATGACCTTCCAGGCACAAATCCATGTTGACTGTTCCTGATCAGACCCTGTTTATCCAGATGCTTATATATATTATCTCTAAGTATCCTTTCCATTAATTCAAACTAACAGGTCTATAATTCCTTTTTAAACAATGGAACAACATGCGCAGTACTCCCGTTTCTAATGACATTTGAAATATTTCTGTCATAGCTCCTGCTATTTCTACACTAACTTCCCTCAATGTCCTAGGGAATATCCTGTCAAGACCTGGAGACTTATCCACTTTTATATTTTTCAAAAGTGTCAGTACTTCCTCCTCTTTGAATCTCATAGTTTCCATAGCTACTCTACTTTTTTCCCTTACCTCACATAGTTCAATATCCTTCTCCTTGGTGAATACCGAAGAAAGGAAATTGTTCAATATCTCCCCCATCTCTTTTGGCTCTGCAGATAGCTGTCCATTCTGTCTCTCTAATGGTCCAATTTTATCCCTCGTTATCCTTTTGCTATTAATATAGCTGTAGAAACCCTTTGGATTTACTTTCACCTTTTTTGCCAAAGCAACCTCATATCTTCTTTTAGCCTTCCTAATTTATTTCTTAAGATTCTTTTTACATTCTTTATACTCCTCTAGCACCTCATTTACTCCATGCCTCCTATAATTATTGTAGATATCTCTCTTTTTTCGAAACGTGTCCAATTTCCCTCGAAAACCTTGATAAGTGTCCAATTTCCCTTGAATTTCCCTTGAAAACTTACTCTATGAACTTCTGAACTTACGAATTCTCATCACCTGCTGATCAGCTTATTCATGAGATGTAGTTGCACTGTCCAGGTAGTCAGGAGGGCAACCACTTTGTGAAGCCAAATCAGTGATGCAAAGTCTCACCTCCGGACTGTTCTCTTACTTACCGTTGTGGCTAATTTAGTCAAATCTCCGAGCAAGATGGAAACTGGGGGCCGCTTTATAAGTTGAACTACTTTAGATCCTGGGCTTGCACGGAACCCATAGAGCATTTTTTTCAACAGCTAATGCGAAGTGTTCTTAAAACAGAAATGCAATAGTATGTGTGCAACAATAATAATGCAGCATTCCAGCAACACTGAAAGCTGCTGGCTCGAAGGGCCGAATGGCCTACTCCTGTACCTGTTGTCTATTGAAATGGCCCCAGCTCTGACTGCTAATACAGCGGTAACTTGAAAAAACTTAAGCAATCAACTTGCCACATATCAAACTTACTTGGAAGTCCTCATTGTTTTGGAACACCTCGGTCATCTCCCACACAAAACCTTACTCTGTTTTTCATTCTCTTGTCGCCCCTCAATAATTACGTCTGACCTGCGATCCGTTTGCATCGGAGCTGAACTTTAACCGTTTCGCGGAAGGTCGCCGCAACGCCCCCCCCTCAACGTTTCAAATCTAAGTTCCGTCTTTGCAACAGCACAGTTTTGTCATGCAGTCGATTTGAAGACAGTGCCCGGCCTTACCTGCTTCTGTGACATGATGTAGAGGTACTGGTGGTCCACAGACAAAGCCATGTCACGCAGGATGGCACCGCTCTGCACAGCTTGAATGGTCTCGTACTGCCTGCCGCCGTGGGAGGCCGCATCTACTCGAATCTGAGAGGAACAGAAAGGAGAGGGCGACGTTACTGACCGTGAAAATTCACACTTTCCCTCCGAGATCTCAACGACATTTCCCTTAGATTTATTCACCATTTTGTCTCCTTTCTTCTTTGGAATGACACAATGAGTGCCATTTGTTGGAGCCCTCCATACCGTTCGCTCATAGACCACTGATTCAGGCTGTGAATTGCCAACAAGTCTCTTGCAAGGTATTTGACTGGAGGCCTCCCCCACCATAGTCATCTTGCGAGTTTCACCGTTTGTACCCCTTCATTATCACCTCTTCCACAGCCAACAATGGACCATTGTGGACTCCACCTTCCCTTGGTCACTAGTGCCTGCTCTGATTTGTTCTGTACCGTTTCATTCCTTTCATTCATATATTCTAGGTATCTTTTCATATCACTAGTTTCCCTCTCCCCTGACTCTCAGTCTGAACAAGAGTCTCGACCCGAAACGTCACCGATTCTTTTTCAGCTCGGTTTCTCTGTCCACAGATGCTGCCTGATCTGCTGAGCAATTTTTGTTTTTCTATTTTTGCTTCAGATTCGCCAGAATCAGAAGAATTTTGATTTAGGATCAGGAGTAAACCAGGCGATCTCACCCACCCATATGGGGCAATGGTCCCACCACCCCATGTATATAATGCAAGCCACTTATTTGAGTCATGTTCATAAATTCTTCAGTTCGAGGAGCAGAAATAGGCCATTCGGCCCATTAGTCTACTCCACCACTCAATCATGGCTGACCTATCTTTCCCTTTCAACTCCATTCTCCTGCCTTCTCCGCATAACCATTTACTAATCAAGTTATGTTTATGACTTTTTATTGTGATTATGATGATTACATTTGCAAGGATATTGTTCTCATTAACGGCGGGGGGTTGGTACCAACAGGGGCACATCAGTGCACTTAAAAAAAAAAAAAAAAAATGAAATGTCTCACAAACCCAACATGTTTAACCGAACACCAGGTAATTATTGAAACAGGATATTGCAGTGTTCGGCGCCACTCTTCCCTAGCTCTACGATTGTTCCCCTACTGAGAGGTGAGAATTAAAATGAATCAGTTACCAATAGCACTTGGCACGTTTTTAATTTACTGCCGTGCACCCTGCTGTGATCGCAATCTTCCAATTGTCATTTGATGCAGCCTGCGTGGCCAGGAGATGCAGTTGACTGACTGAGAACACACAGTGGATTGTAAACATACGTCGGTGTGAAGTACCAATTCCTCCCCAAGAGCTAGTTTTCACTTTATTCCAATTTTTTTCACCCAAAGTGTGTGGGAAGGAGCTGCAGGTGCTGGTTTATACCGAAGATTGGCACAAAGTGCTGGAATAACTCAGCGGGTTAGGCAGCATCACTGGAAGACATGGATAGGGGACGTTTCTTGGTGGGACCCTTGTACAAGAGGAAGAAAAAGCTTAACCCCCATCTTTACTTTCCCCCCCCCATATTCTCTGTCCCACCAGGATGCGCACCCCTTTCTCCCACTATCCTGCCCCCGCTCTCCTTCCACCTATACCCCTCCATCTGCTCCTCGTCCCTCCTCATCGCTGGCCTTTGTCTGTCCATCTGCGGAGAATATCTCCCCTCACCTGTATCCGCCTATCGCTTGCCAATCACTTTGTCCCGCCCCCCTACCTCTTTCCTCAGTTTTCTCCCCTCCACGACAATTAGCCTGAAGGAAGGTCTCGACCTGAAAAGTCACCTACCATGTCTTCCAGAGAGGCTACCTGACCTGCTGAGATACTCCATCACTTGAGGGTCTTCCTTTCACAAGAGACAGACTGGCAATCAATATGTGGGATCTTGCCCTGCACATTGACTAATACATATGACTAAAGGCTTGCATGCTTGCCATTGCCCTCAAAGCAATCGTGACATTTTGCCAACATTTCATTGATCGTAAAGTGCTTTCAGACTTCTCAAGGTGGCTAAAGAAATACAACATCTTTCCTTGGGAATAGCTGTTTAATGACTTGGTTTAAGTTTGGTTTCGTTTAGAGATACAACGATCAGACTACACCAGTTCTATGTTATCCCAGTTTCACATCCTACACACACTAGGGACAATTTACAGTGGCCAATTAACCTACAAACCCGCATGTTTTGGGAATGAGGGCGGAAACCAGGGCACCCAGAGGAAACCCACGCAGTCACAGGGAGAAGGTAGAAACTCCGTACGGACAGCACCCGTAGTCAGCATCGATCCTGGCTCTCTGGCGCTGCGAGGCAGCAACTCTACCCCTATGCCACCCTAATGTTTCTTGTGATGTTATTGATGGTGAATACCAATTCTACCCCAGATTCACATCATTGAAAAAGAAACAAAACTCTTCAAAGAGCCTTCAACAAAGCTCAGAAGAACCAATGCCAATCGATTTGTTACAAATCCCGATTGGCCAAACCATTCTCTTTTCACTTCCATGACAAAATATGATCCTTCCGAACACACTTCCTACTTAAGCCCATTATAAAGAGTCTCAATGGACCACAGTTCCCCATGCAATCCCATTAGATGGAATCCCAATGGACATACTCACTTTCCATTCACATTCTTTATGTAAAGTCCCAATGGAACACAATCTTCCCATTCAAAGTGGCTGCATTCAGGGACTACACCTGCCACAGTGTTCATGAATGACTTCCATTTTGGTGGCACCTGAAAAGTTCTAGATTTACAACCAAATGTGGCTCCTGTCGATATCACACTGAGGAGCACTCTGATCAGAAGGACAGAGGGTTCACAACCTGCTCTGGACGCTTCAATCTTGGTATTTCGCCCCAGGTGATGGTCTGCTGCGAGTTTTGGTTCAACTAACATCTCAAGCTCAGGCCTTTTTTCTGCCTTAAGAAAAAGACACAAAGTGAGGCCGGTGAGGCAGCATCTCTAGGGAAAGTGGATAATGAAAGGCAGAGATAGAGTGGACACGATAAGGATGTCCCCATTAATGGGAGAGTCTAGAACCAGAGGGCACAGCCTCAGAATAAAAGGAGGCACCTTCAAAGTGGAGATGAGGGGGAGTTTCTTCAGCCAAAGGGAGGTGAGTCTTAGGAGTTAATTTCCACAGATGGCTGTGGAGGCCAGGTCATTGGATACTTTTATGTCTCATTTTATTAACCAATCAATCTGACTTAAAGCACGTGTCGGGAAGGAACTGCCGATGCTGAGATAGACACAAAAAGCTGGAGTAACTCAGCGGGACAGGCAGCATCCCTGGAGAGAAGGAATGGGTGACGTTTCGGGTGACGGCCTGTTCCTCCTCTCCAGCGATGCTGCTTGGCCCTCTGAGTTACTCCAGCAGTTTGTGTCTCTCCGTGACTTAATCCATACTTGTTTTCTCATGTTTCCTGTTCTGACCCACTGTCCTAGACCTGAAACGCGACTTTCTTGCTCTCCCCACTGATGCTGCCTGACCTGCCGTCTGCTTCCAGCATTTTGTGGCTTTGCCAGTCTGTGGAATTCTCTGCCTTTGTCAAAGGGCGGTGGAGGCCGGTTCTCCGGATGCTTTCAAGAGAGAGCCAGATAGGGCTCTTTAAAATAGCGGAGTCAGGGGATATGGGGAGAAGGCAGGAACGGGGCACTGAGTGGGGATGATCAGCCACGATCACATTGAATGGCGGTGCTGGCTCGAAGGGCCGAATGCCCTTCCTGCACCTATTGTCTGTCGTCTATTGCTTCAGATTTTTGGTAACCGTGACATTCTGTGCATCTGGTGCGGGTCTTTACTCACACCTCACCTCACCTGCTGGATAGCGGCACGTTTGAGAAAAGCTGAGCGATTTGGGGAGGTGAGAGGGTCGGGAGATCGAGTAGATCTTTTTTTGTGTGGCTGTGATCTGATTAGATCCAGACTTCACTCAGTCACGGTGGTTCCATAAGCTATCAATCTCAGTTTGAAAACAATTCCCAGCCTCACCATCTTTACAACCGAGAGACACTCCGAGTATTCCAGTTGCATTTTAACTGTCATTGCTTTGGGTTGCTCCACCAGAAATAAATAGTTTATTTCCACTTATTAAGCACGTCATTTATTCCACCTCTTCATCTTCTACACTTGAGGGAACACAAGCCAAGTTCTGCTGGCATGTGATGCAAAGTGTATACCTTGACCCCAATGCAAGTTATCCCTCTTAATCAACCGAGGCGTAGCTGAGCTTTCCATTACCGTATATCACGCATATTTAGCTGTCACTGTGCAGTCGGGTTCAATTAAATGGAAGAGATGGGATTGCAACTGTTCTGTCCATGCTCAATGGATACTGCCCAGAAACACAGCCTTGCCCTGACGAACTTGCAAAACAAAACGACAAACTGCTGAGAACAGATCTCCATTTCCAATTCTTGACTAAAAACAAATATCCATCTATATTGAGCCTTTCGTAAGCCAAGGCCAGCATTGTTTTCTAGCCGGTGAAGCCCTTTAGGAAAGCAGCCACTGTTGTAACTTGGAAAACAGACCCACCGACACTGACAAATGTGCAGCAAGGAACTGCAGAAGGCGGTTTACACCTAAGATAGACAGGAATTAGCTCAGCGGGACGGGCAGCGTCTCTGGAGAGAAGGAATGGGTGACGTTTTGGGTCGAGACCCTTCTTCAGACTAGTCTGTTGAAAGGGAAACGAGAGATATGGACGATGATGTAGGGAGATAAAGAACAATTAATGAAAGATATGCAAAAAAGTAACATTGATAAAGGAAACAGGCTGTTTGTTAGCTGTTTGTTGGGTGTGACTTGGGTGGGGGAGGGATGGAGAGAGAGGGAATGCCAGGATTGTTTGAAGTTAGAGAAATCAATATTCATACCACTGGGCTGTAAGCTGCCCAAGCAAAATATGAGATGCTGTTCCTCCAATTTGCGTTTAGCCTCACTCTGACAATGGAGGAGACCTAGATGGCATCTCCATCTCGGGAGAGAAGAAAAGGGTGACGTTTCGGGTCGAGACCCTTCTTCAGATGTGCTCCCGACCCAAGTCTCCTTGGAGAAGCACCCGTCACACTCACTCGTGGGAGCTCAAGTTGGAGGATGGCAATTGGGAACTTACGGGCCATGCGTTGGGACACGTGGAAACCTGGTGCAAATGGTGCGCGTAAAGCCGACTGCCTGCCCCATCGAGTGGTCTTCCCATCATTGACCATCTATGATTCACGCTGCCAACATAATCAAAGACTTGTCCCACCCCAGTCATTCCTCCTTATCCCGGCTCCCGTCCAACAAACGGAACAAAACCTTGAAAGTGCGCTCCACCAGACTCAGGAACAGCTTCTTCCCCTCTGTTGTCAGGAGTTTGAACGGTCCTTCCATAAGCTAGGGTACTGTCCGATTCACCTCTACCCAATCGTGGACATTGTCTATGTAACTGGTGCACTACAATGCTGGGATCCATAAACTGCACTCTGTATCTTCCCCTTTGCCGTCTCTATTGTACATGTTTGACTTAACCGTTTTTATGTATAGTATTAGACAATAGACAATAGACAATGGGTGCAGGAGGAGGCCATTCAGCCCTTCGAGCCAGCAGCGCCATTCACTGTGATCATGGCTGATCATCCACACTCAATACCCTGTTCCTGCCTTTTCCTCATAACCCCTGACTCCGCTATCCAACTCTCTCTTGAAAGCATACAGAGAATTAGCCTCCACTGCCTTCTGAGGCAGAGAATTGACAACCTCTGTGTGAAAAAGCTTTTCCTCATCTCCGTTCTTATAGAGATCTAGAAAACCAGGTGGGCATTCTGCCCTTCAAGCCAGCTTCCCCATTCAATATGGCTGTTCATCATTCTTGCTTTACGCATGGCTTACCATTATCCTGAGGCTGTGGTCCCAGGCTTTAGTCATTCCCAACATCAGGAATATGTATCCTGCACCTATTCTGCCAGAGCCGTTGAGATTTTATAACTTCCATTCAAGTCCCTACTCATTCTTCTTAAGGATATTATCTGATCAAATGGGATAACTTGCAAAACAAAGCTTTTCACTGTCATTCTTGACCACGAGGGATCAACTACGGGGTAAGAATTACCAGGTCACACGTTACTGTGGTGGTTTAGAAACAATGTTGACCCAGATATTAAACGTGATGTCTCTGTTCTGTTGTTAACTGGAGGTTATGAGGTCCCATGAGAAAGTGAGTTTTCCTATTTAAGATTGAGACATGGAGGAATGACTTCGCTTCAGCCAAGAGCCACAGAGTTAGACAGCGTGAAAACAGTCCATTCGGCCCAACTTGCCTACACTAACCAACATGCCCCATGTACATTAGTCCCACCTGCTTGCATTTGGCCCATATCTCTCTAAACCTGTCCTTTCCATGTACCTGTCTAAATGCTTCTTAAATAGTGTGAGAGTACCTGCCTAAGCTATCTCCTCCGGCAGCTTGTTCCATACACCCACCACCCATTGTGTAAAAAAGTTGCCCCTCAGGCTCCTATTAATTCTTTTCCACCTCACTTTCAACCCATGTCCTCTGGTTCTCGATTCCCCTCCTCTGGATAAAAGACTCAGTGCGTTTACCCTATCCTTGAGTGCATTTACAGTATCTATTAGAGAGCTGATATGTACCAGCTACTCATTCAATCGGAAGGGCATCATTGTCAATTCTAATCCTGGTCTGCTGAAAATGACACACACTGCTTGCCTGCTAAATTCAGTAAACTCAGGGACACTTATAATCATGACATATTTATTAGATCATATCAAAGTATCACATCCCAATCCGCCTCCCTTTTCCAGTTCTCTCGTCCCTACTCGTCTGAAGAAGGGTCCTGACCCGAAATGGCGCCTGTCCATTCCCCTCACAGATGCTGCCTGACCCACTGAGTTCCTCCAGCACTTTGAGTATTAATGCTCAAGGTCATGAAGTCATAAGTGATAGAGCAGAATGAGGCCATTCGGCCCATTGTCTATTCCACAATTCAATCATGACTGATCTATCTCTCCCTCCTAACCCCATTTTCCTACCTTCTCCGCATAACCCCTTACACCTGCACTAATCAAGAATCTATCAATCTCTGCCTTAAAAATATCCATTCCAGCATCTGCTGTTCTTCATTTCTAATTTCATTTGCACTCCCCATATGGATGGCACAGTGGTAGAGTTGCGGCCTTATTGCACCAGAGACCCGGGTTCGATCCTGACTCTGGGTGCTGCCTGCGCAGAGTTTGTACATTCTCTCCGTGACCTCGTGGGTTTTCTCCGGGTGCTCTGGTTTCCTCCCACACTCCGTAGACGTACAGGTTTGTAGGTTAATAGGCTTCGGTAAAGTTGTAAACTTGTCCCCAGTGTGTTTGATAATGTTAAAGCCCTGTCCCACGGTACGAGTTCATTCCAAGAGCTCTCCTGAGTTTAAAAAAAAATCAGACTCGTGGTGAGCACGGAGAATGAACGTAGCGGGTACGTCGGAGCTCGGGGACGTCTCTTAGCGGCTCGTTACGCCAACGGCAGGTACCCGGGAAGACTCGCTAACGGCAGGTAAGCACGGGAAGACTCGTGAAGATTTTTCAACATGTTGAAGAATGTCCACGAGAGCCCCGAGTACCGACGAGCGGCCATTACCGTAAATCTCCGAGTTCGAATCGGGGCAAACTCGGGAGAGCTCTTGGAATGAACTCGTACCGTGGGACAGGGCTTTTAGTGTACGGGGGATGGTCGCTGGTCAGTGTGGACTCGGTGGATGAAGGGCCTGTTACCGCTCTTTATCTCTAGAATCTAAAGTCTAGTCCAGCCACACAAAAGGGAGCAATGAAGGGAAGGTGATAAAATACAGAACCTTCATGAATTTTGAGTGCAAGTCACTGTTCAGGGTCTCGAAGGCAATATTACATAAATATCCAATGTACATTATTAATTTGTTTATTCTGAGATCCATTAAGCAAAGGCAATAGATGACTGCATTTATTTTTTACACAGCAATCTGATTTAATCTGAAAGTAATATTCACTCCACACGAGTACCAGGCAGTGACCATCTAAGTGACAAGCATCTAATCAACCAGAATAACTCCCAGGGCCTTTACACCTCTACAAGCCACATCACCCTGCCCAGATGCATGGAGCTCTAACAACACTGACATCCAGGAACAAGCAACCCATCGCAGCACAGGCGCAGTGTGGCTGAGGAATAGTGACAAGTGCATGGCACCAACTCACCGTGGCTTACTGAACAGCTCCCAAATTCACAGTTTGTACCATCACAATGACAAGGGCTGCAGGCAAATGGGAACACTTCCATCTACAGGCTCCCCTCCAAGTCACACGCTATCCTGACTTGTAAATATATGCCCAACCCTTCATTGTTGCAGGGTTGAGAAGCAGAAGAAGCTTCTCCAGACTGCTAATCATCCTGTCTCAGATGGATCAGTTGGTCACTTTCTTGCTTGAGTTAGAAAGGGCAGCAGTGGCAGAGTTGCTGTCTTCCAGCGCTCGCATCGCCAGAGACCGGGGTTCGATCCCGACTACTGGTGCTGTGTGTACAGAGTTGTATTAGTGTGCGGGGATCGCTGGTCGGCACGGACTCGATGGGTCAAAGGTCCTGTTTCCGTGCTGTATCTCTAAACTAAAGTAAAGTGCAGCTTCCAACGCACAGTTGGGGTCATGTTTATTAAGTGTGTTGTAGTGGTTCAAGATGACAGACACCATCTCCTTATTAGGGACATAGTGGAATCAATAGTGAAAGGCACCTTCGCGAACCATAAAATGAATGAAGATACCAGTGGCGCAGCGGTAGAGTTGCTGCCTTACAGCGCCAGAGGCTCAGGTTCGATCCTGACTACGGGTGCTGTCTGTACGGAGTTTGTCCGTTCTCCCCCTGATCTTGTGCGTTTTCCCCCCACACTCCAAAGACGTGGGGGTCTGTAGGTTAATTGCCTTGTGTAAACATTGTAAACGGTCCCTAGTGTGGAGGGTGGTGCTCGGCGGGCCAAATGGTCTGTTTCTATGCTGTATCTCTAAACCAAACTAAACTGAAACCACTCCCCGATCCCCTCATAGGCCGGTGGGGGGCAGATTCAACGGGACATTCTAAAAAGGGGTGGGATAAATGTTTGCAAGGGAAGTGTTGCTAAGCCTGTGAGGAAAGAGTAGGGAAGCAGAATTAATTGGACAGAGAGACACCAGGTATAGTGAGTGGGCTGAAAGCTCTCTATCTGTGTTGCAAGATTCTGGACATAGGCATCACTCAGCAAAGTTAATGATGATTCAGCCTGACTCAACAATAACAATACGGAAAGGCTCCTTCCAATCCAAAATCCACCAAAAGCAATGTTTACAAAAAAAGACACACAGTGCTGCAGTAACTCTGCGGGTCGGCGGCATCTCTGGAGAAAAAGGTATAGCTGACCGTTTTTGGTCAGGACCCAAGGTCTGAGTAAGGGTCTCGTCCCGAAATGTCACCTATTCCTTATCTCCAGAGAAGCTGCCTGACCCGCTGAGTTACTCCAGTTTTTTGTGTCTATCTCCAGAAAGAAAAGGCGTGGGTGGGCACATCTTTTCTTTCTGGGTTGAAATCCTGATCAACTGCTCAGATCATATACTTACACACACACACCCATCTCATACTTCCTTCTGAGTAGGAAGGAACTGCAGATGCTGGTTTAAACTGAAAATAGGCACAAAATGCTGGAACTCTTTTTTTTTTAATTTAGCACCTGCAGTTCCTTAATCCTCCCTGGTTTTGATGGATTTTGGATTGAAAGGAGCCTTTGCTTCCCATTATTATTGTTACTGTTGAGTCAGGTCTGCAAAAAGGTCTCAACCCGAAATTCTCAATTAGAATGGGTGTCAAGGGTTCAGGGGGAGAAGGCAGGAAAATGGGATTAGGAGGCCGAAATCTGAGGTATTCTCTGCCCCACACGGTGGTGGACGCCGGTTCTCTGGATACTTTAAAGAGAGAGCTAGATAGGGCTCTTAAAGATAGCAGAGTCAGGGGATATGGGGAGAAGGCAGGAACAGGGTACTGATTGGGGATGATCAGCCATGATCACATTGGATGGCGGCGCTGGCTCGAAGGGCCGAATGGCCTACCCCTGCACCTATTGTCTATAGAGGCAGAGATCAGCCATGATTGAATGGCGGAGTGGACTCGATGGGCCGAATGGACCGGATGCTACTCCTGCAGCTTGTGGATTTGCGAACTTGTGGAAGGTCACCGATTCCTTCTCTCCAGCGAAGCTGCCTGTCCCGCTGTCTCACTCCAGCATTTTGTGTCACACTTCCTTCTCCCTCCAACACCCATCTATTTTCTCTCCCAAGTTGGAAGATGTCGAACGCTAAACTAGGCGGCAGCCAACATGGGTTTGGCCTGACCGTCGGGCTTCGTGCTTCAGAGTAGGCTGGTGTGTTTTTGGCAGGGGAACGTCCCCTGTGACTTCCTTTTTGAATCCTTGCATAAAATGCCGCTGGCTCAGCTGAGCAGTCAGCACTAAATGTTTGTGTCTTGCTCTGCCAGTGTCATTGGGCAAGAGAATGGTATGAGGCGTGCTGTTGTGAATCAAAAGGAGGCCTGCACTGGCAGAGAACGCACGCACAAGGACGGAGACTGGGCCAGCCCGCAAGAAATCCCCACAGACCCATTATGTACTGCAGGAGACAAGCCGTGTTTATCAATCAGCATTCAAAGCAACCCAAGATAATTAGCAACCCAGGAATATCTGAGAACATGTAAATGAGACCCTCTCTACTCTTTCATAATGCATACACCCAATCTTAAATCACAGAGCTGTTAAAATACTTGTAGGACAGATTTTTTTTTTTTTTACTGGGATCAAAATATAAGAGAGAGGTCCGACAGTGGATTTCAATTTTAACTCCTGCCTTTCTTATCTTCTCTTTTGGCGTTCCAGTACCGGTGAAAGCTGCAAAGATTCTGCCCTTCCATGTCTGTGGGATTGAATAGGTAGGACTTGAGCACTCCCTCTTCCTGCCACACCACAGACCACAAACATTAACCCTCCCGCACGGCAATCTGCTATCGGCAACAAATTACGTTCCCGCGAGGCATCGTGTGGTCAGACATGACCATTATCCTCTTCCTGCCTCAAGAAAACTTGCATTTATATAGCTCCGGTAGATGACGTACATTGAATTCTCCAACTTCAAGTAAAAACTCCCTCACTCTTTTCCCTGTGTGTCCCCCCCACCGACCCATTTCTCCCACTATCTCCCACCCTCCCAGTCATCCCGCTCTTCAGATTCTAGACATACGGCGCAGAAACAGGCCCTTTGGCCCACCGAAACCGCGCAGACCAGCGATCGCCCCGTACACTAACACCAGCCCCATCTCCCTCTTCCAACAAAGAGGATGGTGGATGGAGCGTGAGCTTCACAAATGTGAGTATTTGTCGGCACTGGGCCTGGACTCGCTGGAGTTTAGAAGAATGAGGGGGGACCTCATTGAAACATACAGAACAGTGGAAGGTTTGCATGGAGTGGATGTGTGGAGGATGTTTCCACTAGTGGGAGAGTCGAGGACTAGAAGTTATTCCCTCAGGATTAAAGGATGTTCTTTTAGGAAGGAGATGAGGAAGAATTTCTTTAGTCAGAGGTTGGTGAATCTGTGGAGGCCAAGTCTGTGGATATATTTAAGGCACAGATAGATAGATTCTTGATTAGTACAGGTGTCAGAGGTTATGGGGAGAAGGCAGGAGAATGGGGTTGAGAGGGGAAGATAGGTCAGCCATGATTGAAGGGCAGAGTAGATTTGATGGACTGAAAGGGGTATTTCTGATCCTGGCGCTTATAATCATGGACAATAGACAATAGGTGCAGGAGTAGGCCATTCGGCCCTTCGAGCCAGCACCGCCATTCAATGTGATCATGGCTGATCATCCCCGATCAGTACCCCGTTCCTGCCTTCTCCCCATATCCCCCGACTGCTATTTTTTAAGAGCCCTGTCTACCTCTCTCTTGAAAGTATCCAGAGAACCTGCATCCACCGCCCTCTGAGGCAGAGAATTCCACAGACTCACCACTCTCTGTGAGAAAAGGTGTTTCCTTGTCTCCGTTTTAAATGGCTTACTCCTTATTGTTAAACTGTGGCCCCTGGTTCTGGACTCCCCCAACATCGGGAACATGTTTCCTGCCTCTAGCGTGTCCAAATCCTGAACAATCTTATATGTTTCAATGAGATCACCCTCTCATCCTTCTAAACTCCAGAGTGCACAAGCCCAGCTGCTCCATTCTCTCTGCATATGACAGTCCCGGAAATTAATCATCTTATGATCTTATCTGATCAACAATCCTCCGACTCCCCTCTGCTGTTGAACCCAGTGGCATCCCACTGTATAGTGAAGTTTGGACCTATGATCTGACTCAGAGGCGAGAATATTACCGATAGGAGAATGAGGGTTAAAACTCAACGGGGAATGATTCAGGGGAAGGGCCACAGGGGATTGAGCGAGGCAGTCTCACTTGCCCCCTCGCTCTGAGATTGTGAGCAGCATCTGCTGTAGCCGTCTGAACTGGGAGAGGATCCAAGACCCTTCCGCTCTTCACATTCTGGCCGGGAAAATAAATGAAGAACAGGGCAGCACGGTGGCGCAGCGGTAGAGTTGCTGCCTTACAGCGCTTGCAGCGCCGGAGACCCGGGTTCGATCCCGACTACGGGCGCTGTCTGTACGGAGTTTGCACGCTCTCCCCGTGACCTGCGTGGGCTTTCTCCGAGATCTTCGGTTTCCTCCCACACTCCAAAGGCGTACAGGTTTGTGGGCTAATTGGCTTGGTATAAGTGCAAAATTGTCCCCAGTGTGTGTAGGATAGCGTTAGTGTGCGGGGATCGCCGGTCGGCGCACACTCGGTGGGCCTGTTTGCGCGCTGTATCTCTAAACTAAAACAAAACTAACCAGTTTTGAACGAGAATGCGCAGCGCACGAGTCCAGTGCTCCAGGACGGGAGGCGTGTTGCAGAAACATCGTGTGGACTGGCCTATAATCCCCAGACAGAGCAGAGTTTCATTAAGTCAGACGAGCAGAATGTCAGCGCCGGGATTACAACCCAATAATTCCCTCCAGCAGAAAGCAATATTCTCTCCCGGTGAACGGAGTATTAAAATGTTGCTGTGAAGACACGCAGAAAGGTCGGTCAGCGAGGGAGATCAAGCCCAGCTGTTGATGCATCAGTATTCGCCCTCTTTATCTGTATTCATTTCAGTCTAACACAGCATCAACCCACCCAGCAATAAGCAGATGCTCTTGCTAAGTGTCTTGGCCGGCACCAACCCCTCCTAAACAACTCATTAGTATTTCCTTCCGCTACCATTCGAGAACGATGACCCTCAGAATGGTTTTGCGAACCGATGTGCAGGAGGCCGTTCAACCTCTTGTCCATTCCACCCTTCCGGGAACCCAGGGATAACCTCCGTCCAATTGCCCGCCCTGGTCCCACGATCAACATGAAACAAAAACGCCTACTCTGCAGTAAAACTCCATCAATCCGCACACTGGGGAATTTGGTGATGCTGGACTCGTACATTTTTCAGGCCATCAGATTCCGTTCCAAATGATGCTCCCGCTTTTAATTCAAGGTTTCAAGGTCAGTTTATTGTCGCATGTACCAGTTGAGGTACGGTGAAATTTGAGTTACCATCCAGCCACACTAAGTGAAAAGCAACAAGACACACAGTCACATAGATGTTAACATACACATCCACCACAGTGGATTCCCCATTCCTCACTGTGATGGAAGGCAATAAAGTTCAATCTTCTTCCTCTCTGTCAGGGTAGGGAACTATCCGCAACCGGGGCGATCAAAGCCCCCGCAACCGGGGCGATCAAAGCCCCCGCAACCGGGCCGATCAAAGCCCCCGCAGCCGCCGATCAAAGCCCCCGCAACCGCCGATCAAAGCCCCGATCAAGCCCCCCGCCGATCAAAGCCCCCCGCAGCCGCCGATCAAAGCCCCCGCAAGCCGCCGATCAAAGCCCCCGCAAAAGCCGCGATCAAAGCCCCGCAAGCCGCGATCAAAGCCCCCCCCCGATCAAACGCAGCCGCGATCAAAGCCCCCGCAACCGGGCCGATCAAAGCCCCCGCAGCCGCCGATCAAAGCCCCCGCAACCGCCGATCAAAGCCCCCGCAGCCGCCGATCAAAGCCCCCGCAGCCGCTGATCAAAGCCCCCGCAACCGCCGATCAAAGCCCCCGCAACCGCCGATCAAAGCCCCCGCAGCCGGGCCGATCAAAGCCCCCGTCGGGGTAATCGAAACTCCTGCGTCACGGCGGTTGAAGCTCTCTTCGAGGCATGGAGCTCCCGAGTCGGCCCCTTCTTCCCAGAGATTTCACGGCGTTAAAGACCGCAGGCCCCGCGGTTGGAGCTCCGATCCCCGGCAAGCTCCGCCATGTTAAAGTCCCGCAGACGCCCGCGGCTCGGAGCGCTGGCTCGGTCTCCAGGAAAGGCCACCAACTGCATAAAGTTAGGCCGCAGTGGGGTGGAGGGTTGCAACCTTCACGTGGCCCGCCCTGTTTCGACTAATGCAATCAACTCGACGTTGCACAAACGGAAGATCAAATAGAACAAGTTGTCCAACAACTTTAGGCGGCGCACGCCACACGAAAGAAGAAGAAGAAGAAGAAGGCCACAGTGGGGACGGAGAAACGATACGGGAAAAAAAAAGCATCTCCGTCGAGGTAAGTCACCTCCAAACCCCCCCCCCCCCCCTATAAAACAAACCAAGGAACACCAAAACATACTAGAAATAACAAAAAAGGACAGACAGACTGTTGGCTCTTTTACAGCTAATCTCACAGCACAGTGGCAGAATGCATCTTCCAGTGATCCAGGGGGAGAATGGGAGCAGAAGAGCAGAGACTCGGTGTGCTGAGGAACCAGGGAACGTGAAGGGAATTGAAGGGAAGTCTTTTACCCAATGTTGTGGAATCAGAACCAGAGGGCATCGGTTTAAGGTGAGAGGGGGGAGATTTAATAGGAGCCTGAGGTGCAACCTTTTCGCTGAGGTGGTGGTATATGGAAGGAGCTGCCACGGGAGGTTTAGAGAGTTTAGTTTAGAGATACAGAGTGGAAATGAGGACCTTCGGCCCACCGAGTCCATGCTGACCATCGGTCACCCATACGCTCGTTCCACGTCATCCCACCAACAAATCCTACGCTCTTGGGGCAATGTACAGAAGCCAATTAACCAACAGACATACTGCACGTCTTTGGAATGTGGGAGGAAACCGGAGCACCGGGAGAAACCCCATTGCGGCCACAGGGAGAAAGTGCAACGTCCCACAGACAGCACCCGTAGTCAGGATCGAACCCGGGTCTCCGGCGCTGTCAGGCAGCAACTTTGCCGCTGATGCAACAATAACATTTTAAAGACACTCCGACAGGCGCATGGATAGGAAAGATTTAGAGAGATATGAACCATATGTGGGCAAATGGGACTACCTTCGATGAGGATAGACACAAAATGCTGGTGTAACTCAGCGGGTCAGGCAGCATCTCTGGAGCAAAAGGATGGGTGGTGTTTCGGGTCGGGACCCTTCTTCTGAGTCTGAAGAAGGGTCCCGCCCCGAAACGACACCCATCCTTTTTCTGCGGAGATGCTGCCAGGCCCGCTGAGTTTCTCCAGCATTTTGTGCCTGTCTTCGATGACAAGGGCAAGGCAGGTAAATGGGAATGAAGCCGGAAGCTAAATGAGTTACAGAGGAGGCTTGAACAAACTACAGGTCAGGCAGCTCCTATGGAGGGTGAAGCAGTAACTAGTTCAGGCCAAGGGACCTTCAACATAACTACGAGTTGCTTTCCACGCAATTCCTTATATCTCATCTTGGTATTCACTGAAGCAACAAAGGGACTTTGTGTCACACTTCAAACCTCATTCCCCCTCAGCCTTGATCCTTATCCTACATTCCCACTCATTACTTCTCAGGTAAATCATTTACCTACATTCCCACTTCATCTGATGTGGAAGCTCCATCTATGCCTGTTATGCCCCTGGACTTGAGTATCCCAAAGCTACGAAGGTAGACACAAAATGCTGGCGTAACTCAACAGGACGGGCAGCCTCTTTGGAGAGAACGAATGGGTGATGTTTCGGGTCGAGACCCTTCATCAGAAGCAAAGTTCTCATGGTTATCTCCCCCATTCTATACCTTCCTGATATATAGGAACTCATTTAAAACTCTCAGGGCAATTTTACCCAAGCCAATTAACCTACAAACCTGTGGAATATTAATCTCATTTTCTCATCCACTCCTTGCGCACTAGGGACAATTTACAGCAACCAACTAATCTACAAACCCCTACGTCTTTGGGATGTGGGAGGAAACCGGAGCACCCAGAGAAAACCCACGTGGTCACAGTGGGAACCCATGCAAACTCCGTACCGACAGCACCCGTAGTCAGGATCGAACTCCTCCTCTCCTAATATCCCCTTTGGTGACTCAGTGTCAATTGCTGTTTGCTCAGGCTCCTGTTAGGCACCTTGGGACTTACTGCTCCATTAAAGGCGCTATATAATACATGTTAAAGTGTGTCTACGCTAGCTGCTGCTGCCTGCCAGTTCCCTGTATCTCACCCGTTTATCCTCTGAAGGCAACAAAGGAACTTAATGCATGTGTCACACTTCACATATCCTTCCGTTTTAGTTGGGTATTTTTTTATGCAGCTTAGCAGAAAAGCCGTGTGTGTTAAATAGTGTGAGGAGAGAGTAAATCTTGTCTGGAGGAACCATGACATATTGGGCATAGGAGGGGTCCATAGACATTATCTCAGGGAATCTCGGTAACAGAAAAACCCTTTAGCAACCATGACCTGTGAAAGATCTGTCAGCAGAGTGACATTTCGCAGTCAGCCTGGGTCTATTTTGAACGTACACTGCCAGTTTCTGTGACATTTCACAAACAAAATGGTGAACTTATTTTTCTCGTTCCATCCATGTGGGAAAGATACTGGCGTAGCACTAGTTATCGACCATTGCCAAGAGTCAGGCCTCATCGTGACCCAGGCATGGCAAGCCTGGCCCATGTCCTCTCTGGGAAGTACATCATTCAACCACAAGGGCGGCAGAGTGGTCACAGCGGCAGAGGCACAGGTTCGATCCCCATCTCTGGTGCTGTCCGCGTGGAGTTTGCACGTTCTCCCTTTGACTGTGCGGGCTGAGTCTGGCTGCTCCAATTTCCTCCCACATCCCAAAGACGTGGACATTTGTAGATTAACTGGCCTCTGTAAATTGCTGGTGTGTTGGAATCGAACGTAGGATGGCATAGAACTAATGTGAATGGGTTTAGTTTAGTTTGGAGATACAGTGTGAATACAGGCCACTTGGCCAAACAAGTCCACACCAATCGTTGATCACCCAATGCAACTAGTTAGTTGATCAGTGGTCAGAGTGGACTCAGTGGGATGAAGGACCCGTTTCCATGTTGTATCTTTCAATCAATCAATATGCCAATCTGATAACATCATGGTCACCGTTGCAAAGGCTAGCTTTAATTTCAAACATATTTAGTTACTTGCACGTAAAATTCCCCAGCAGCCATGGTGGAGTTTCAAATCGATTCACTGGTTCAGTAATGCTGGCCTTTGTAGCAGAGTCTAGTAACACAACCACTTTCCTCCTGTATTATTTACAACCAGAGAGAGTTCCTAATTACCACTTTGTTTTATAATTAGCACGAAACACTGGTGGCTGGGACTTCAGATGCGCAGCTTTAAACCTCCAGAATCCCTCTCAAACATCCAAAACATAGAAACATAGAAAGTAGGTGCAGGAGTAGGCCATTCGGCCCTTCGAGCCTGCACCGCCATTCAATATGATCATGGCTGATCATCCAACTCAGTATCCTGTACCTGCCTTCTCTCCATACCCCCAGATCCCCTTAGCCACAAGGGCCACATCTAACTCCCTCTTAAATATAGCCAATGAACTGGCCTCAACTACCCTCTGTGGCAGAGAGTTCCAGAGACTCACCACTCTGTGTGAAAAAAGTCTTTCTCATCTCGGTCTTAAAGGATTTCCCCCTTATCCTTAAGCTGTGACCCCTTGTCCTGGAAAAACCTGTTGCTTCCCGACAAGTCCCAGTCTTAAAGATGTTCCATAAACAGGCAGCACAGTGGCGCAGCGGTAGAGCTGCTGCCTAACGCCCCTGTCCCACTTAGGAAACCTGAACGGAAACCTCTGGAGACTTTGCGCCCCACCCAAGGTTTCCGTGCGGTTCCCGGAGGTTTTTGTCAGTCTCCCAGAACATAGAAGAAGCGAAAACCACTTTCGACCATTAGGGAGACTGACAAAAACCTCCGGGAACCGCATGGAAGCCTTGGGTGGGGCGCAAAGTCTCCAGAGGTTTCCGTTCAGGTTTCCTAAGTGGGACAGGGGCATTACACTGCCAGAGACCCAGGTGTGGCCCTGACTTACGGGTGCTGCCTGTGTGGAGTTTGCACGTTCTCCCTGTGACCAGGTGGGCTTGCTCCGGGTGCTCCGGTTTCCTCCCGCATCCCAAAGATGTGTGGGTTTGTAGATTAAGTTTTAAAGAAGGAACTGCAGATGCTGGAGAATCGAGGGTACACAAAAAGCTGGAGAAACTCAGCGGGTGCAGCAGCATCTAAGGAGCGAAGGAGTCTGAAGAAGGGTCTCGACCCGAAACGTCGCCTATCTGCTTCGCTCCTTAGATGCTGTTGCACCCGCTGAGTTTCTCCAGCTTTTTGTGTACCCTGGGTTTGTAGATTAATTGGCTTATGTGATGCCAGGAATGAGCGGGTGAGCAGATGATGAGCGTTTGACAGCACTGGGCCTCTACTCGCTGGAGTTTAGAAGGTTGTGGGGGGACCTCATTGAAACTTACAGAATAATGAAAGGCATAGATAGAGTGGATGTGGGGAGGATGTTTCCACTGGTGGGAGAGTCTAGGACCAGAGGTCACAGCCTCAGAATTAAAGGATGCTCTTTTAGAAAGGTGAGGAGAGACCTCTTTAGTCAGAGGGTAGTTAATCTGCGGAACTCATCGCCACAGAGGGCTGTGGTGACCAGGTCAGTGGATATTTTTAAGGCAGAGATAGACAAATTCTTGATTAGAACGGGTGTCAAGGGTTATGGGGAGAAGGCAGGAAAATGGGATTAGGAGGCAGAGATCAGCCATGATTGAATGGCGGAGTGGACTCGATGGGCCGAATGGCCTAATTCTACTCCTATAACTTGTGAACTTGTAAATTGCCCCTGGCGTGTAGGATGCAAAAGAGGTTAAACATGGAAATATTGAGCAGGCGCTCAATGGCCAGCACGGAGTGAGTAGGCCGAAGAGCCTGCTTTCACACTGTATGTCTAAACTAAACTAAACATAAATCAGCTCACTTTTTAATATCGCTTTGTGTGGCTCCGGTGATACTGTTTGGGATTATTCACTCTTCTCAAGGTCCTATGTAAATTGAGGCTTTCTGCTCAAAGCAGCAAGTGCAGCTGGATAGACGTACATGACTGCTCATCCATGCTTATCAAGATCAAACCCAATAATGCAGTAAATGGCCTGCTAATCTGATTCTCACGGCAATAGTGCCTCTCAGCAAAGGCACTGACTGATGATCAAACTCACCATCACCTTCAATGCATCAGCACTGAGGAAAAGGGTGCCTGAAGATCAAGACCAAACCCAGCTCAAAACGCATGGTCTACCAGGCAGCAATGATCCCTGCCTGCCTATATCCATCCGCGATTTGGACGGATGCGCTCTAGAAAGCATCGGGACGCATCACAGCTTGGTTTGATAACAGCTCCATCCAAGACCGCGGGAAATTGCAGCGAATTGTGGACACAGCCCAGACTATCACACAAACCAACCTCCCTTCCAAATCGGCTTGGTAAATGTAAAAACTGCCCCGAGTGTTAATACGCGGTGATCGTTGGTCGGCACGGACCCGGCGGGCAGAAGGACCTGTTTCCGCGTTGCGTCTCTAAACTAAACTCAAAGGACGAGTCGTACCCTGGCCACCCCCTCTTCTCTCCTCTCCCATCAGGCAAAAGGTATGGAAGTGTGAAAACGCACACCTCCAGATTCTGGGAGTGTTTATTCCCAGCGATGATCAGGCAACTGAATCGTCCTACCACAACTAGAGAGCAGTCCTGAACTACCATCTCGGTCTATCTTTGATTGGATTTTACTACCGCTAAACGTTATTTCCTTATCAGGTATCGGTACACTGTAATTGGCTCGATTGTGATCATGATTGTCTTTCTGCCGACTGCATAGCTCGCAACAAAAGCTTCTCACTGCACCTCGCTACACGTGACAATAAACTAAACTGAACTTGGTACAGAAGGCTTTGCAAAGATGCTGGAGAGCGGTCCCGACCTCCCATCTACCTCATTGTAAACCTTTGAAAACTCTTTAATTGGACTTTATTAGACTTTATCTTGCACCAAACGTCACCCCCTTTATCCTGTACCTGCACACTGCGGTCAGCTTCATTGTTAACATGTATTTTCTTTTCGCTGACTGCATACCAGGCAGCAAAGAAGCTTTTCACTGTACCTCGGTACATGTGACGCTACTAAACTAAACTAAATCATTCCAAATTCCAACGTGTTTATAATCCCACCTGGTTCCACCTTTTCTCATAAAACAACCCTTTCTATCCCTTACCTGACCTGCCCCGCCCTTCGTTCAAAGATATCACTGCTTGGTTCAATAGAACAAAAGAGACATGGAGTGCTCTGGGGGAGATCTCACCAATGCCCCCTGCATTTTGTAGCATTTATTGAAGCATGCAACAGCTAATCTGCTTAAGTGGACTCTCGGGATCAAGTCTGAAGAAGGTTCCCGACCCGAAACGTCACCTATCATCTTCTCCATAGATGCTGCCTTATCCAGTGAGTTACTCCAGCACTTGGTATCCATCGGGACCAAGGCTGACTTGCTTCCACTCCAGTTTCATGGGTTCAGAGATGTCTGATGAGGTCAATGTGGAAACCACAGCCTTCCTGATCTAATACATAATGTCTCAATGAGCAATGATTTGGCTTAACACCCCTATTCTCATAGATTTATTAACTGCTTAATCAGATTTTTATTCAATCCAAAAGTCTGTGGAAGGGTCTCGACCCGAAACGTCGCCTATTTCCTTCGCTCCATAGATGCTGCCTCACCCGCTGAATTTCTCCAGCATTTTTGTCTACCTTTTATTCAATCCAGCGTTTGTTTATCTGTCTGCTGAGATAATACCCAGCTCCCAGTGGTGGATGCCCAGGTCAGTAAGAATGCAAATACAAAGTGACGTACTTTGGAAAGTTAAATGAGGGCAAGACATACCCAGTGAATGTTGCCAAAAGTGCTGGAGAAACTCAGCGGGTGAGGCAGCATCTATGGAGCGAAGGAAATAGGCAACGTTTCGGGCCCGAAACCCTTCTTCCCAGTGAATGTTCCAAGTCCCTGGAGAATACGGTGACTTTAGAGATAAGAACATTAAAAAAGTGGCGATGCTAGAAATCTGCAATAAATTTGGAGAATGAAGGAAATTCTCAGCCGAAAATATGGAAGAGAAAGTTAACATTTCAGGTCTGCATTCTGCCTCAGAATTGACTGCTTCCAGCATTTTCAGGTTTTATTTCAGATCTTAGAAATAAAATTCTTCACATCATGTGGGCACTTGTGATCAGTAAAATCATTGGGAAATGTAGTCCAGGGTAGTTAAGGGTTGCCCGGTGACACAGGGGTAGATCTGCTGCCTCACAGCACCAAGGACCCAGGTTCAATCCCGACCTCAGGCGCTGTCTCTGTGGAATTTGCACATTCTCCCAGTGACCGGGTGGGGTTTTCTGCGGGTGCTCCGGTTTCCCCCCGCATCCCAAAGACGTGCGGGTTAGTAGCTCAATAAGCCTCTGCGCAACCCGCCATGGTGTATTGGGGGTGGGTGGGTGATGGATGATCAGCATGGACTTGGTGGAGTGAAGGGCCTATCTTGAAACTAAACTAAAACCAAACATGAGCTTCCAGTACCATCACGCCCCAGCAGACAATCTAAACATCAACACGTGTCAAGAAAGCAGCAGCCAGTTCATTACCATCGCAGTATGAAACTAGGCATAAAAATAAAAAAAAAGTATTTGATATGACACAAACATTTTTCATGAAAAGATTTCAAGATTGCAAACTCATCTCTGGGTTTATGATGTTATCTGGACCTCTGAAAGAGATTTCAGGCCTTTTATCATCGCTGCCAGCAGTAATGCTCAATACAGCTGTCTGAATGAAATGTCGGGACGGGACAGTGCAAATTAAACAACACTGCACGTACAATAATCTACCTGCGTCAGCAAGTTCCTACCTTGCAGACCTTTACAAGAGCAGCATACCACATCACCACAGCGTGCAAACTCAGCTAACTTCAGCCATCAGTGACCTTATTAAATGATTGAAATAAGATTCAGCGAAGAATTCCAGCGGGAAAAACTGAATAGTACGCCGAATATCTCAGTGCAAAAGTGAGCCTGACATTTTCAGGCATGAATCTCGCTAACTGCTTCCTAATTCTTTCAGGTCACACACAAAAAGCTGGAGTAACTCAGCGGGACAGGCAGCATCTGTGGATGGATGCAATGGGCGACGTTTCGGGCCGAGACCCTTCGTCAGACACTCGACCCGAAACGTCACCCGTTCCTTCTCTCCAGGCATGCCGCCTGTCCCGCTGAGTTACTCCGGCATTTTGTGTCTCTCTTCGGTTTAAACCAGCGTCTGCAGTTCCTTCCTGCATAGTTCTTTCAAGTTACAAATGGTTTAGAGTGGGCGATGGGAAGGGTTGGCTGGTGCACAAGCAAAACCATGCCTTCTGCTTTCAAGTCGCAATTAAGCTTGTTTTTGTAATTAAAAGTTTGCATTGGCGGAGTTACACTTAATAACATGCTGTGAGCCCCCTCGTTAGGGAAGAGTCTGGGTTTGACATTAATCCCAACAGCAGGCGTTCTCTCTCAGCTGTTTCTGATGTTCTGCACTCGAGGCCATCTGCTGCCGTTTGGCAAGCAAGGAAACCCACTCCTCCAACACCGTTGGGATGGTCGAAGACAGAAAGGCAGGCACAAGAGGCTGGAGTAACTCAGCGGGTCAGGCAGCATCTCTGGAGGGAAGCAATAGCTCAGTCTGAAGAAGGGTCCGTACGTGTGTCAGAGGTTATGGGGAGAAGGCAGGGGAATGGGGTTGGGAGGGAGCGATCGATCCGCCATGATTTGATGGGCTGAATGGCCTAATTCTGCTCTGAACACTTATGATCTGGTGATACGCTAGTTCTATCGCACAAACAAGAGACTTTTTTTGTACAGAAGCCAATTAGCCTACAAGCCTGCGGGAGGAAATCGGAGCGTTATGAATGGCCTCGACCCGAAAATCCACCCATTCCTTCTATCCAGAGGTACTTTGTGTCTATCTTGGGTAATGTTTTGAGCCAAGATCCTTCTATAGACTGAGAGTCAGGGGAGAGGGAAGCAAGGGATATATAAAGTACAGGAGAAATTAATGGAAGATATGCAAAAAGCACTGATAATCAAGGAAATGGGGCACACAATGGGCCATTGTGGGGCGTGACATAGGTGACAGCAAGTAAACAGTCAGAGGCACTACACAGGGTGACAGTAATGGATGGATGGAACCAGGTATGCATTCACCAAGTTCAATTTGCATTTACATAGAATCTTCAAGGTACAAAAATGCTGAGTTTTCATGAATCACCTTGAAAGTGGAGCTCCCGGAGAAATCCCAAATGGCCGCAGGGAGAACAGACAAACTCTGTACAGACAGACGTGGTCGGGATCGGACCCGGGTCTCTGGTGCTGTGAGGCAGTAGCTCTCCCCCCCCCCCCCCCCCCCCCCCCCCCCCGTGAGGCTCATAATACTGGGAACCACTCAAGAATGACTTGCAAAAGATGGGCTACTTGGTCGTAAGGCATAAAAAAAAACAGCCAATGGATCAACTGACAGGATGGAGACTTAAGAAGGGTTACGACCCGAAACATCACCATTCCATGTTCTCCAGAGATGGTGCCCGATCCTTGAGTTACTCCAGAACGTTGTGTCCTTTTGCGTAAACATGTGCAGTTTCTGGTTGCTTCAGTGAATCAAGGAATAATATAATGAATGATGTATCAATGAATACAATAAATGATATAGTCAGAATGTCCCAACTTCATAACACAACAAAGTCCCACAAAATACAAAGTGCGGATGATTTTTAGTTGGTGATATTGGTTGAAGGATTGATATTGGCCAGAGTGCACACAAAACAGTGCACAGATTTCCCTCTATCTCTATCTCCCTCCCCCACCCTAGTCGCACCAGCTTCTCATTTTCACACCACAAACAGCTTACAATGGCTTGTTCCCTTTATCATCGATACTTTTTTGCATAGCTTTCATTCATTGTTCTTTATCTCTCACAACACCGTCTATATCTCTCGTTTCCCTGATCCCTGACCAGTCTGAAGAAGGGTCTCGACCCGAAACGTCGCCTATCTCCTTCGCTCCTTAGATGCTGCTGCACCCGCTGAGTTTCTCCAGCTTTTTGTGTAACCCTCGATTCTCCAGCATCTGCAGTTTCTTCGTTAGCACAGAGATCTTGTCCATCAAGGTCTCACGAGGCTGGGGTAGTGGTAGTGACCACAGGATACACCTTCCAACGTTACAACACATCCTCAGTACGGCTTCAGCCCAGAGTGGATGCTCAAGCCTCTGGAATTGGAAATTGAACCTGTAATATTTTTACTCCATGACCAGTGACCCAAACATAGGCCTGTGAACTCTTTGCTCTGACTGAGGCAACAATGCTTTCAACTGGGCCATAGGAAAAATGTTCCCAATGTTGGGCGAGTCCAGAACCAGGGGCCACAGTCTTAGAATAAAGGGGAGGTCATTTAAGACTGAGGTGAGAAAAAAACTTTTTCACCCAGAGAGTTGTGAATTTGTGGAATTCACTGCCACAGAGGGCAGTGGAGGCCAAATCGCTGGATGGATTTAAGAGAGAGTTAGATAGAGCTCTAGGGGCTGGTGGAGTCAAGGGATATGGGGAGAAGGCAGGCACGGGTTATTGATTGGGGACGATCAGCCATGATCACAATGAATGGCGGTGCTGGCTCGAAGGGCCGAATGGCCTCCTCCTGCACCTATTTTCTATGTTTCTAGACTTACTAACGCCAGTGGAAGAAAATCATTGATTCATTGGGTTAGAACCCCCTCTGGTAAGCCAGTAACTTACAGTATGCGTACTTCTGAAAGCCAGAGGAACTGAATTCCAGATTTAGATTTCACAGGTGAATGGTACGGGAATTGGAAACAGTGCCCTCTCAGCTATTCCACCACAATATCCCTGTAACTACTTCAATAGACAATAGGCAATAGGTGCAGGAGTAGGCCATTCGGCCCTTCGAGCCAGCACCGCCAATCACCGCGATCATGGCAGATCATCCTCATTCAGTACCCCGTTCTTGCCTTCTCACCATATCCCTTGACTCTGCTATCTTTAAGAGCTTCCCCCTCTCCCGATCACTATAACCAACTCGCCTTCCCAGAAGGGCGGCCCGAGAAACGGCACAGAACTTCAAGACAAGAGCCCATCCCTTGCATCCTTTTCCATGAATTCTCTTCACAAAGACAGGCATGGAAGGAAGAAATGAGTAACGGCAGTCGCTGGTTTGCAAAAAAAAGGACACAAAAACTACTTAAGGAACTTGGTTCTAGTTTCAGATTCTAGATTTGGATCCACTTTGCCCGGCTGGAGCCGATCCTAGTGGCATGATATTAAACTGAAACACCATATACCTTTCCACTGATAGACAGGGAGAAAAATATATATCTTGGCTGAGATTTCTCCTTTCCCCAGCTCTGAAAACAATTCAGAATGTAGAAGAGGCTGCAGATGCCAGCTAATGTACAATAGGACACAAAGTTCTGGCGTTGCTCAGCAGGTCAGGCAGCATCTCTGGGGAACATGGATAGATGATGTGGCACAGTGGCGCAGCGCAAGAGACCCGGGTTCGATCCTGACTACGGGTGCTGTCTGTCCGGAGTTTGTATATTCTCCCTGTGGCCGCGTGGGTTTTCTCCAGGTGCATGTAGACTTATGGGGCTGTCCCACTTAGGTGATTTTTTGGGCGACTACAGGCGACTGCCGCAAAGTTTTCAACATGTTGGAAATGTTCCGGCGACAGTGGGACAATTTCGGCTGTCGTAGGTGGTGCCGTAGGTTGTCGCCAGGTGTCGTAGGTGAATTCCATTAAATCTAGTCCCTTGCAGTCGCCCAAAGAGTTGCCAAAGTGGGACAGGCCCATAAATGGTCCCCAGTGTGAAATATAGAACTAATATTCAGGTATCGCTGGTCGCGCGTGGACTCGCAGGGCCGAAACACCAGCTTCCACACTGTATCTAAAAACTATCTCTAAACTGGTCGAGACCCTTCAGAAGTGACCACCTTATTTTGTTTGACTTTGCAATTGTACAAGTAACTATGTAATTCCTAACCATGAAAGCTATTCGTCGAGTGAATAGCCTGGAAAAATCATCAGGCGAGGGTACACAAAAGGCTGGAGAAACTCAGCGGGTGCAGCAGCATCTAAGGAGCGAAGGAGATAGGCGACGTTTCGGGCCAAAACCCTTCTTCAGACTGAGGCGAGTTGTCATGAGGCGAGTCGTGTGAAGGATAGTGCTAGTGTTAAGATAGGCCTTGCCAGGATTCGCATATCCGACAGCCACGGTTCAGTTTGTGAAGTGGCAGATTTAACATTGCCCCGTTAGGAAGTCTTTTAAAGAGCCAGCACAGAGGGTGATCAATGGAGAGAGGGTGTCAACTATCCCAAAATGACTTGTTAAATCACCATTGTTGTCATCGGAATTTGCTGCACTGTGACCTTTCAAATACCTGGAACATGTGAAAGAGATAATGGAGGGGGCAATTAAATAACTCTGCCGCGATAGTTTGCGAGTGAATTTGTCTCTCTTCAAGCCACTCTTCATGCCTACGCACGACAGCTAAAAATATTAAAAAGATTAATTTTTTTTGTTAAAAAGATAATGCAATAAATACTGCTAATTCTCCAGGGCTCGGGGATTCTATTATTCTCAGACGTTCTGGAGGACCTCGGTCTCACGTTCCAGTGTTTCCCACTCCCTGACACGAGGCAGAGGGAGGTTGCGTTTCAAAAGAAGCCACAAGGAATTGCAGATACAGCATTACTAAAAAAAAGACACAAAGTGCTGGAGTAACTCAGCGGGTCATTGGTCATTGCAACGCGGTGATGTTTCGAGTCTAAATGGGGGGGGGGTGCGAGGGGAAGAAAGCAGGAAGAGAGGGCGCGGGGGCAGGAGTCTTAAAGTCGTGGCAAGTGATGGGTGGATACAGGTGAGGGGGGGGTTTGATTGGAAGATAGTGGGACTAAGGCCAGAGCATGACGAGACGTGTCCAAATTCCCGCTGCAGATAGTGAGCTGACGTGTAAGGAGAGAAGAGGCGTGAAATCCAACGCCGCTCAGCCCTTCCCGTTTATTGTTTTGATAAAAGCCGGATATTTAGGTTGTTTCGCCGGGACGAAATATCCGGGACAGTTGGTAACCCTGGCATCGGTGGGGGAGTGGGTTTGTGGATGGAAATTGGTGCATACCCAGGTGGGCAGAGAGAAGGGAGGGGGAACATAGAGGGAGGGGGTACTTGTAGCTTTGTATTTTCAAAGAGCACATTGGCATACAAATATTCCTTTGAAGGTGGTAGACATGAACACCTTTAAAGTTGCATTAAACGACACAAAGTGTTGGAGTAACTCAGTGGGTCAGGCAGCGTCTCTGGAGAACATGGCTAGGTGACGTTTCGGATCAGAACCCTTCCTCAGACTATTACCCGCCACTGATGCTGCTTGACCCCGCTGAGTTACGCCAGCACTTTGTGTCTAGTTTAGTTTAGAGTTACAGCGCGGAAACAGCCCCTTTGGCCGCGCCCACCAGCGATCTCCGCACATTAGCACCATCCTACACCCAATAGGGACTATTTTTACATTTACCAAGCCAATTAACCTACAAACCTGTACGTCTTTGGAGTGTGGGAGGAAACTGAAGATCTCGGCGAAAACCCACGCAGGTCACGTGGAGAACAGACAAACTCCATACAGACAGCGCCCGTAGTCGGGATCGAACCCGGGTCTCCGGCGCTGCGTTCGCTGTAAGGCGGCAACTCCACCGCCACCCAGCGCTCTACCACGCCTGTCCGTTTGTGCAAGGCAGTTCCTTGTTTCTGCAAAGTTGCATTAACCTTGGTGCCTAAGAAAAGGAAGCGTGAACGCGTTTGACCTCTTGCAAACATCTTAAAGCTTAGCGTATCGCACAGGAAGTCCACAAGTTGGTCCAACGGCACAAGGCAGGGTCGTCCACAGGGGGGAGTGACGATTTACCCGAGGTCTTAAGGGGGGGTTGTGTTCAAGAAGGAAGAAAGATTTCCACTTGATAGGAATGGGTGACATTTAGGGTCGAGGTCCCAACCCTCTGTCGGAAGAAGGGTGTCAGCCCAAAATGTCACCCACTCCTTCTCTCCAGTGATGCTGCCTGGCTCGTTGAGTTGCTCCAGCACTTTGTGTCTATCTTCCGTGTAAACCAGCATCTGCACTTCCTTCTTACAAGATTTCCACTTGGATTGTTCATTTTGGACTCCATCTGCACCTCAGGCTGCCTCGGCAAGGTCAGCAGCATCATCAAGGACAAGTCTCACCCTGGCCGCTCCCCCCTCTCCCCTCTCCTCTCGAGCAAAAGGTGCAGAAGTGTGAAAACGCACACCTCCAGATTCAGGGACAGTTTCTTCCCAGCTATTATCAGGCATCTGAACCATCCTACCAACAACTAGAGAGCAGTCCTGAACTACTATCTACCTCATTGGAGACCTCCGGACTATCTTTGATCAGATGTTACTGGGTTTATCTTGCCCTAAATGTTATTCCCTTTATCATGTATCTGTACGAGGTGGACGGCTCGATTGTAATCATGTATTGTCTTTCCGCTGACTGGTTAGCACGCAAACAAAAGCTTTTCACTGTACCTCAGTACACGTGACAATGAACTAAACTCAAACTGACCTTAACTCAGTTAAATACCAAGGGGGGTGCTCCATTGACCTGACGTCACCTCAACTGTACAGACAACCAATAATGGTCCGATGGTCAAAAGAGAACAAAAAAACGTATCATCTTGGGAACTGGAAACAATTCAACTCAATACAGCAAAAAACATGAGTTGCTGTGACACCCAATCTGCTCCTCAGCAAACAGCTGTTTCTTTTGGCAACTATGGACCAGGAAAACATCAATATTGCCGAGGGATAATTCCGTGTCGCGTTACAGTCCTTGGTGTTTCATCAATGCAGATTCAGTTTTCAGGATGAAAAACATAACTTGCAGGAAGGCACGCTGTCACCCAGGGCTGCAAAGATACCACACGCTGAATGAAGCCTGTTCTCCTGGCATCAGGGGTGAGTCAGTCCAATACAACTGTGAGATAAAGGTTGGGGGTGTGAAAGAACCTAGAAGTATAGACAATAGGTGCAGGAGTAGGCCATTCGGCCCTTCGAGCCAGAACTGCCATTCAATATGACCATGGCTGATTATCTAAAATCAGTACTCCGTTCCTGTTTTCTCCCCATATGGAAGTCCAGGACAAGGGGTCACAGCTTAAGGATAAGGGGGAAATCCTTTAAGACCGAGATGAGGAAGACTTTTTTTCACACAGAGAGTGGTGAGTCTCTGGAACTCTCTGCTACAGAGGGTAGTTGAGGCCAGTTCGTTGGCTATATTTAAGAGGGAGTTAGATGTGGCCCTTGTGGCTAAGGGGATCAGGGGGTATGGAGAGAAGGCAGGTACGGGATACTGAGTTGGATGATCAGCCATGATCATATTGAATGGCGGTGCAGGCTCGAAGGGCCAAATGGCCTGCTCCTGCACCTAATTTCTATGTTTCTATATCCCTTGATTCCATTAGCCCTAAGAGCTCTATCTAACTCTCTCTTGAAAACATCCAGTGAATTGGCCTCCAATGCCTTCTGTGGCAGAGAATTCTACAGATTCACAACTCTCTGTGTTGTTCTATACACTAGTTCTATACACCGACCACCCTTTGGTTCCTATCCCTCAGTTTCGTATTAAATATTTCTTCCCCCCCCACCTCACCACAAACCTATGTCGTCTGGTGCTTGTCCACCAACACTGGGCAAGAAAATCTGTGCATCCACCCAATCTATTCCTCTTATGACGTTACGCACCTCTAGAAGATCACTTCTGCACCCAGGGAATGAGGTCCTAGCCTGCTCAACCGGCTGGGACAGGAGGTGAGGAGGAACCCCTTTAGTCAGAGGGTAGTTAATCTGTGGAACTCATTGCCACAGAGGGCTGTGGAGGCCAAATCAGTGGATATTTTTAAGGCAGAGATGGACAAGTTCTTGATTAGAACGGGTATCGAGGGTGATGGGGAGAAGGCAGGAAAATGGGATTAGGAGGCAGAGATCAGCCATGAATGAATGAATGGAGGAGTGGACTCGATGGGGATGAGTGGCCTAATTCTCCTGCTATAACTTGTGAACTAACTTGTGAGCTTGTCAGTAATGCAAGGCAATATAATCAGCGCAGCATGTCGGGATGTGACGGTAACACGTTGGTTACCCACTGGGCAAATAATAAATGTATGTGTAATTGTTTTGCAATTATCTTTGTAAGGTTTCTAATAATACGATACAATAATCCAATCTATGCCTTTCAACTTAATATGGACAATGAGTCATGCAGTGTGGAAACCGGCCTTTTAGCCCAACTTGCCCACACGGACCAACATGTCCCACCTACACTAGCCCCACCTGCTTGCATTTGGCCCATATCCCTCTAAACCTGTCCTATCCATGTGCCTGTCAGTAAAGCCCCTGTCTCACTTAGGAAACCTGAATGGAATCCTCTGGAGACTTTGCGCCCCACCCAAGGTTTCCGTGAGGTTCCCGGAGGTTTTTGTCCTCCGGCAACCACCTTCAACCAGCATCGCAACCGGCTTCGACTAAAAAATGACCGATTTTTAAAACAGAAACCACTTTCGACCATTAGGGAGACTGACAAAAACCTCCGGGAACCGCACGGAAACCTTAGGTGGGGCGCAAAGTCTCCAGAGGTTTCCGTTCAGGTTTCCTAAGTGGGACAGGGGCATAATGTTTTTTAAACGTTGCGATAACTGTCTCAACTACCTCCTCTCGTTCTATACACGCACCACCCTTTGGTTCCTATGCCTCAGATTAAATCTTTGTATTCGTATTAAATCTTCCACCCAATCATTATTTTTAACCTTCCATCACAATGAGAAGGTGCCTGGAGGAGAGTCACTGTGATGGATGTTTGTGTTAAATTGTGTTTAATTGTGTGTTTTGGTGCTTTGTGAACGGAATTTCGTTCAAACTTGTTTTTGAATGACAAATAAAGAAATTCAATTAAATTCAATTCAATTTATTCCTCTCATGATGTTATACACCTCTATAAGATTACCGTGTGTAGGAAGGAACTGCAGATGCGTGTTTAAACCAAAGATAAAAGCTGGAGTAACGCAGCGGGACAGGCAGCATCTCTGGAGAGAAGGAAGATTCCTTGCGCTCCAAGAAATAAGGTCCTAGCCTGCTCAACCTCTCCCTGTAGCTGAAACCCTCGAATCCTGGCAACATTCTCGTAAATCTTCTCTGCCCTCTTTCCAGCTTGACAACATCTTTCCAATAAAATGATGCCCAAAACTGTTCTGTAATATTCTTAAATATTATTTGGATTGTTCCACAGAGAAGTATTATTGTTGTTATTGTTGCTATCGTTATAATAATAATAATAATAATAATAACTTTATTACGGACTCAAGGTCCAGACAAGGGGAAACATTACATTAAAAAATGCATTGCATATCAAATATCATAAATATATATAAAATCATGGTAAATCACATAAAAACATCATAATTTTATATTTTTAAACAAAAACCACAATACTTAAGTTAAAAATCCAGAGTGAAAATGAACAATGTCGTACAACGAGACAACGATACCAGTGTCTCCACAGCTGGGATTCGTAGCGTGTAGTGCTAACCCTTATGTTTGTCAAGGCCACAATAAGCACATTTTTAGAGTCATTTATCCTGCAAATGAATTTATACATGTGGTGTCTTAGGATAGCTTCTAGAGTACTGACTCCTGCAGCCACAAACATATTACTGGCACTACACCATCTTGGTTGCCTTAGCAGTGTTCTCATGGCATTGTTATATGCCACCTTTAGTCTCTGCATACTTGTCTTTAAATAGTTCGACCACAGGTGCGCAGTGTAGAGGGGTGTGCAGTATGCTCTAAATAGCGACATCTTCACCACATCTGCACACGCACCAAATTTACGCAAGAGGATATTCACCTGTATATACAGCATGCGTCGTTGCCTATAAATATCCTCATCATCTGTCATTTGTTCTGTAATAATATGCCCTAGATATTTTATCTTATTACAGACACTAAGATTGTTGTCAGACAATTTAAAATCAGGATATTTTAGGCTTTTATCCTCTTTGGTTCTACAGACCGTAACAGCACTCTTACTAGCATTATATTTAATGTCATGTTCCAAACCATACACGGAACATGCAGTAAGGAGCTGCCGGAGACCAGCGCCAGATGGACTAAAGACCACAAGATCATCTGCATACATAATATTATGTGACTACTAATTGTATTATTATTGTTGGATGAGATTGTTGTCAGTCAGTCACTCCCCACATTAGTTTTGGTTCCTACCGGCAATGGTTTAACAGGGACATACTTTATACAGCGCAGAGAGTCGCCTTGTTGATACAACGTGACGGCATGTGGAGTTACCTGCTACTGTTGTTGCCTGTGATGAAAGTTAAGAAATGCAATTGCAGTCCAATTATTACCCACAGCTTGAGTGGAATAATCAAAGCTAAAAACCTGTTACATGCGCATCAATGAACTCTATCCGAGGGTCTCCAACGAGGTAGATAGTAGTTCAGTACTGCTCTCAAGTTGTTGGTAGGATGGTTCAGTTGCCTGATAACAGCTGGGAAGAAACTGGTCCTCAATCTGGAGGTGTGTGTCTGCTTTGTCCCATCCCTCAATATGTCTCCGTTGGTCAGCGACCCCTTACTCTTTCACTGAACACACGCAGTCAACTTTAGTCAAACTCAACAAGAGTGCAATGCACAAGCTAAAGTGCATGGAAGTTTTGTGCTGCAACTTGTCCAACTGCAGGCGGGTTTGCGTGTGCACGCACACGTGCATGCACTTGTGCACGTGTGAGTGGGTATGTACACCTGCAGCGTGCACATGTCAACATGCTTCGGTGAATGTGAGTGCGTGTGCAGAAGCCCTCTGAGGTATCTATCCATCCACATGTGATGGTCTGTTTAGATTAGAGGTACAGCGCGGAAACAGACCCTTCGGCCCACCGAGTCCGCACCAACCAGCGATCCCTGCACACGAGGACTATCCTACACTCGGGACAATTTACAATGACACCAAGCCAATTAACCTACAATCCGGCACATCTGGAGTGTGGGAGGAATCCGGAGATCCCTGAGAAAACCCACGCAAAACTCATGGGAAGATCGTACAAACTCCAGATCTGCAAGCTCCATGCAGACGGCACCCGTCGTCAGGATCGAACCAGGGTCTCTGGCGCTGCGAGGCAGCAACTCTACCGCTGCACCACCATTTACGATGATGAGGGAAGATTTCTGAGGCATAGACTGAGGGGGTTGTACAGAACATACAGCTTGTGCTTGTCTCTTCCTATGTGTCACTGCCTACCTGTCTGCTGCAGTCTCATTCTAACCCGGTGTGCACACCTGAGGACTGAAGGAAAGGAGTGGTGGATGAATCATTCCTTGGTTAAGATGCCCTTAAGGCACATGTCCATCAAAACCTTTTCACTCATTCCCATGCCTATGCATGAATCGCTTCGTCTCCGTAACATCATATGCTAATATAAGTCGACACACAGCCAGTTTTCCCTTATGGCCTTCTCTTTTTGATCAAGGAAACCTTCCCTATGATAAGCAGATGTGTAATTTCTGTCGTCAATCAGATGCAAAGGCCAGCTCAAGCGTGGCATTCCCTTTCAAAGCATCTGAAACTATTGGACAATCTGCGGCTTGTCACGCACGGACCTGTAGTTTCATCCAGCCCACCTCCTGGAACTCTGTGTGTGGTGTGGAGTTGCCCTGCACATTACCTTCATTTCCTGAAGCAGGGATCCGACCCGAAAGGTTACCTATCCATGTTCTCCAGACTGACCTACTGATTTACTCCAGCACTTTGTCTCTTTTTTTGTAAACAGTATCTGCAGTTCCTTCGTTAGTTTCGACTTTAAGGAAACAGCATGGAAACAGGCCCTTCGGCCCATCACGTCTATGCCGATCATCGATCACCTGTGCACTCGCTCTACGTTATCCCAAGTTCGCAAGCTACACACTAGGGGAAAGTTACAGAAGCCAATTAACCCACAACCCCACACGTCTTTGAGATGCGGGAGCGTAAACCGGAGAGCCCGGAAGAAACTCACACCGTCACAGGGAGGACGTGCAAACTCCACCCAGACAACACCCGAGGCCAGGATCAAACTCGGGCGTCTGGCACTGTGAGACAGCAGCTCGACCACTGCGCCACCCACTCATTTCCCTTTCATAACCCCTCGTTTCCTTTTCCTTCCCTCATAACACAAACAATATATTCTTCTCCGCAACTCTGGTGTGCTTGATTTCACCACCCCCGCCACCACCTTCAACTACTCTTGGAGAAATACATTTCTTAAAGCTATTTTCATCCTCGCTTTCAAATATCTTAAGGAGACTTCCCATCACACACAGTTTCTCCCCGTCCTTTAGAAAGCTGCACCCCCACCCGCCATTTTGTCCCTTGCTCTGTGATCTGCAATGGTTCAAACCCAAACGACAATGTTCCTTCCAAATCAATGAGCCTCCTCAGCTCTGTCACCCCTCCAGTTCAAACAGCCCGGAGAGTTTAAAATACTTCCAATCTAACCCCTTGCACACCCTTCATTTTCATTCATCCTTCCGTTTATCTGCCCCGGATGATAATTCTCATCCTCAACCTCTCGCTTTAGATACTCCCCAAAACCTACCTCTAAGTAAGAACAAAGATAGACACAAAAAAACTGGAGTAACTCACCGGGTCAGGCAGCATCTCTGGAGAAAGGGAATAGGTGACATTTCTGGTCGAGATCCTTCTTCAGACGTAATAATGCGATCAGCAGCATCTCTGGAGAGAAGGAACGGGTGGTGTTTCGGGTCTCACCCATTCCTTGTCTCCAGAGATGCTGCCCGTCCCACTGAGTTCCTCCAGCAATTTATGTCTACCTTCAATGTGAACCAGCATCTGCAGTTCCTTCCTACACATAACAATAAGATCGCCTTGTGTGACCTGGGGTCACATTATGTCTGATATAACGCTGCTAGGGGACTCATGCTTAAAGGGCCTATGTAAATGCAACCCGTTGCTTATTTCAACACGGTAGGAATACATAAAGCAAGATGAATGAGCGGGATGATAGGTTGAGAAAGAGACAAGGAACAGCACAGCAGCGGGAAGGAGAAGGCATCAGAAATCAATTAGCTCAGTGCTGATCTAAATATGGTGAACATCTGATGTATTAAAACATATTTTTGTTCTCCTCAGTGGAATCTGAAAGGTTCTCGATTTCGCAGCAGCACAAAGCTCCTAATAGTGTTATTACTAACACATCATTTGCCTAGCCCTCTGATTCAATGATTCAAGGATACTTATTAATGCCACTGATGGTTGAAGGGTTGATGGCCTCAGGGCTCAGACAGACCAATTTGAAATGAATTATATTGAACCTTCATTTTCACATTTCTCTGTGATTTCGCTCCTTCCTACGGGCCTGTCCCACTTGGCGATTTTTTCGGCAACTGCCAGCGTCATTGACTGACGTATCAGGTCAGCGAAAAACCTGCGGCGTGACGTGGCGTGAATGCGTATGATGCGACTTTTTTTTCAAGTGTCGTAACATTCTTTTTGGCGCCGCTGGATTTTGAAATGACGCCAACACTGATATGACGCCGGCAGTTGCCGTAAAAAAATCGGCAAGTGGGACAGGCCCTTTAACTCTCTCTTGGAGGCCGCTGGCTGGAGCATGAACTCGGAAATTCCTTTCGTTAACCTATAGACTTCAGAGATACAGTGTGAAAATAGGCCCTTCGGTCCATCGAAGCCTTGTCGACCAACGATCACCCCATACGCTAGGGATAAGTTATATATTTTTTACTGGAGCCAATTAACCTACAAACCTGTACGTCTTTGGAGCGTGGGATGAAACCAGAGCACCCGGAGACAATCCACATGGTCACAGGAAGAACGTGCAAACTCCGTATGGACAGCACCCGTGGTCAGGATTGAATCCGGGTCGGGCAGCATCTCTACCACTGCACTGCCTGACATGGGAACCTCTTCACCTCTCCACCTTCCTGCATTCAGTTGGTGCTCCAAGCTTAATCCCAGCGCCAAATTTGGTCTGACAGTGTTTATAGAGGCATCTTCGATGGTTGGCGATTTTGAAGGCTGCTTTTATGTACAAGTCGCCTGCGTCAAGCTTCTCAAGGCGGCTCCTGGTGAAACTCAAACAACAGAAATCTGCGCTAATTCGGCTGCAAGTTGCCCATTGTTCTCACCGAAACAAAAAACACTTGTATTAACACAGCACCTCTAATGCGATGACATGTCACGCGACAGGAGTACACTCGCACTAAAATTGCATGCTGTGTTAAAGAGACAGGAAAAGTGCTTTGAAATAGTCGGGAAGTAGGAAAACATCATTTACCCCCTCACCTTGAAGAACACACACGCACAAATATTGCGGCATGCGGAATTAATACAATTGCTATCAGTCCGTCACATTCCTCCCCTTATAAAACCAGTGAGCATAAACCTCAAGTCAAGGGAGTTTATTGTCATGTGTCCCAGATAGGACAATGAAAGTCTTGCTTGCTGCAGCACAACAGAATATTGTAGGCATAAATACAGAACAGTGTGTCCATATACCATAGAATATACACACACACACATAAATACACAGATAAAGTGCAATAGGCTGTTATAGTTCAGAGTTTGTTTGGAGTTGTGTTTAATAGTCTGATGGCTGTGGGGAGGAAGCTGTTCCTGAACCTGGATGTCGCAGATTTCAGGCTCCTGTACCTTCTACCTGAAGGCAGCAGAATGATGAGTGTGTGGCCAGGATGGTGTGGGTCCTTGATGATGCTGGCAGCCTTTATGAGGCAGCGCCTGCGATAGATCCCCTCGATGGTGGGGAGGTCAGAGCCGGTGATGGACCGGGCAGCGGCCACAACTTTGTCTCAGTGAGCAGGGTAACTGAACTCGAGTAGAAGTCAGCCCAGGGCCATCTGTTGATGCCTGCGACGTATAAAGGATTCTTTTCTCTCTGAATTTCAGATCGATTAGGCAGCGGTTAAAAAAAAAAAGTAGATAATTTCTTCCCTTTGCTCTGAGAGAAAGGGGCAGGAGAGGTGGCACCAATTGGAAGGGAAATAATGACAAATCGATTTGCATTGTTTACAAGATTAAGTCAAGAGGTCCCCAAAGATCAGGAGGAATGGGGTCAGTGATGAACGAGCTTTTAGTCCTCATTCTGCCCTGTCCCCTCTGCTGATTCACCGACACGGAATCTGCTTGCACATCAGAAGATGGTTGTGAATTAACACTTTCAGGCCCGCGGGGACTGCTGATTACATGTGTTATGATACGGCAATCACTGAAGCAGGGGCTCGGCCCGAAACGTCACCGTTCCTTCTTCCCAGAGGTGCTGCCTGTCCCGCTGAGTTACTCCAGCATTTTGAGTTTATCTTTGGTTTAAACCAGCATCTGCAGTTCCTTCCTAAATAACTCTCTACATCATAGTCTATATCTTTCGTTTCCCTTTCCCCTGACTGCTTTTGTTCGCCTCTTCGACGGAGAGGTGACTTTATCCACGTCGCCCCCCTCGCGGCCTAACAGCATGGATTGGAGCGGCCTTTCCCGGAGTCGGGCCCAGAGCCGGGCCCAGTGTGGACTTTTCCATCGCAGAGCGGGGAGAACCCTTGCCGGGAGTCGCCGGAGAGGAGTTCTCCGATCGCTGGCCTGGTGACTTTGGCATCACGGGGCTGTGGTCTGCGGAGCTTCTAGCCTCGGGCGTGACATGGACTTACCATCCGGACTAGAGGTTTATGGGCCTGACCACGAGTGAACAAAGGGGGAGGACTGACTGAACTTTGTTACCTTCCACCACAGTGAGGGATGCTGTGGTGGATGTTTGTGTTAAATTCTATAGTGTACTGTGTGTTCTTTTTAAGTGTATCGCTGCTGGCAAATTCATTTCACTGCACCTTCGGGTGCATGTGACAAATAAAATTGACTTTGACTTTGGAGGGCAGTGGAGGCCAATTCACCGGATGTTTTCAAGAGAGAGTTTGATTTAGCTCTTAGGGCAAACAGAATCAAGGGATATGTGGGAAAAGCAGGAACGGGGGTATTGACTTTGGATGATCAGCCATGATCACATGGGCCGACAGGGCCAAATGGCCTACTCCTGCACCTATTTTCTATGTTTCTATGTAAATTGTTGTCAGGAATTATTATCTATAATGAGAGACACAGCAAAAGAGTGGCGTGACAGGGCGAGTGTGAGAGAGAGCAGAAAAGATTAATATACACATGTGGGTGTTTCTGTGTTTATATGTCTCAGTAAGAGACAATTTAATAAAATTTGACTACACTTGAAACAATTAAGTAGGTCATTAAAACTAATTTATCCGTCAAAACAATAAAATTGCCAAACTGTCCGCTAAAATTAAAAATGTAACCGTTTATAACCAGGTCTGATAGAAAACCAATAATTAATTGAATTTCACCTCTTTCAAACAAGTAATTTCATTTTAATAATCTCAAAACATATTAAAGTGTTAAACGTCAATTTAGTACATTTTAGGGGCGGGACGGTGGCGCAGCGGTAGAGTTGCCCCCTTACAGCGCCAGGGACCCGGGTTCGATCCTGACCACGGGTGCTGTCTGTATGGACTTTGCACGTGACCTGCGTGGGTTTTCTCCGGATGCTCAGGTTTCCTCCCAACACTCCAAAGATGTACAAGGTTGTAGCTTAATTGGCTTCGGTAAAATTATTAGTTGTCCAAAGTGTGTGCAAAGGGTAGTGTAGTGTTAGTGGGCGGGGATCGCTGGTCAGCGGGGACTCGATGGGCTGAAGGGCCTGTTTCCGCGCTGTATCTCTAAACTGAACTAAACTAAACGAATGCAGTCCACAGATACCTCACACAAAACTGCAACAGCATGGTTTCGACAAAAGGATCACCAACAAACAATGAGTTCTTTTCCTCTTGTTATTTTCTTCCTCCCTCCCTGCGCGGAAACCGATGACATATACTGTAGTGCCACAGATAGCATCACCAGGGATAGGCTTAATTAGCGTGGCTTCTTAGGACGTTCCCAGGATGATTTCAGTGTGAAGGGCAGACGTGTATCGCGTGGCCCAGAGGACACGGAACACAGTGGAGGGTTGCTGCTTTCAAAGGTTAGTGTTGATTCAAAGTACCACAAATCTTGCCACAGCGACCCTCTCAAAGCCAATCTGTTAGAGGTGACCTCTCACGACGCACGTATCTGATAAACGTTCGAGCACGTCTTTTCATGGCAACTCCAATCTTCATTTATCCTTCAGGGAAATGGTTCTGTCCAACATCGCTCAAATAAAGCAGTGTGGCAGCAAGAGGCATTGCATCTGAAATTGCCTTAGCCCACCTCACCAGGCCAAATCTTTAGTTTAGTTTAGAGTTACAGCGCGGAAACAGGCCCTTCGGCCCACTGAGTCTGCCCCGACCAGCAACTCCCGCACATTAATACTATCCGACACACACTAGGAACAATTTCCAATTATACCAAGGCAATTAACCTACAAACCTGTACATCTTTGGAGTGTGGGAGGAAACCGGAGCGCCCGGAGAAAACCCACGCAGTCACAGGGAGAACGTACAAGCTCCGTGCAGACAGCACCCGTAGTCAGGATTGAACCCGGGTCCCAGACGCTGTGAGGCAGCAACTCTAACACTGCGCCACACCAAGTCGCCCCTAAAATGTACTATTGTTATGGAGAAAACATTTATTGGAAGAGACAGAAAGACACAGGTTTCTTTAGAGGGCTCATCAATTAGCCAAGAGGGTGCTGAGGGTGTCAAGGAGCTGCATGTCTCAGTCTTGTCTGTGTGGGAGCAACTTAAGCATGGCTAAACTCAGCCCATGTATACACTGACTGTAGAAAACATCAGGAGTGTGTAGTATCAGCCATTGCATTCACTAAGCATGAGGATTAACAGTGTTACCTCAGCCCTATCTACATACTAACCATCAAGGTATAACAGATAGTGTGTTATCTCAGTCTAGTTTAAACAGTCATGTAACTACATTTTAAGACGCACTTGAATAACACGAGGAGTTGCGTATCGGAGCAAAGAGGTCCTTCTGCAGTTGCACAGGGCCCCAGTGAGACCACACCTGGAGTATTGTGTGCAGTTTTGGTCTCCAAATTTGAGGAAGGACATTCTTGCTATTGAGGGAGTGCAGCGTGGGTTCACAAGGTTAATTCCCGGGATGGCGGGACTGGCTGATAGAATGGAGCAGCTGGACTTGTACACTCTGGAATTTAGAAGGATGAGAGGGAATCTTATTGAAACATATAAGATTATTAAGGGTTTGCACATGCTAGCGGCAGGAAACATGTTCCCAATGTTGGGGGAGCCCAGAACCAGGGGCCATAGTTTAAGAATAAGGGGTAAGCCATTTAGAACAGAGATATGGAAATACTTTTTCACACAGAGAGTTGTGAGTCTGTGGAATTCTCTGCCTCAGCGGGTGGTGGAGGCCGATTCTCTGGATGCTTTTAAGAGAGAGTTACATAGAGCTGCTAAAGATAGCGGAGTCAGGGTACATGGGGGCAAAGGCAGGAACGGGGTACTGATTGTGGATGATCACATTGAATGCCAGTGCTGGCTCGAAGGGCCAAACGGCCTACTCCTGCACCTATTGTCTGTTGTCCACATAGCGCAGCAACAGGTCCTTCAGCCCACTTTGTCCATGCCAGCTAAGTGTGTCTTCTGAGATAGTCCCATCTGCCTGCATTTACCTCCATTTTCCTCTAAACCCTTCCTATCCATATATCTTCTAAAGTGCCTCTTAAAAAGTCATAAGTGTATCTGCTTCTATAGCTTCCTCTGGCAGCTCATTCCAGATGCAGACTAGCCTCTCAATTAATAAGTTAAATCTCTCCCCTCGCACCTTTAGCCTATGAGGCTTATAGAGCTACATAGAACATTGGGGGGGGGGTTATCAGAATTGTGCCAGTGCAGTCAACACCAGATTGTAGAATTAATCTGGGTGAAGCAATAAGAATATTTAAATCAGAAATAAATGAGAACATCATAGTGGGGCCTCCTCACTAATTCCTATAATGTTTATATTTGGACAGGCACATGGTAGGAAGGGCTGAGAGGGATATTATGCAAACACAGCCAAATGGGACTGGTTTAGATGGGACATTGTGGCCGGCTTGGAGAAGTTGGTCCAAAGGGCCTGTTTCTGTGCTATATGACTCCACCATTAAACATTTGAAGATGGCCACTCCCTCTTCCCCCGTCCCCCTTTCAGGCAGAGGTACAGAGGTGTGGAAACGCACGGCTCCAGATTCAGGGACAGTTTCTTCCCAGCTGTTATCAGGCAACTGAGCCATCCTACCACAACCAGAGAGCAGTGCTGAACTACCATCTACCTCATTGGTGACCCTCGGACTATCCTTGATCGGACTTTGCTGGCTTTACCTTGCGCTAAACATTATTCCCGTATCATGTACCTGCACACTGTAAATGGCTCGATTGTAATCATGTATTGTCTTTCCACTGACTGGATCGCACGCAACAGAAGCTTTACAATGTACCTCGGCCCACGTTACGATAAACTGAACTGATGATAGTGTGGAAAGAAACCTGCAAAGTTTGAAGAAAAATCTTGGCAAAAGGTTGGATTTACATTTTTTATAAGGTCTCAGGCTGTCAACAATTGGCTTATAATACTTCTTTTAAATAGAGTTTCCACAGCCATTTGAAGTCCTTTCACAGTGGCGTTTCTTCAAAAAAAAAGCTAAATCTATTTTAAAAGCATGATTTTGTCATTAAACCAGAGATACATCGGTGCAATGAGACAGTTATTCATTTTCCCCTGTCTCTGCACTTGGGCCTGTGAGGAACTCCAGCCCACATGGTAGTGAGTCACTGAAAGGAGCTTGGTTATCCCTTTAAAAAATCATTAGCCAAATGAGCTCTGATTGAAGAGAGAAACAAGGGTTCCTTATCATCATGTCACTTGGTCAATGAGAATGCGTTAGTATGTGATGAGGTAATCTCAGCTCTGAGTGCACGGATAGATAATAGATAAAGCTCTTCAGTTGCAACTGGGTTGATAAAAATCCATGTATTTCCTCATATAACACCTATTTCATCATATTACATGTAGAAATAATAGACTAGTTTATCTGCAAAATATAACTCATTCATTCTAATGGCCGAAGATTAAGCATACAAAAGAAAAGCATAGAATGTGGTGGAATGTGATGCCAGGACCTACCGTGGACAAAAGGGTCTAGTAGACGAGCAAAATGGTCAGCATGAATGTGATGGGCCAAAGAGCCTGTTTATGTGCTGTACTACTCACTCCATCTCTGCCTCAGAGATTTATCCTCATCTCCATGTACAATGGGCTGCAAGGTAGCACAGTGGTAGTGTTGCTGCCTTACAGCGCTAGAGACCCCCGCTGTTTGTATGGCGTTTGTGCATTCCCCCCGTGACCTGTGTCGGTTTTCTCCGAGATCCTCCCACAAGCCAAGGACGTACAAGTTTGTAGGTTAATTGGCTTCGTTAAATTGTCCCGAGCGTGTGTAGATAGTGTTAACGTGCGGGGATCGCTGGTCGCGCGGACTTGGTGGGCCGGAGGGCCTGTTTCCGCACTGTATCTCTAAACAAAACTAAAACTAAACTAAACTAAACCATATTCTGAAACCGTGTCCCCCAGATTTCTATGCCAGGCGAGACACTGTCAAATTACCTACCCAACAAACTACATCAAAGTTCTCCGTTTTGCTTCAGTCACCTCGTAATTTGTTTTAGTAATGCTCACGGGATAAGGAATAGGAGTTGGATTAGGCCAGTTGGACCATCAAGTCTACTCCGCCATTCAATCATGGCTGATCTATCTCTCCCTCCAAAGGCTGCCTTCTCTCCATAACCTCCGACACCCGTACTAATCAGTCCTAGCTGTCCCAGTCATCCACATGTATAGGTCAGATGTGAGATAGAAACATAGAAATATAGAAACATAGAAAATAGGTGCAGGAGTAGGCCATTCGACCCTTCGAGCTAGCACCACCATTCAATATGGCCATGACTGACCATCCAAAATCAATTACTTGAACTTGAATTCCCCAGTTGCCATGATGGGATTTTAACTCATCCCTCTGGATCAATGCTCCAGAACCCTTGCTGTAAGTCCAGCAATTTAATCACCATACTATTACATCATTCCTCCAAATGTCAATGAATATTGGCCCAACCAGCTCAATCATCCCTCAGAAGACAAAATCCCTCCATCCTCAGAATCAATCCCTTGAATGTGATCCAAACCACCTCCAATGTAAGTGCATCCGTCTTTGAGCAAAGTGCCAGTACTAAATACACGGGACTCCAGGCTTTTAGTTTTAGTGTAGTTCAGAGATACAGCGCAGAAACAGGCCCTTCGGCCCACCGAGTCCGCACCGACCAGCGATCCCCGCACATTAACACTATCCTACACACACTAGGGACAATTTTTACATTGACACCAAGCCAATTAACCTCCAAACCTGCACCTCTTTGGAGTGTGGGAGGAAACCGAAGATCTCGGAGAAAACCCACGCAGGTCATGGAGAGAAGGTGCAAACTCCGTATGGACAGCACCCGTAGTCGGGATCGAACCCGGGTCTCTGGCGCTGTAAGGCTTTACCACTGAGCAACCGTGCCATGCTTTGCTTTACTGAAACCTTGCACTGCTATAAGGAGTCATGCCTATTATTGCTGGACACAAACATCCTTGCACCTCACTCCCCCCCGGTTCAGTGAGGAAGACATTGTACGCAATATCAGCGACCAGACGTTTCACACCTCGTGAAAAATCTTTGTAAATGACTCCGAATTCTTTTATTGCCGGTGAAATTCCGTCAGTTTTCTCTGTTCATCTGGCGGGCTAACAATAAATCAGGGGGAGCTTGATAAATGTTGTGCTTTTTGGTGGGTCGGACAGATCCAGTTACCACCCAGGTCTCCAGCACAGAGCTGACAATCAATCGAGCTGGATTACGTTCCTTCTACAGCTCTCCACTGAGAAACATCATACTGACGGGCGACAAAGTCCAAGCCGCCGGCCACTAGCGCAGGCAGAATATTATGAATGACACAAAATATGCATCACGGTGGAAATATAATCTGCCCCAATACAACCTGGCACAGTTGCGGAAAGAGGTCAGGATGAATTAAATGGAGAAATATCACTGGTGTGGAGGAGAAATCAAAAGTTCTCCCTTCTACCCGGCTAACAATGATCTATTCTACATTCCCCGTTGATCGTCATTCCCTTTGTCCTATTTTCACACCTTACACTTCCTTACCTATGTGTCTCCCTCTCCCCTGACATCAGTCTGAAGAAGGGTCTCGACCCGAAACGTCACCCGTTCCTTCTCTCCAGAGATGTACAGAGCACAGAGGAGGTTCACCAGACTGATTCCTGGGATGACAGGACTTCCATATGAAGAAAGACTGGATAGACTCGGCTTGTACTCGCTAGGAATTTAGAAGATTGAAGGGGGATTTTATAGAAACTTACAAAATTCTTAAGGGGTTGGACAGGCTAGATGCAGGAAGATTGTTCCCGATGTTAGCGAAGTCCAGAACAAGGGGTCACAGTTTAAGGATAAGGGGGAAATCTTTTAGGACCGAGATGAGAAGATCAATTTTCACACAGAGAGTGGTGAGTCTCTGGAACTCTCTGCCACAGAGGGTAGTTGAGGCCAGTTCATTGGCTATATTTAAGAGGGTGTTAGATGTGGCCCTTGTGGCTAGAGGGATCAGGGGGTATGGAGAGAAGGCAGGTACGGGATACTGAGTTGGATGATCAGCCATGATCATATTGAATGGCGGTGCAGGCTCGAAGGGCCGAATGGCCTACTCCTGCACCTATTTTCTATGTTTCTCTGCTGTCTCTCCCGCTGAGTTACTTCAGCAGTTTGTGTCTATCTTCGATTGAAACCAGCACCTGCTTTTTCCGTTCTTTCCGACACAGAAAATCAAAAGACCTGGCTTAACAAGTTGAAGAGTGCTGGCAGGTCGAGGCGGGTCCTGCCAATTCGGGGAACATTGGACGCAGTGCATTGTGCTGGCCCTCTCGCTACAGGTGTAACGTCATCCCCTTCATCTTATTGATTCCTCCCACAACAACAGAGGCTCCTCAGTGTAATCCACCCTCCCTTCTCCACTCCGCCAACCGCTCTCAGCAACCAGGTCAGGGAAACATTACACCCCAGCGCTTTGCAGAAGACACAGCGGGCTGACGCGGGGTTAAAAGTTCAGCGGTATATACAGGGCTGCAGTGTAGGTCGAACCTTCACAGCAGCAGCTCCTAAAAAAAACGTACCTTACATAATCTTACACAATTACCAAAAAAGGAACCACATTACACTTGAAAGTGATCTGAGTAACGGCAAACCTCGTTTTATTCCCTCGAGTGCTGTACAATGCAAAGTTATTCTGGAGAAACTATTCCAGCAGGAGATGGAATTAAAAGAACACGTTTGGTCTGAAGAAGGGTCTCGACCCAAAACGTTACCCGTTCCGTCTCTCGAGAGACGCTGCCTGAACCGCTGAGTTACCCCACCTTTTTGCGTCTACCTTCATTTTAAACCAGCATCTGCGGATCCTTCCTACACATTTGGTCAAGTTTTTGGATAGGATAGGTTTAGAGGGTTATGGGCCAAACGGGACAGTTTAGTTGGGACACCACGGTCGGCATTTGCGAGTTGGGCCAAAGGGCCTGTTTCCGTGCTGTGTTGCTCTCTCAGAATGTATTTGGTACACACACACACACACACTCATTATTGTACACACAAGAGGATGCAACGAACTGCAGATGCAAAAATACGACAAGAATGACCCCAGGAATGATTGGATTAACAAATGATGACCGTGTGAAGGCACGGGGCCTGTACTCACTGGAATTTAGAAGGATGAGGGGGGACCTCATTGAAACTTACCAAATAATGGAAGGCCTGGATGGCGTGAATGTGGAGAGGATGTTTCCACTAGGAGGAGAGTCCAGTGCCAAAGGCTGTTGCCTCAGATTAAAAGGACATACCTTTTGGAAGGAGATGAGGAGCAATTTCTTCAGTCAAAGGGCGGTGAAACTGTGGCAACGATTGTCACAGAAGGTTGTGGAGGCCAAGTCAATGGATATTTGCCAGATTCGTGATTAGCAAGGGTTTCAGGGGTTATTGGAAGAAGGCAGGAAAATGGGAAGGAATGATAGGTCAGCCATGAGTGAATGGCGGAGTAGACCTGATGGGCCAAATGACCGAATTCATATCCTAGATCTTATGAACAAAGCTTTTCACTATACGTCAGTACACATGATAATAATAAACCTAAACTTAATCTCCCTGCCTTGGTTCAACTTACTAAACATTACTCTGTTACTACTCATAGGAAAACAATTAGACATGTTGGCATTAAACGCAACAGTCACAATGGACGTGCAGCATTGTTGAAATGGTTCACTCAGCCTCGTGACTGTGCTTCCAATTTATTCTGGCTCCCGTCTGGCATCAGCTACCCATACAATACCACTCTGATTTAGTAATGGATGCTGCACAGTTCTCTCAGCCATAAACTCCCAAAGGTTGCTCTCACAATGAACGTCAAGATGTTAGCTCTCAATGTCAGTGCATAATGAAACTGAGAGCAAACTCCAGCGTCTGCACCATCTCAGTTAAGGACAGGAATTGTAATATTGTCGTCAGCGACCTCTCCACACAGGGTGCACTGTAGCAGCTTCTTGGAGCTCCTCATACGCATTTCACAGCATTTCACATCGCAACAACCCAATAGTCCGACCCACAAATGTCACCTATTGGGATGACCCAAAACATCACCTATCCATGTTCCCCAGAGACGAGGCTGCCAGATGAGGCTGCCAGGAAAAGAGTTAATAATTAAGAAGCCCCAGTTATTGGATTGGTTTAACTTGGCATCATGTTCGGCAAGGATATTGTGGGCTGAACGGCCCGTTAGTGGGGAGTACTGTTTGAGCACTGGGTTTTAGTAAAAGTCTGAGGACCCGAAATATCGCCCACCCTATTTCTCCACAGGTGCTGACTGACCCGCTGAGTTACTCCAGCACTTTCCATCTTACATTCTGCGGAACTGTCCCGACCCGAAACGTCACCCGTCCTTTTTCCCCCAGAGGTGCTGCCTGACCCCCTGAGTTACTCCAGCACTCTGTGTCTATCTTTGGTGTAAGCCAGCGTCTGCAGTTTCTTGCTTCCAGAGTACTGTTCTGTGTTCTATTGAACGACGTTAGTGACATTGCTCTGTACGAAATCAAACAAATGAAAACAACTGAGAAAAAAGTACTCGTATCTTCGACGTGGTCTCGAAAATAGACGTGGATAATATTAAAGGTTAATGCATTTGAGTGTAAGTCGCTGGATCAAAGGGTTACAAACTTGAAGCAAGAGAACGCAAGATGTACTGGCACCAGTCTACGACAGAACGCGGCAGTTGCCAATTCCTGATCTGTAACTGGCTGCTGGGGTCAGATGGAAGCAACATTGATCGGTGACAACCACAGTGATATCAGTGCAAGTGATGTCAGCGAGTATATTTAGATGAATAAAGTTAGAGCTGTTTGGAGCCTTTTCATATTTCCCAGGCTGAAAGGGCTGCCAAAGAGACTTCTCTTTGTTGCGAAAGGAACTGGAGATGCAGACACAAAAAGCTGGAGTAGCTCAGCGGGTCAGGCAGCATCTCTGGAGTAAAGGGATGGGTGACTTTTTGGGTCGAGTCCCTTCCTCAGACTGAGTCAGGGGAAAGGGAAATAAGAGATATACAGATGACGGCACATGGAACAGATGAATGAAAGATATGCAAAAACCAATGATCATCAGGGAAAGGTGGAGCCCACAATGGTCCATTGTTGGCTGTGGGGATAGGTGATAACAAGTTATACAGATAGTGAAAGTCAACAGAACAACAGTGAAACTAGCATGACGACTAGGGCGGGGGGAGGAATGGAGAGAGAGGGGTTGCCAGGGTTACATTAAGTTAGAGAAATCAAGAATCGTACCGCTGGGTTGTAAGCTGCCCAAGCGAAATATGAGGTGCTGTTCATCCAATTTGTGTTTGGCCTCACTCTGAATGGAGGAGGCCCAGGACAGAAAGGTCAGTGTGGGAATGGGAGGGGGAGTTAGAATGTTTGGCTACCGGGAGATCAGTGTGAAGCATATTAACCTGTTAATCCAGCACTTTTTATTCTACGCAAGGGAAATATATTTGAGTTTGGTTCCTTATCCATTTCATCAGCTGAAGCGACAGCGAATTCTATTCAATGCCATAACTCCAGCCACCATTAATGGCCTTTTGACTGCCATGGTCAATGGGAGCTCTTCCCAATGGCCATCCCAATTGGGCATGACCAAGCCATGCTCTGCTTAAGTAATACAGTCCCTGGCATCCCTCCACCCCAGAAAGGTCTTGGTCGCATTAGGATACTCGCTTCCATCTCTCAGATCTCTAGGAAGGTAGAGCACATTCACTAACCACTGAATGAATGAATGAATGAATGAATGAACAAGTTTATTGGCCAAGTATTCAAATACAAGGAATTTGCCTCGGTGCTCCGCCCACAAGTGACAACATGACATAGAGTAACAGTTAGGAATGACACATAAAACATTAAACATTAATAATAAAACATTATCAATTAAACTTGTGAATTACATAAAATACCAGAGCAAAAGGAGGCTACAGATTTTTGGCTGTTGAGTAGAGCAACTACTCGTGGATAAATACTGTTTTTATGTCCGGCTGTGGCAGCTTTGACAGTCCACAGTCACCTTCCAGAGTGATTCAAAGAGTTTGTGGCCAGGGTGAGAGGGGTCAGAGATGATCTTGCCCGCTCGCTTCCCGGCCCTTGCAGTGTACAGTTCGTCAATGGAGGGAAGGTTGCAGCCAATAACCTTCTCTGCTGATCGGACGATTCGCTGCAGCCTCCGGGTGTCGTGCTTGGTGGCTGAGCCAAACCAGACCATGATGGAAAAGGTGAGGACAGACTCTACGATGGCCGTGTAGAATTGGACCATCATTGCCTGTGGCAGATTGTGCTTCCTCAGCTGCCGCAGGAAGTACATCCTCTGTTGTGCCTTTTTTTTACTGTGGAGTCGATGGTAGCCCCCCGATAAACAAACATTATACTACTCATTTAAGTTGAAGGACTCATTTTCTCTCGCCCTCTCCTTTTATCATGGGACGTCACACAAAGACCGACAGGATCTTAATTCAGTACCGAGGCAATCTTCATCTCACAGGAAATTGAGAGTACTTTGGATTGAAGAGATTGTTTCAAGCTAGCAACCTCTTCTGACGCACACGTGATAGAATCTCGAAGCACACGCGGCCATTTAGCCGCAGCAGCTGGAGAACTAGAATTTTTAATTAATTTGAATGAAATTGCAAAATTAAATTTCAAGAAATTAAATTAAATGTGGAATTTAAAAAGCGACGGTGATGAAGCCACTGTGTTGTAGCAGAAACCTATCTGGTCCATCAACGATCCTCGATGAAAGAAATCTCCTGTCCTAACCCAATCAGTGATTGAATGATTGAAATATGCAGCGTGGAACAGGCCCTGAAGGGCCCAGTGTTATGGTTAACACTGGTGCAAAAATGGACCATGTGAGACTAATGGCAAAATCAAACTGGATGTCTGTTCATTATCTCCCTAAACCTTTCCCCATCAACTCAAACCATATTTGCTTCATACCCAAGCTCACACATTCTCAAAAGGCCTTCACAACCAAAGACAATGCCTGGAAGTTTACAATTAAGGTTAGTGTTGTGCAGTGTTCAAGAGAATAATCGGCGGTTTAGTTGAGTTTATTGTCACGTGTACCGAGGTACAGTGAAAAGCTTTAGTTGCGCGCGGTCCGCAGAAAGACAATACACGATTACAGTGGAGCCATATACAGTGTGTAGATCAGGGGGGGGGGGAACCTGCGGCCTTCTAGGCCATTAAATGCGGCCTTTTGAATGAATCCAAATTTTGTAGAACAAATCCTTTGATTTTTATTAATATGTTTTTGTTCATCTTTTGTTATTTTTTATTTTAATCTTAAAATGAACCCAATTAAAATACCAAAGAGTAAAAGAAGATTCAACAAAATAATGCTCCCCGACTGGCGGCCACAATTAAAACATCAGTAAGTCGTGAGGGCTATTTTAACCAAATAATGTACATTTTTGAAGTATATCTAATTGAGGTTTCTTGGATGTGGCCTTACTAGATTACAGCTAACTTAATGCGGCATTCCGATCTGAAAAGGTTCCCCACCCCTGGTTTAGACGCTTATTAAGGGAATGACGTTTAGTGCAAGGTGAAGCCATTAAAGACCAATCAAGGACAGTCCGCGGGTCACCAATGAGGTAGATAGTAGTTCAGCACTGCTCTCTGATTGTGGCAGGATGATTCAGTTGCCTGTTAACAGCTGGGAAGAAACTTCCCCAGAACCATCACCGTCTCTTCGGTTATTTTTTACTTTAGAGATACAGCGCGGAAACAGGCCCTTCGGCCCACCGGGTCCGCGCCGACCTGCGATCCCCGCACACTAATGCAATCCCACACAAACTGGGGACAATTTGCAATTTTTACATTTACCAAACCAATTAAACTACAAACCTGTACGCCTTTGGAGCGTGGGAGGAAACCGAAGATCTGGGAGAAAGCCCACACAGTGTACAAACTCTGTACATACAACAGCTATGAGACTCCGATACTTCCTATTCTTCCTTTGGCGGGAGCTAAATGAGAGCACAGCCAGTGTGATGTGGGTCCTTGGTGAAATATGCTGCCTCCTGTGGATAGATCCAGTCAGTGCTGGGGAGGGCAGTACCAGTGATGAACCAAAGACCAGAAATAGCCAGGTCTGGTACAGATAAAGTGAGTTACTGGAAGTTGTAGAATTCAGTATTGAATCCAGAGGACCACAACATGCCCTGCAGTTGATGGGATTCCATTCAGGCATCCATGAACCTCAGTTGCAACAGTGCAGGAGGCTACAGATATAGGCAGATAAGCCAGAGACACAAGATACTGCACATGCTGAAATCGTGAGCCAAAAGCAAAGTGTTTGGGGGACGGAGGGTCTGGGGAGGGAACAGACAGATGACTATTAAGGTTGGAACCTTTCTGCAGATAGAACAGGCATCATTTAAGGTTGGGAGTTTCTTCAGAGCCTGGAGAAGAGTCCCGACTAGAAAAGCTGCCTGTCCATATACGATGATCATGATCATAATGAATGATACAGCAGGCTTGAGAGGTTGAGTGGCCTTATCCTGTCCCAAATTCTCATGCTTATCAGGCTTATTTTTCCAGTAACTACTCCCCATTCAACTGTCTTTCCTGTGACCTGCACCCTGATGCTCACCCACCCCTTCTCCCTGTCCACTTCCACCTATCTATTCCTCCCTCTGGTTTTACATTTCACTCCCCTCCCTATCTGTCATCCTTTTGTCTCAGTTTCATCTCTCGCCTTTGTCCACCCATCTCCTCTCAACTGTATCCTCCGATCAATTGCCAGACTCTGTCCCACCCTTGCCTCTTCTCAGGCTTTCTTCCCACTTCTGCAATCCGTCTGACGAAGAGTCCTGATCCGAAACGTCGCCTGACCACTCCTTCCGCAGATGCTGCCTGACCCCCGGAGTTCCTCCGGCACTTTGCGCTTTACTCACGGGCTCGCTCTCCCTGATGTAGTGCTAGCAACTGCATCAGTAATGATCCCAGTGAAGGTTTCAAAAAGCCCAAGGGACTGTTGTTTCAAAACAGAATGAGTTGCCGGGAAAGAAGAAAATCCACAGATGGATTTTACTGTCTGACAAACACTTCCCAAAACTAATAATAGAAAACAGAAGGCAGTCGAACTATGATCTCAGATCTGCCAGCAGGGTTTATATTTGCACTGGATCTTGTTCCACGTTGTGTCCCTCTGACTTCCTGCGTCTTCTGGTCTATTCACAATTCCTGGCACGATCGTGGAGAAGAGAATTAAACAAAGCACATCGCTGTATTGCATCATGCAGCCACACAGAGCAGAGACAGAGCGAACCGGGCAACAAGGACATCTGAGAATGGGAGCTGCGGAATATTATCCAGCGGGAGAATGGCTTCAAGCAGCTTGGCCTCCAGAATTCAACTGATTACAAGTTCGCATTACCCTGGTGAAAGCAGTCGGTGACGCAAGGCTGCGAACCAGCAAGGCGTGGTGCCAGCAGCCAGCCCAATGTTGGCGGTATGGACCCCCAGTGAGAACTAGCATCAGGGCTAATGGGGAGCAGGCAGGTGGATGGGGTTAAGGAGGGAGAGATAGATCGAGCCGTGAGCGAATGGCGGAGCAGACTCGATGGGCTGAATGGCCTCGTTCTTTGGAGAACGAGGGCACAAAGGGGGGAGTGTATGATGTTTGGTTGGCAAACTTGAGTCAGTGACTGCTTTTATCTGGGAGATGTGGACTTTCTGCTTCGATCACTTGTGAACGGGTGATCGATGGTCAGCCTGGACTCAGCGGGCCGAAGGGCCTCTTCCCATGCTGTCACCTTTCGATCAACACTCCTCTCTGAAGGACATCAGTGGACCAAATGAATTTAAACGATATAATCAAGAGATTTCAAAGTGACCATTTTTGATGAAATTTGAAATGCTGGACGGTTGTTATTAATTACTTGCACACAAACCCCAGCGCTCCCCCGGCACCACTCATTAAAACATAGACGTATCACAAGCCCCTCTGGTTGTTCCCCTGTTGCCACCCCGGCCCTTCCAACATGGACCAGACCTGAACATGGAGGCCTGCTGTTCCACACAGACCTGTCACTTTATCACCAGTTGTGATTTCAGGTCATGAAGCATTGCAACAAATTGGATTTCATTTTGCATTTTCAGAATCCTGACCACAATGATTGTGGTTGTACCACTTAATGTTCCGCTCCCCAAGCGCAGCTAAAAAAGGAAACACATCAACTCATTATCCTTTAGTTCAACACAAAATGCTGGAATAACTCAACGGGACAGGCAGCTCCTCTGGAGAGAAGGAATGGGTGACGTTTCGAGTCCAGAGACAATAGACAATAGACAATAGGTGCAGGAGGAGTAGGCCACTTGGCCCTTCGAGCCAGCACCGCCATTCAATGTGATCATGGCTGATCATCCCCAATCAGTACCCCGTTCCTGCCTTCTCCCCATATCCCCTGACTATCCGCTATTTTTAAGAGCCCGATCTAGCTCTCTCTTGAAAGCATCCAGAGAACCGGCCTCCACCGCCATCTGAGGCAGAGAATCCCACAGACTCACCACTCTCTGTGAGAAAAAGTGTTTCCTCGTCTCTGTTCTAAGAGACCCTTCTTCAGAGTGGTCAAGGGAGAGGGAGACACATAGATGAGGAAGTGTAAGGTGTGAAAATAGGACAATGGGAATGGAGATCAAGGAAAATGGAGAATCGATCATTGTTAGCTGGGAGAAGGAGACAACTTCGAAGCAGACACAGATAAAAAGTAGTCAGGGACAGTAAGACTGGTCAGAGAACTGGGAAGGGGGAGGGATGGAGAGAGAGGGAAAGCAAGGGTTACGTGAAGGTAGAGGTCAATCTTCATACCGCTGGGGTGTAAGCTGCCCAAGTGAAATATGCCGGGCCTCACTCTGACAATGGAGGAGGCCCAGGACAGAAAGGTCAGTGTGGGACTGGGACCCTCGGCCCGAAACGTCACCCATTCCTTCTCTCAAGAGATGCTGCCTGTCCCACTGAGTTACTCCAGCATTTTGCGTCCAGCTCCGATTAAAACCAGCATCTGCAGTTCCTTCCCACACAGCTCATTCCCCTTCACAGTTATTTCCTGGGTCCTTGCTCTCTTGAAAAGTCCACCACATTATTCTCACAATCATATCGCAGGTGAAACGTGTGTGAGCTCCAATAAGTTCCACAATATTTTATTTTCTTCTTTCGAAACCTAAAGGTTTCTGGCTTCTCTCCATTTTGCAGATAACTTGGTCCTTACTCTGCAGATCTGATTGAAGATCAGACAGCAGCTCTCACCTGCCTCTCTGTTCAGCCAATAATCACTATTTCTCCTCCAATCTAATTCCATAAATTCGACAATTCAAAAAGTTGTATGAGAAAGAACAGCAGATGCTGGTTCACACCGAAGATAGGCACTGGAGAAACTCAGCGGGTCAGGCAGCATCCCTGGGGAAAGTGTATAGATGACGTTTCCGCTGAGTTACTCCAGTTTTTTGCGTCTATCTTCGGTGTAAACCAGTATCTGCAGTTCCTTCCTGCACCTTTACCACCAGATCTCTGTTCCACAACATCCTCCAGAGCTAAGACGACATGACCAGCATCTTCAGGTACATAAAAACGGCGCTGAAGATGTTGAACATGTTTGTGAAGATCAGTGCAATCAAGCAATTCCATCAAGCCCATTTTAATATTCATGGGACAAAACACAAACTGGCAGCAGAACTCAGCAGGTCAGGCAGCATCTGTGCAGGCAGAGGTATGGTTGACATCCTGTTTGTCTTCACCAAGGAGTCTCCTCAGATGCAGTCTGACTTGGAGAGGTTCTTCCAGCATGTTTGCCGTTAGTTAGTAGAGATGCAGCGTGGAAACAGGCCCTTCGGCCCACCGAGACCACACTAACCAGCGATCGTCCCGTACACACTAGGGGCAATTTCACAGCTTACTGAACCTAATTAACCTACAAACCTGTATGTCTTTGGAGTGTGGGAGGAAACGGGAGCACCAGGAGAAGACCCACGGGCTCACAGGGAGAACAGCCAAACTCCGAGCAAACAGCGCCCAAGGTCAGGATCGAACCCGGGTCTCTGGCGGCGTAAGGCAGCAACTCAACCGCTGCGCCACCGTGTTAGGCTTACCACTTCATTTTGCTCCAGATTACAGGTTCTGCGTCCCTTGTGATCCCGTCTTGATATTTATGGATTGGTTAACTGGCTGAGAGGTTAACAGCCCTCCCCTAAATCAGCTGAACCGCCGTCTGTGACAGATCCTGAGTGAAGACAGGGTCTGGCTCCGTCCGCAGGGCAATGGTGAAGTGATGCAACGTAGAGATTGGCAGCCCAGGCGTTGCAACGGCAACCGTACCCAGAGAAAGTCACGGCACGCTAATAAACCTTGTTTGCCTGAATAATAGATAAACCTCTCTTCACAGATCGCCCATGTCCGCACAGGCAGGAGAAGTGTCAAATAGAAAGAAAACGACACAGGAATCCTTTAGCTCTTTGAAAAAAATTAATATTCTATGTATATCTTATCATTTTGAGCAACAGTGTATACTCTCACAGCACCCACCCCAACCTATCAACAGGTTAGCTTCCTACAAAGGCAATTATCCCTCCCCCCCTCCACCTCCCCCCCCCCCCCCCCCCCCCCCCCAGCCCTACTGGTTATTCACCAAACCTTTCTTGTTTTAGGTAGAAAGGAACTGCAGATGCCGCTAGATACCAAAGATAGACACCACGTCAGCCAACAGAGACCTACGGGATAATGAAAGGGCTACATAGTGGCTGTGGAAAGGATGATTCCAGTCATGGGAGAGTCTAGAACCAGAGGACTCCGCCTCAAAATGGAAGGACGTACCTTTAGAGTGGAGATAAGGTGGAATTTCTTCAGCCAAAGGGTGGTGAATCTGTGGAATTCATTGCCACTGATGGCTGTGGAGGCCAAGACATTGGGTGTTTTTAAAGCGGAGATTGATAGATTAATGGTTAGGGAGGGTGTCAAACGTTACGGGGAGAAGGCGGGAGAATGGGATTGAGAAGGAGAATAGATCAGCCAAGATTCCATGGTGGGGTAGACTTGATGGGCTGAATGGCCTAATTCTGTTCTAATAATATGTCTTATGGTCTTAACATCGGGTTGGGGGAGCATTTGACATCTAATATTCTGATGGACTGGACAACTAGCAAACCTGTGCATGGACACTGGAGACTGATGAAGGGTCTCGACCCAAATCAACACCCATTCCTTGTATCCAGAGATGCTGCCTCTCCCGCTGAGTTACTCCAGCATTTTGTGTCTGGCACTGGAGCCAATGTGTGTTGTACCCGTGCTACGGTTGTTCCACCAGTTCACCAAGCTGTACGGCCCTTTGCACTTCATTGCTACCCTAAAGGGGCTGTCCCACTACGGCGACCTAATTGGTGAGTTTAGAAGAGTTTAGGAGAGTTTGAAAAAATGTAATGTTGAAGACCTCCTTCAACTATGTTGAAGACCAGCTTCGAGAACATTGGACACTGAATAGTGGAGATTGAAGATGATCTCCTTCGACCTCCCTTCAACCTCCCTTCGACCATGATGAAGACTATCTACGACTACCCTCGACTACCTTCGATAACCTACGACTAACATGCCGACCTACTACGACCTACTACGACTAAACCTATGAGTAAAAAAAGTATCGAATTTTTCCATGCCAACCTTTTTTTACTCACGGGCATTTTTCAACATGTTGAAAAATTTGCCGCGACCTAGCTGAGGCCTCGAGTACGCGGGGACTACTCTCAAGCATGAAGGAGAGTTACATAGACCTCCTAGGACCTCGTGTCGACCATGCTGCGAGTATGAGTCGAGGGCCAGAACTCGCGGATTAGGGCGCCCAAGTGGGACAGCCCCTTTACTCTATCACTGGGGCCTTATCTCCGCAGTTTCCCCCCCTCCAAGCCTCTGCTTAAATCCTCCTTTGTTTCCCAAGCGCTGGGTCACCTGCATCAATCCCTCTTTGTCCAGCTCCACATCGAGAGTTTGGTTTGATTCGGCAATGAGAAACACCGTGGGACATTTTACATCATGAAACAGAAGTCAATGTTGTAAATATTCTTCAGAAGAACCATAAGGCATTTCTCCCAGTGCGATAATGAGGACTTTGGCAGATAACTGCCTTGCGTTACGCTAGTTGACTGATTATTAACATGAAGCATGTTTTTTAGTGGATTTACAAACAAATTGCTGCCTGCGTTACCAAACCTTGGGGGGGGAATGCACAAACTCAGACGTTTGTCTGTCTCTCAAAAGGACTTCAACAGTCTCAAGTACAATGCAATTTGCTTCTCGAGTTATTGTAATTTTTAACCAGACACAATTTCATCCGCAGACAGACAGCTAACGGAGCCTCAGATGCTCCTGAGTTGCATTCCAACCTTTGAATTCAAACACTAATTTTCATCAAGACAAGTGTGAACACGACTATTGGGAAGACAAGGATCAGGAGCTCAACAATTTAATAAGATATTTTCCACACAAATCTTTTCTTTAAAAAAAGAGAGATTAGTGCCTGCTGTAATAAGTCCATCAGGATCATGTTTATTAAAGAGATTTTTAACATTACAGAATATGGAGGAGGGAAATAGATGTCTCGCACGTTGCTCGCTAATCCCATTTATAGAACCAGGGCTGCTCGTTCATTTAATTGCTAATAAAACCCAGCCTCAC